>BTHU01000006.1:26189577-26759577 GCA_036184795.1 Tokudaia tokunoshimensis | reverse complement strand
ATGGTTCAGAAGGCCATAAATACACATCCAGATGCCTGTGACGGATAATAAACTCGGCTCCAACAAGTCACTTGAGTGTCTATAAATCTTGCCTGCATTTCCCTCCCCAGTGCCTGTAAATCAAGAGCTATCTCTGCCTTCTTCCCCCACAGTCCCATGGCTCCTACCTGCCATCCATTACTTAGCAGGTGCCATAAGGGACAGCTAGCCCCCCACGCTGTCTTCCTGTCCCCAGCACGTCCATCATGTGGCCAACCCTGTATCCTACCATCATCCTGGGGGGCCCAGTGTCTGCTGAGTCTTAGAACTCTCCTCAGCAGTTCTGAATAGCTGAAAGAAGCCACTCCTGCCCCCATATCACAGTTCACACAAGCCTGACAGCTGTGTAGCAATGTGCCATTTCCCCAGGGGCTAGGGATTGAATTCAGTACCTTGCACTTGCTAGACAGATGCTGCGCCACTGAGCCACGCCCCCAGCCCCTCCCTGGGGAATTCTAGGCAGGGCTCTACCACTGAGCCACACCCCAGCCTCTCCCTGGAGGATTCTAGGCAGGAGCTCTACCACTGAGTCACACCCCAGCCCCTCCCTGGGGGATTCTAGGCAGGGGCTCTACCACTGAGCCACGCCCCCAGTCCCTCACTGGGGGATTCTAGGCAGGGGCTCTACCACTGAGCCACGCCCCCAGCCCCTCCCTGGGGGATTCTAGACAGGGGCTCTACCACTCAGCCACACCCCAGCCCCTCCCTGGAGGATTCTAGGCAGGGGCTCTACCACTCAGCCACACTCTCAGTTCCTCACTATCTCCAGAAACCCAATCCAATATTATGGAGACAGGTGATCCTAGGTCAAGATATGTAAAGGGTAGACTCAAGGCCACCTGCTCAATCAGCAGCTAGACGAGGACCAGAACCCAAGCACAACTTTACCTCTCTATCCCTTGCCCTGTCTTTACCCTTCTCTCTCCTCCCCTCCCCTCCCCTTCTCTCTCTAGGATGACTCATTTTGGTTCATGGTTAGTTACAAGGAACATCAGGGCGGATCGTAGCAGTGAGAATTCACTGCAGCATTTTCTCAAAGCAAGACACAAAAGCCAGGTTTATCTAGACCTCAGCTTACCTATCTGTAAAATAGGATTAGGTTTCTCCCATCCACTCTACAGGCTACAAATCTCTTGTGGTCTAGACATAGGGATGGAGAGAGGCTGTGAGTCATAGGACCCTCCCCTGTGATTTAAACACCAGCTGTATCCCTGGGACTTTGGCTGCAGGCAGGATCTTGTGGAGGGGTCAGTCCTGCCCCACAGGGACTGTGTTTAGATCTCCCTCCTCCCACCCTAAGGATGAAATCTGAGACTTGCCAAGGCAGAATTCTGTTTTTCCATCTCTCATCCTCCAATAAAATACCAGAAATAAATAACGTGCAAGGCTTTCACCTGGGAGGACTCAGTTTTCATTTGAGAGGACTCACCTTTCACCTGGGAGGACTCAGCTTTCATCTGGGAGGACTCATCTGAGCCTTTCTTTTGCTTTCTCCCCACTTTCATCTTTACACTGGTCAGGGGACCCTGGGGGCAGGTCACAGGTGATATCATTCAAGGTCTTTGAATTAAATGAGGGATCCCTTCTTTATATGCTGAGGTTAAACATAGAGGCCTGCCTGGAAGAGGAGGTGAGGTATGCACTGGACAGATGGGCAGGCACGGGCCCAAAAGCAAAGAAGCAGCATTCACATCAGAGGGAAGAGTTTGTACAAAGATGGAGACAGGAATGAACTAGCAAGTTCCGGAAGCAACTGTAAGTTTGGAGAGGCCAGTTTGGGACTGAAGAGAGAATAACCCAGGAGAAAATTTGAAGGCCAGGCTCAAGAACCAAGACTTGGAGGCAGTCTGTTTATCACCAGGTAACACCTCTTCCAGGCAGCCCCCTGGCCTTGTCCCAAAATTCCAGAGAAGCAGAGACACTATGGGTCCTTTCTGTGACACTGCCCCATCCCGTCCCATGGGAAGCAGGGCAGTCCTTCAGCTTCCTGGGTAAAGATTCTTGGGGAAAAAAAATCTGAAAGAAATATTCACATAAAAATGACTCCTTAAAAAAGAAAATCAGCCAATATTTCCATGATTTCTGTAGACAGTAACCAGGAACATGTGCAGTCTGTTCTTCATACATGGACAGGGATCAAAGAGAATGAAAATCTTTTTACGGGAGAGAAACAGGGAGTTCTTCCCTCAGAAGCACCACACCCCACTGCCTCAAGTGAGGGCCACTTCTTTGCATCACCCACACCCTGGGCATATCAAAAGACGGACTCGAAGATGGCTGGAGCCTAGCTGCTAGAGGGTGTGCACCCAGTCCCCTCTCAGTGGGTCCAGTCCCATTTGAATGGACTCTAACTCCCTCGTCGGTAAATTGGGCAGCACCACGAAGTCTGCAATTCCCCGGAGGAGCTAGGGGGCGCTGCGGGCATGTAGACACACACCGGGACCTCTCTCATCCTGGCATGACCCTACCGGCCACGATTTGTAGAAAAGGTGGGGGAAAACGGGTTATCAGTCTCGCCCAGCAGTGCACCCAGTGGGTACACAAAGTTCCTGGGGTCAGAGGTATGTCCATCTCAAATAGGAAATGGAAACCAGGAGTGTGGTGCAAAGGCCTGCGCTCCCAAGGCCTCTGGCACACCCTAGGCAGAGAGCTGGGCACCCCATCCAAGTGGATCTGAACCCCTGCCGCCCGCCCCGCCGTGGCCCAGTGCCAAACCCCACAGGCAGCACTGAGACGATCCGGCTAGACGGGCTGCCATCTTGGCACATCCCGAGACGCCCCAGGGCCCCGGGAGCTTCAAAAGGAAAATGAATGTTTCTTACCAGCAATTAGAGGAAATTATTTCAGATAGGAATCTTGTTTCATTATCTCCTCATCCTTGTTTCCCAATCCCCAGCCTTTGATTCCTTTCTTCTCCGGGGATTCTCAGAAGACTGGGCTCTAAGCCTGGCCCGCCTTCCGAGGCCTAATGAGCGCCACCGTGCTGCACCTGGCGCCCGCCCGTGGAGGCCACTTCTGAGGCTGTGCCTTCACCCCAACCCGAGGTCTCCCAGGACGACGGAGGGCAGCACCCGAGGTGGGCAGTCGTGGGTGGGCCCTGGCCCTGGGCTGCTTTTCCGCTGCTTCAGGGAGGCGGGACCTGGGACCACAGGCCTGGTGGGGTCATGCGATTTCGGGTGGCTCCCTGCCCAGGGCTCTCTGGATAGATGAGAGGGCTGAAGGGGGCCTGGATAGGAATCAGTCCATTCCTGTCATTGTGGGGACAATGTCCTCTCACAGATACATCCTCCCACCCCCAGCTTGAGGCCTTGCCCCACCTCATGCTTCAGTGTCACAGGCAGGAGCTGGGTTGGTGACCCGGGTCCTACACAGCCTTGGTCTGCCATCAACAAGGTCTTTCTTAAGTGCCGAGCAGCCTCTCTGCCTCCTTCCCCAAGGACGAGGCCGGATCCCACCCACAGGAACCCATAATGCCACCAGTATTTAGGCAAAACCACCAACTTGAGCTGTTCCCTGGCTATTCATGAGCTGGGTCCCCAGGGAGTCGGTTCCATTTCCAGTTTGCCCAGCACCAGGTGGTCCAAGAAAGGTGTCTTGGCGACCACCACAGTCTGGATAAATGAAGAGGGAATCACAGGGTTAATTAGAAGAAACACCAGGAGGGCTGGGGAGATGACTCAGTGTGCAATGTGATTGCCGCACAATGGTGGGGACACTAGCTTGATTCCTAGGACTGAAGAAAGAAAAACTTGAGCATACACCTCTGCTACCTACTACTGGGGGATTGGAGACAGGACGATTCCCAGGAGCTTAACTGGTCAGCCAGGCTGGCTCAGCCAGTAAACTGCAGGTCTCAGGAGCAGCTCGGACTCTAAAAACGGTGGGACAGTGAGGGGACAGCATTTGAGGAAGTGAAAGTGAGAACTGGCTCCCTAAGTTGCCCTCTGACTTCCATGTGCATGTCAAGGACACACACACACACACACACACACACACCAGCAGGAACAAGGATTCAAAAGACACATCTATGCTCCAGTCACTTCCCGTGTGAGTAACAAGGTCCTTTACCTTGCTGACCCTCAGTTTTCTATTCTGTAGAATGGGACTGGTAAGTCTAACCCTACTCTGAAGTCCATTGTGATGATAAGTCACAGTAAAGGAGTTGAGGGTGGTCTGCAATTGTATCAAGAGGTGATGTCCCTTCTAACCATCTCTTACTCATCCATCCATTTACCAACAGATTTACCCATCCATCCATCCACTTACCCACCCATTTGCCCATCCAGGTATCCATTCTATTTATCTACCCATTCAGCGATCTATGCATCTGCTCACATCCGTTTCCTACCTGCCCATCCATCTAGTTATATCTCTGCTCCCTATCCACTGGTCCATCCATTCATCCATTCATCCACTGGTCTGTGCATTCACACACACACACACACACACACACACACATTACTCTCGAGAGCATAATCATGAAGCTATTGTGCTGGGACCCAGAACCACACCGCCATCCTTTGCCTTATGATACCCTTACAACTTAGAGGGTGGGGCCTAAAATCAAATTTTTTTTTTTTAAAGGTTGTCTTTCTGTTACAAAGCCCTAGTGGCCCAGCTCGGACTCAACTGGACCTCAGACTGTGCCTCTGTTAACTCTGCTTCCGCATTCTGGATTCTGCATTCTTGCTTCTCCCGGGTAGAGGCCCTGAGGGGAAGGCAGTCAGGAGACTGGAGGAAAGGGCCGGTCTTGTGGCCGGTAACTTTTGCCTCAGCCTCACTCCTGTGCCTTCCCAGGTTCAAACAGGTAACTTTCACCAACCTCTAAATTTTGATTTAGTTGTGTGTGTGTGTGTGTGTGTGTGTGTGTGTGTGTGTGTGAATGTGTGTATCTGTGTGTCTTTTAGTGTGTCTGAGTGTTTGTGTGTCTGTGTGTATGTTTGTGAGTGAATATGTGACTACGTGTATGTGTGTCTCTGTATGTATATGTGTGTGTGAGTGTGTATGTGTATTTGTGTGTCTATGGGTGAGTGTGTCTGTGTGTCTGTGTATGTGAGTGGTCTGTATGTTTATGTGTGTATGTGTTTGTGTGTGTATCTGTGCCTATGTGTGAGTGGTGTTTGTGTATACTGTGCGTGTGTGTGTGTGTGTGTGTGTGTGTGTGTGTGTGTGCAGGCACACATTAATCTCCATGAGTTTGGGGGTCAGAGAACAAGCTTGGTGGTGTTTCTCAGAGATCACAGACTTGTTTTCTGAGGCAGTCTCTCTCTAAACCTGGCTCACCATTCAGCTTGGCTGGCCAGCCAGAGAGCACCAGGGATCCTCCTGCCTCTGCCTCCCAATGTTGGGATTAAAGGTGTGGCTCGCCAGACTCACCAGGCTCATTCTTTTTCCCTGGTTTCTGAGGCTGGAACTCCGGTCTCCATAACTTCATGGAAAGCACTTTTCTCCCTCAGCTTCTGCCCAGTTCGTCCTTTGTTTGCACTTTTGGGAGGCTACAGGAATTTGAGGGTGCATTCAATCATTCATCCAACATACATTAAACATTGCTCTGTCAGGCTCTGGGCCACCAAGTGGGGACCTAGTGATTGGACTGAGCTATTGTCTCTACTCTGAACACCTTAGCCCTGTGAATCCTCAAGAGACCTGGGCCTATTTCACAGACAAGAACGAGTCCAGAATCTTGAGTGAAGCTTCCCATCCACCCTGCTCCAAAGACCCAGGTCAAGCATCCAGAACTGACCGTGGCAACCATCTGGTTATCTTTGCCAGAGCTCAGAGAGGAAGCTGTCTGCTCCATAAGGAACATCCAAAGTGCAGAGAAGTTCCTGGTTCAACTTGTGTATTTGCATCCAAGATTCTGACTTGGAGACTGGGCACAGTGCAGGGATGATTCCCATCTGGGCAGAGCCTGAGTCGGGAGACTAAACTCTCCTTAAAAAAATATATGGCTGGGCGTAGTAGTACACACCTCTAATCCCAGCACTTATGGGGGCAGAGGCAGGAAGATCTCTGTGAATTTGAGACCAGCCTGGTCTACAGAGCGAGTTCCAAGATAGCCAGGGCTACATAGTGAGACCCTGTCTCGAAAAAAAAGAAAGTGTTTTTTTCTTTTGTGTGTCTGTGTGTGTGTGTGTGTGTGTGTGTGTGTGTGTGTGTATTTGGGTATATATACCACATGTATGCAGACCCAAGGAGGCCAGAAGAGGAATCTAGACACACACACACACATTTGGAGCTAGAGTTACAGGTGATTGTGAGTCACCAGATGTAGCTGCTGGGAACTTACTCCAGTCCTCTACAAGAGAAGCAACCCTTCCTAACAACTTGATGCATCTCTCCAGCCCTAATATAAATAGAGAGATGTGTCTCCTGTATACCAAGCTGACTCTGAGCTCAGAGGAGCTAAGGATGACTTTGAATTCCTGATTCCCCGACCTCCACCTCCTCAGTGCCAAGATGGAATCCAGGGATTCCTGCCTGCTAGGTAAACACACTAACTGAGCCACATCCATAGCCAAGGGTTTTTTTTCTTTTAGTATTCATTTACTTAAAAAATATATATTAGTCATAGGAGTCTTTCAAACAGTTGCCATCTTGTTGGCTTTTGTATAAGTCATCAGGTCTAAGTGCCTCTCACAATTTAGCAAGGCCAGAAATAAACCAAGTGTGAGGACACAGGCCTGTAACCCCAGAACTCAGTAGGCTCAGGCAGGAGGAATGTGAGTTTAAGAAGCCTGAGCTACATTGTGAGACTCTGCCCTCCTCCTCATCTCTACACCTCAGGTCACCCCTACTGCTGCAGAGGAGTGTACAAGCTATTCCCCCTGCCGGTCTTCTCCTTGCCCCCCCCCACCTCTCTCTTTACCTGACCAATGACTTATTCACCTTACACTGACCTTCTATGCCTCTGAGTCCCCAGGGCAGATGTCAGTGCCCAGCTTACAGGAGCTGGCAGCCCAGGGTGCCAACCGTGGCTCACAGCTCATCTGTACAATGTGGCATCTACTCCACAGACCTGCCAGCTAAGACTGGTGTGGCAGAGACATCAGCCGGGGCTCATGACCATGCCTGGAGCCCATCCTGAGTCACTCCCAGACCCTCCCGGCCCCTGGCAGGGACCCAGCACTGACGATAAAGGCTTTAGGGAGGACAAGAGGCCTATTGGTGCGTGGCACATGAATAGGGAGGGCCACTTTAAGGTCCATGATGTCATGGAAACCAGACAAGTGGCCCCTAGAAGTCTTTGATGACCTAGTATTGAGGACGTCGTAGTTACAGGCCTCAGGGGCTCCTGGACTTGGCTGACATTCTGCTCTTTGAACAAACACTTGGGTGCTTACGGGGCAATGTGGATACACCCAACCTTTTAGGGGTGCCTACAGAGGTAATCAGTCAGTTCTGGCAAAACTGTGGCTTGGTGGATAAAGGTGCTTGCCGCCAAGTCCGATGATCTGAGTTTGATTCTGGGAACACATATGGTGGAAGGCTAGATCTGTTGTCCTTTGATCTCCATCAACATACCATGACGTGTGTGAGCATACAGACACATATGAGATGGATACATAATAAATGCAAAAATAAAACAAGATAACAACAACAACAACAACCCCCCGGGTGGCATTAGATACCACCCCAAAATGTGTCCACCTGGGAGCTAATGTCAGAGGAGCTTTGCTTCTAGACTAACGTGTATCTGCATTTTGTCCCTTAATGTCTGCCAGTACCCCTGGGACCTAAAGAGGGCAGCTAGAATCTACCAAAACTCCTTTGCCCAGAAACTGCTGGAAGCTATACTTCTGTGAGCTCACAGGTCATCCCAGGAGCCCATACTGACCCATAAGAGAGGCCACCCAGGTTGCTGAGGAGATGGCTTAGTCAGTAAGGGGCTTGTTTTACCAGCATGAAGACCTGGGTTCGCTGTCCGGAATTCACATTAAAAAACAAAAACAACCTCCCCCCAAAAACCTGGATGTAGTGTTGTGTGCTTATGATCCTAGTGCTAGGGAAGTGGAGATGGGGGGGTCCCCTGTAGTTTACTGGCCACCCAGCCTAACCTAATCAATGAGCCCCAGGTCCTAGCATGAGACCCTATCTCAAACAAATAAGGTCTCAGCAGTGCCTAAGAAATGATGATACCCAAGATTGACCTCTGGCCTCCACAGTCACGTGTATACATGTGCAGGCACACTGCACACACAATCACACGCTCTCCACAAGAACACATCACACACACACACACACACACACACACACACACACACCAGATAGCAAAGCAACCAATTCCCTCTGCCCTCTTGGGATAGCTCCACAGCTCCACCCTTGAGGAACAGCTAGCAGCCTCTAGTGTTTCCAGTCCTCATAGGGCGCGTGCTGGCATCCCCCTGTGCATATCAGTGGCCTCTGTCACCACCTTTGCAGACTGGAGTATGAGCCTCCTGTTTGTCCCCGTTGGGGAGTCAAAGCCATATACCTTCCTGGGGCCTTGAAGGAGACTCCTAACACTGTTCACAGGACCGTTCAGCACTGACTGGAGGCCCCAGATCCTGTCTTCTGAGTCCGGGAGCCTCGCTCAGTCCCTCTCCCACCTCCTACCTCTTGAGTAGCTACAGTAATGGAGGGCTAACTGCTGGCTCCCTGGAAGCCTGGCTTCCTTCTCCTCCGGCTATAAGCACTTCTCTAGTTCCTCTACCCTTGGGACTCTACATATTAAGAGTCACACACCATAGGCTATTGACAGACGCAGCCTTTGCTTTCTGAACATACGTCACTCTCGGACAGCCTCTTGCCACTTCCTGTCCCCCACCTCTACTTTCTGACATCTCTTGGCTTCTTGTCCTCTTGGCTCTGCATCGCTACACCTTTCCCACAGTGATGACACCAGAGTCCCTGGCCAACCAGAAGGCAGCAGGACAGCACCCTGTGAGCAGGAATACAAGCTGATGACCTTGCACAGCAGGGTGCCTCGGGCAAGCTTTAGTTTGAATCTGGAATCCTTCCCTCAGGCTCGCATTAAAGCCTACATCCTCAGGTGGTGGCACTACTTGGGGTGGAGGAGCACTGTAGGAGGCGGGGCTTATCTGGAGGAAGTAGGCCACTGGAAGTGAGCCCCTAAAAGTATTTTAAGACTCCAGCGAGAAGGAGAAGGAGCTGGGGAAGGCGAGGCGGGGCGGACACAACTTCCAAGAGAGGTGGGGTATCATAATCAGGCTGGAGCCCAGGATGCAGAGTCCCCACTGCTTGGGGCTAGGATGAGGATAAAAATCGTTCTGAGCTCCTGGTTCCCATTGCGTGTCCTCTACCTTCTCACCCACAGTACGGTGAGAAGCAGGACAGGACTTAGACAGTAGAAGCTGCCAAAAGGACCCTGACAACTCACCTGCCACACAGGAAGCCAGCGATCACAGGGAGAAGAGTTGTTCAGGACCCTGAGCTCCCCTGGGGACAGATCTGGAGCCTAACGGGTTGGTTACTTCCTCCCATGGCCTTGTGCAGGTTAGTTTTAATTATCAACTTGGCACATCCCAGAGTCACCTGGGAAGAGTGTCTCAGTGAGGAACTGTCTACATCGGATTGACCTGTGGGCATGTCTGTGGGAGATTATCTTCACTGTGTTAATTGATGTGAGAAGACCCAGCTTAAAAGCAGACGGCACCATTTGGGTCCTGGACTGTCTGAGAATAGAGAAAGCGGGCTGAGCATGCGCGTAGTGCTCAGCCCGTGTGTTTGTGTGTGTGTGTGTGTGTGTGTGTGTGTGTGTGTGTGTGCGCGCGCACGCATGTGCGTGTCTTTCCTTTTCCCTCTCCCTCTCCCTCTGCCTCTCCTTCTTCTCCTGACTGTGGATGTGACAAGACCAGCAGTTTTGAGTGTTCCTGCCCATGTGATGTCTCTGTAGGATGGACGATAACTCTGGAACCATGAACTGAAATAAACTTTTTTCTCTATTTTGACAGAATATTTTTTTTATCACAGCAATAGATGAAACTGAGAAGTGGAGTGGTGGTGGTAGCGGCGGCACACGCCTTTAATACCAGCACTTGGGAGGGCAGAGCCAGGAGGATCTCTGAGTTCGAGGCTAGCTTGGTCTATGGATCAATTCCAGTACGGCCCGGGCTACACACACACACTCACTCACACACACACACACACACACACACACACACACACACACACAATCCTGTCTCAGAAAAGAAAGAGAGAAGGTGAGAGAGAGAGAGAGAGTCTTTGTCATGGGAACCAGTCAGGGCTCCAAGTCAGAAGCTAGATCAGGCCTTGTGCCATGGTCCCTGGAAGCCCCAGAGGCAAAGATGCTGAAGGCAGATGAATTTGTGGGAAAGTGTGCATCCAACAGGCTTTGGCAGTCCGGTGCCTTCTATCCATGTATCATTGCAGCCTCTGTCCATCCCCTGGGTGTCCATAAAAGCTCTTCAGTGTCCCTATTGCCCGAAGTTGGAGATGTAATTAATGGCTGTAATGTGGTCTTGTGTGCACACCGTGGAAAGCCTAAAGACCATGCTACAAGTTTGCAAGCCATTTTTAAATGCGTGTTTGTGTGTGTGCATGTGAAGGTGCATGTATGTGAGGGTGCATGCATGAACATGTAGAGACCAGCCGAAAACCTCAAGTCTTCCTCAAGGATATTGTCACTTCTATCTATCTATCTATCTATCTATCTGTCTGTCTGTCTGTCTGTCTGTCTGTCTGTCTGTCTGTCTATCTATCTATCTATCACCCATCCATCCACCCACCCACCCACCTACCCACCTACCTACCTATAAGACAGCGTCTCTCATTGACCCAGCACTTGCCAATCAGGCTAGGCTGTCTGGCCATCAAGGCTCAAGATTTAACCTTGTCTCCACCTTAAGCACAGGTCCTGGTGCCGTACCGGGCTTTTTACATGGGTTTTAGGGATGGGACTCAGTTTCTCATCACTTGAAAGGCAAGCTTTACTGACTGAGCCCAGTCCACAAGCTATCTTTTTTATTTTTAAGGGACACCTAAAGAGGTTAAGACTGTGATTCAGCAGCAACTGAAGCAGCCGCAACTTGCATTCAGACTTGTTGGCCTCAAAATTATACTTTAAAACCCTGTGCTATGGCTGTGTTGACTAGAGAAGCCTGGGAGAAACAGAAGCCAGGCAAGGTGGCGCAGAAACCAGTAGATGGCGCTGTGGAGCCACAAAAGCGGTCTATGTGCGTTCCATGCACCCGAAGCCTACTGTAACCCGGGCGCCAGGCTCTGCAGCAAGTACCAGCTGAGGGAGTGAGCGGGGTGAGGGCTGGGTGGGACGTTCACCCTTCTCTCTGGGGGGCGATATGAGGTAGTCAATCACCTAGAGGTAACATGGCCTAAGCGGCTGTACTGGGGCTTCCTGACCCTATATACCCGCACTGAGATCCCTGATCTGTATGTAAACCCATGTGTCAGTCTCCTCAGTCCCAACCAAATAAGACACAGTAACTCTCTGAAGTTTGATGGGAGCCAGACTTAGCTTGTCCCCACCCTTGTGGGTGGACATTCCAATGAAGTTGAAGGCACAAGCTTTGAAGCTAAATTCCGGATTACCATAGCTCCACATGGCCTGTTTCTCCTACCCCTGCACCCACCAGCCACTCCCATCCAGTGTCCCCATGGCACCAAGAAGTCTGGGTCCCAATGCCCCACCCTCTCCAAACATAGACATTAGCACCCAGCACCCGGATAACAGGTCTTGGGTAAGGAAGCAGGAGGGCAGCAGCTGGGACTTGAGCTGGCTTCCGAGCCTTGTCCCGGAGACACTGTGTGTGCCCTTTTGTTCCTGCCTGCTGTGGACTCCATGATTGCAGCTGGATCATGGAAAGGCTAGGAGGGCGCTGCAGACCTCTATCTTACTGTTTGAGGAGTGTCAGAACTGCCCAAGGACTGTGTCCCTACCCGGCCACCAATATAACGCTGTCTACTGAGGCGACTGAGCCAGGCTAATAGTCTACACCAGTGAAGGATATAAAAACAAAGGTATGCCATGACTCAGTCATACTACTATCAGGACACTGGACCCAGCCTATTTTCATCCCCTAATCCTATCCCTTTGCCCACCCCCCACCCCCTACCCCCTCACCGTCCAACCAGAATGGGTCAGCATGAGAGAGTCAGGGCCATAGCAAACTAGAAGAGAGTATGAGGCACTGACTGTGGGCGTGGCTCCAAAAAACTTCAAGGAATAGCCAGGTGTCGGGTGCAAAATGCTAGACTCCATGGCCCTGAGCAGGTATTTAATTCACCAGGAAGTTTAGTTTACAAGAGCAACCTGGAGTCTGTCTTTCTGTCTGTCTGTAAGCAGCCACAATTCCCTGGCTCCAACCTGACACTGTGGGGTTCAGGACTGAACCTCACTATTGAAAGAAATTGGGCTGCGGAGCTGGAAAGAGTATGGACTTCTTTTCCAAAGGACCCAAGTTTAGTTCTAGCATCCATAACAGACAGAGCCCTCTTGTGGCCTCTATGGGTACTGCACTCAAGTGCACAGACACACCCCCTCAAAAATGCATTCATTTACATAAAAATAAATCTTATAAAAAAGAAATTTAGTGTTGAGACTAAAAAGCTGATTCAGTGGAGAAAGTATGACAGTTCTGGAATCAGTATTCCAGAAAATTCTAAAATGTTCTCTTTTAACAGAGTTTCTCCAGGACCTCTAGAACTCTCAGTGATTTCCGTTGCACTTTCATGATATTTTTATTTTAATTAATTAATCTACTTTACATCCCAACCACGGTTTCCCATTCCTCCTCTCCGTCCTGTCCTCCCCACCCTCGCCTCCATTTTCCTCCTCCCTTTCTCTTCAGAAAAGGGGAGGCCTCCCATGGATATCAACCAGCCTTAGCATATCAAGTTGCAGTAAGCTTAGGTGTATCTTCTCCTATTGAGGCTAGGTAAGCAGCCCAGTCACAGGAAAGGATGCGAAGGCAGGCGACAGGGTCAAAGACAGCCCCTGCTCTCACTGTTAGCAGCCCACATGAAGACCAACCTGCCCAACTGTAACATGTGCAGAGGGCCTAGGTTCATGATCCTACTTTTTATTCTCGCTAAATATATATCCATCTTTTTACTAATATCAACCTGTGGATATCCATTTGTTTTAGTTGCTTGGAGTTGCTCTTGTAAACTAAACTTCCTAGTGAATTAAATACCCGCTCAGGGCCATGGAGACGAGCATTTTGCATCCGACACCTGGCTATTCCTTGGAGTTTTTTGAAGCCACACCCACAGTCAGTGCCTCATACTCGCTCCTAGATTGCTGTGGCCCTGGCTCTCTCATGCTGACCTCGTGATGGTTGGACAGGGTGAGGTGGGGTGGGAGCAAAGGGAATAGAATTGGAAGATGGAGAGGAGGCTGGGTCCAGCTTCTTTTTGGAATGGTGTTGAGCAAATTCACGGTCCTCATGCATGTTCTACGACTGAAATGTGTTCCTAGCTCTACATTTATTTAGTTTTGAGATAGGTCTTCATGGTGCAGCCCAGGCACAGCAAAAATAAGGAGGGGAGACAGCGATAGAATTCCTGAGTGCCCCAGCAAGGGCAGAGCGGGACTCACGGATAAACTGCTTTGCCTAGAATCCCCTAGTAAGGAGCTAGGTGTGGCTCAGTGTAGACCACTGCCCTAGAACCTCCAAGTAAGCGGCTGGGGGCGTGGCTTAATGACAGAACCCAAACTTACCTAGCGTGTAGGAACTCTGGGTTCCATTTCCTGTACCATCAAAAAATATAGCGAGATATAGTCAGCTCCAAAGTTGCTATGGAGACTCCATAATGGGGAGGGGGTGCCCCGTGTCAAGCAAGGTCTGTCCCTCTTCTATCACGTTGTCCCACCCCTTAGAGGCCCCGCCCTCTAGTGGTCCTCAGAAGCTCCCACAGAGATTCCCACTTGCTTCAACCCCCTGGGGTTCATCCTGGAAAGGGCCTTCAAAGGCCTTGGCCATTCTTGATTGGGCGCCAAGAAAGAATCTGCTCTTGGAGACAATTTAGCCAGCCACACGGGTGGAAAGAATGTCCCCATTCTCTTAACAGCGACCCCCTCTTGATTTATATGTGGGGCCACTGTCCGAAGGCCCCCGGCGGATGGATCTTGAGTGGAAAATGAGAGGCTGAGAGCCAGGCGTCTGGCTGGGCTAATTATCCTCAATGAGATACAGCTGGTTGGGGGAGCGGACTGAGGCCCAGGGCAGGGCCAGTTCCTTGCCCCAGCTCTCTGGGGACCCAAAGGCCTGTTTGGGCTTGCAGCCCATCACCTACTAGGTCTGGTCAGGGTTCATCGGGCATTGTAGGAGATCCAGTTTGGTCAGTTTATAAGAAAAACAGAAAAGTGGCTTCAGTCTTGGATTCGTTGCTATCCTGACCCATGATAGTCCCTAAGACGCCAAGATACACCTGAGTTCATTCTTCTTATGGGGAGACTGAAGACCAGACTGGCCAGGGGGGCTTGGTGAAGCTCGAGGGAGGGCTCTGGAACTAGATGCAGTAGCAGCTTTGGCCACATGGGGCACACGACTGTGTAGCCGCCTCCATAGGGCCTGGCTGCAGCCCAGCAGCCGCTGATTCTCTGGGTATCCTAGAGTCGCATAGACTGACTCTACCATACACCAGGCCTATACGAGACCCTACAATGGGATCCAGGAGCACTGTAGTGATCAGAACTCCACTTGAATCTCACTCTTTTGGACTTAAAATTTCCCAACAGAAGTACCTGGTGGGCCAGGTCGCTGATTCAGTAGAGAAAAGGTGTTTGCTGTCCATGAGCCTGACAACTTTATCCTAAGGAAGGACAAAAACAACTTCCATACGTGAAACGACTTCCTGACATCCACATGAGCATGCAAACAGGTGTGCGGGCATGATCTCACGCACATGCACACGCGCACACACGCACACGCACGCGCACGCACACACGCGCGCGCACACACACACGCACACGCGCACGCACGCACGCGCACACACACACACACACACACACACACACACACACACACACACAGAGTAATGATACACATTTTTAAGTATCTGATTTTCGGAAAGGGCCTTGACCCCTTGCGGGTGTCAGGACTGAGCTGAGCTGCAACCGCGTAGCCAGGCTGGAGTAATAGAGTGGAAGAAAGTTCCAAGCAGAAGAAGCAGCATAAGCCAAGGCCCTGTGTGCAGAGCGAGTGGCACAGACAGTAGAAGAACAGCACAAAGGTCTTCAACTGGGTTTCGTTTTTTTGCAGCACTAAGGATTGAACTCAGGGCTTCAAGTAGACCAGGTGGGTGTTCTACCACTGAGCCACGCCCCAGCCCCTCCCTGGGGGATTCTAGGCAGGGGCTCTACCACTGAGCCATGCCCCAGCCCCTCCCTGGGGGATTCTAGGCAGGGGCTCTACCACTGAGCCACATCCCAGCCCCACCCTGGAGGATTCTAGGCAGGGGCTCTACCACTGAGCCACATCCCAGCCCCTCACTGGAGGATTCTAGGCAAGGGGCTCTACCACTGAGCCACGCCCCCAGCCCCTCCCTGGAGGATTCTAGGCAGGGGCTCTACCACTGAGCCACACCCCAGCCCCTCCCTGGAGATTCTAGGCAGGGGCTCTACCACTGAGCCACATCCCAGCCCCTCACTGGAGGATTCTAGGCAGGGGCTCTCTACCTCTGAGCAACAACTGCAGACATGTTTTTACTGTTCACTTTGAGAGAGGGCCTCATAAGTTCCTTTTGAACTCAGTGCAGTTTTAACTGGTTTTATTGTTCACCACTGTACTGGGGCTCAGAGAGAAGGAGGGAAGAATGAGGAGCTAGGAAGGTGAATGCCCCTCCCACGTGCACCTCCTCTTTAACCTGCGGGATCCCCTTTTGACCTCTGCACTGGCTGCCCATGTCCCTAGTGAGCCGGGACCCCTGCAGTATGGCAGGCCCAGCTATCAGGCAGTCTCAAGTAAGGAGGTGTCAGAGATTGCCTGAGGCGCCCACTCCCTGTAGCCCTGGCTCTGTCTCCTGTGGGACACAAACAGGTCTGACAAGTCTTTGGCATAGACCGGGCTCAGCTCATGACTTCTAGGAAAGCGAGTCTTAGAAAGCAAGGGGCGGCCAGAGCAGTGGTCGAGGAAGGACTCTTCTAGAAGCCTCTGCCTCTTTCTCCAGTAGACCACTCACTTGTGTCCCAAGCCAAGAGCTGCAGACTGATGGGGAAACCTCTCCTGCCCCTGCTCCGGAGGGAATGGCAAAGGATCACTATTTCCTAAGTCTGTCTGTCTGTCTTGCCCTCTCCCCTCCACTCACAACCCCCCCACCATTGCTTTCTTTATTGGCCAGGCTGGCCTCAAACTTGCAGTCTTCTTGGACTGAACACTCTGAATGTATGAGACAAAATAAATCCTTTCTCTCTGAAGTTGTTCTCAGCCTGTCTTGTTACAGGGGGAAAAAATAGGGAGGCCAGTTTAGTGGCTTAGGAAGTAAAGGCACTTGCTGCCAAGCCTGAGACCTTTATTTCATCCCCAGGACCCAGATGGTAGAAGGAGAGAAGCAACTCCCCCATATGTCCTTTAACATCTATGTATATACACCCCCATACAATAAAGTAACTCATATTTTCCAGTATTCCCTTGCAGGCTTAAATATAACACACACAGAGGGAGGATACAAGACCTTTGTCGAGATCTCTGTGCTCTCAGAATCTTCTGTCCTCTTTCTGACCTTTTGGCGTCCTCGGTGGTGTCTTTTGGTGAGCAGACGTTTTTAATCACAATGAAGTCCACTTTAGCTCTGTCTAGTCCATCTTTGATGCCGTGCGTGCAAGTAGAGAGCTCTCTGCCTACGTTTTTTAATGTTCCTGAACCCATCTCTCCTCCCCTGTAACTTCGCTTCTGCCCGGCTCTTGCCAAGTTTCTCCCTCTCTGTCCCACCCTCCACCCCACTCACATCCTGTCCCAGCTTTGGCCCATCTGAGACTCTTTCTCCCCACAGTCCTTATGACCCTATTGCACATGTACAACCCAGTCTCATCCAGGAGACTCAAAGATACTAGGTGCTCAATAAAAGCCCCACCAATGCCCTGTGGTCCAGATGGGGGGCATTAACAATGTCCATTACTTCTAAACATCAACTCATCAGGAACAGCTGAGCAGAGCAAGGGAACCAAGAGTTTTGGAAAAAGTTGCGTGGAAGGGAACGTTTCACCATCTTCCCAATGAGAGTGCTAACCACGCAAGCATCACCCGAACACACATCTCTGTGTTATTTATTCCCACTTCAACCCCAGATTCCGAGGGTGATGGAGACTGTTTCCCTACACATGCTAGCCCTGCACTGCCCCCCCCCCCACCCCATCTTGACTGACTCCAGGTATGGAGGAGACACATCTTTTAGTCCTTCTCCTCGCCGTGTGTGATAACGTAGCACAGATTCCTGTAGTCTAAGTTGCCACAGACGTCTGGCGGGAAAGCTGCAAACATCTGCTTGACCTGGGAAAGGGAGCAGAGGGTTATAAGTGGCGGTTGGTGAAGAAAGGAGAAGTCAGAACAATGGTTCCCCGCAAAGATCACCCTTACCTCCTCCTCACTGAACCGGTCAGCCTGGGTCATAAGCTTTTCCTTAATGCTGTTGGTAGAGAGAAGCCATCATGTCTTGTGAAAAAGCTGACCTGGTTGCTACCTGCACATGAAGTTTCTAGGGGAGCTCTAGCCCAATGACCCCAGTCTAGGGCTGGTTCTCCCACCCCCAAGGCGTCTCTTTGACCCCTAACTGCTTCTCTTGCAACCTGTACTCTCCTAGCAACAACCAGGAACAGATGGAACAATCTTGAAACTCCAATGTGACTTGAAGACTTCTCTGATTCCCATGGTGTGCTATCAACTAATCTTAGACTCCTGGGAGGAGTCCTTTGTCTTTGTCAGAGAGTAGAACTCAGGGTCTAAATGACTAAGGCAAATGCTCTACTGCCCCTCCCTGGGGGATTCTAGGCAGGGGCTCTACCACTGAGCCACACCCCCAGCCCCTCCCTGGGGGATTCTAGGCAGGGGCTCTACCACTGAGCCACGCCCCCAGCCCCTCCCTGGGAGATTCTAGGCAGGGGCTCTACCACTGAGTCACGCCCCCAGCCCCTCACTGGGGGATTCTAGGC
This sequence comes from Tokudaia tokunoshimensis, assembly GCA_036184795.1. Lineage (NCBI taxonomy): Eukaryota > Metazoa > Chordata > Mammalia > Rodentia > Muridae > Tokudaia > Tokudaia tokunoshimensis. The sequence goes on along the minus strand of BTHU01000006.1, from coordinate 26,741,411 downwards.
AGGGGCTCTACCACTGAGCCATGCCCCCAGCCCCTCCCTGGGGGATTCTAGGCAGGGGCTCTACTACTGAGCCACGCCCCCAGCCCCTCACTGGGGGATTCTAGGCAGGGGCTCTACCACTGAGTCACACCCCTAGCACCTCCCTGGGGAATTCTAGGCAGGGTCTCTACCACTGAGCCACGCCCCCAGCCCCTCACTGGGGGATTCTAGGCAGGGTCTCTACCACTGAGCCACGCCCCCAGCCCCTCCCTGGGGGATTCTAGGCAGGGGCTCTACCACTGAGTCACACCCCCAGCTCCTCACTGGGGGATTCTAGGCAGGGGCTCTACCACTGAGTCACACCCCCAGCCCCTCCCTGGGGGATTCTAGGCAGGGGCTCTACCACTGAGCCACACCCCCAACCCCTCCCTGGAGGATTCTAGGCAGGGGCTCTACCACTGAGCCACGCCCCCAGTCCCTCCCTGGGGGATTCTAGGCAGGGGCTCTACCACTGAGCCACACCCCCAGCTCCTCCCTGGGGGATTCTAGGCAGGGGCTCTACCACTGAGCCACACCCCCAGCCCCTCACTGGGGGATTCTAGGCAGATGCTCTACCACTGAGCCACACCCCCAGCCCCTCCCTGGGGGATTCTAGGCAGGGGCTCTACCACTGGGCCACGCCCCCAGACCCTCCCTGGGGGATTCTAGGCAGGGGCTCTACCCTCAAGTTGTATCCCCAGTCTTCATTATTTTCTGTTTTGAAACATCTCACTAAGTTTTCCAGTTTACCGCAGACTTACTCTAGCTCAGGTTGGTCTTGAATCTCCTGCCTCAGTTTCTAGAGTAGCTGGACTGACTAGCCTGACCCACTACCACCACCACCGCCACTATCTTTTCCTTGATGCCTCTTCCAGTTTGTGGTTTTGGCTGTTTGTGCTTAACCTCCAGGATTTCCCAGACTACATCATACTGTTCAAGGCCAAGACCATCATGGGAAGATGTGGTCCAGTCTTCTCATGGATCTCTTTTAGACCTTGCTTCCTCAAAGACCTAGGACATTCATGCAAGAATTCCTTTTATCTAGTGAGAAACCAAAGCTAGGGAGGGCTTATGGCTTCCCTGCCATCCCATAGGGAGGCTGTGACAGGGTTGGGCCTGTTTCGTTGGGATCCAGGAGAGCACTGCTGGAGATGAAGCCTGTACCCAGTTCTGCATGATGATTTACATCCTTCGCAACTGGGGAGGGTTTGCAAGCACTGGGGTTCTGTGGGCAAGGATGGGATCCGAGAGTTAAGTGGAGCCTCTGCTCTCAGGGTATCCTCCAGCACTGTTGGTAGCAGGCCCTGGTTAAGGAGTGACACATATTTTCCATTGTTTGTTACTTTGGGACAGTCACAATTTCTGGGTTGCCAAAGATGGGAACTTTACATAGACTCTCTTTTGACCAGATCCATTTCTGTGGCCTATCTGGCCAGCAGCCCTGTCTGCTAGGTTTCCACAGCCCAGGACTGTTCCTTCCAATCCCAAAAAGAGTCCCTCGGAGACACTCCTCCCCCACCCCCACCTCAGCCCCATCTTCATATTGGTGGGCGGTGAGATGGCCCCAGTCTTGCCGGGAGGGTAGGCCTCCTGGTACCTCTCTGAGTCTTCAAGATTCAGGAATGAGCCACAGACCCCGGGATGGGGTTTTGGTTTGATGCACCCTCAGCATTTTGGTGTTCCCTCTGCCCTGCAGGGAGCCTGACTCGCGGCCTTTGAGGACAGTATGTAAGATGAACATCTATCTTCACCGGGCTACATCGGCTCTCTCCTCCACCCCATCAGCACCTGAACTCCTAAAGAATGGCTGTCACCGGATACCAGCCTATCTTTGAGAGGGAGGGAACATCTCACCAGCTAGGGCCACCAAAGAACCAGCAAGGTTTGGAAGGGGGCATCTTGGAGGTTGGCCCAACTTCCAGGGACCAATGTAGACTGCCGGTTCCTGACCTTGGCCCTTCGTCCCTTCTGCTCGTTCTAAGACATGTTCCCATGTGTGTATGAAACAGGCCACCAGAGCAGAACCCATCTCTGTCAGGCCAGCCCACGGGCCTGCAGGACAGCTGCTTATGGCCACTTCCCACCCAGGCATCCCAAGTCGAGCTGGTCAGTGACGTCCCCATCTGTCCTGGGTTCTGATTTCTGGTTCTTTGCTGGCCAGTCCTTCCCTTTCCACCCCTATATCCATGAGCCATAACCCTCCCCTTCCTCCTCTCCCTCCTTTTCTTCCTCTTCCTCCTCTTCCTCCTACTCCTCCCCCTCCTCTTACAGGCTCCAGGCTATTCATTCCCCAGCTCAGCAGCCCATACACACTAAACCCTGACTCATTCTTTCTGTTCCCACATCTAGAATTCTATTTCTGCCTTAGATGGGTCAATCTGGACGCATCCTTCAAGGGTCACCGCAATCCCTCTTCATCCCCAACACTCAGAAGCAATCCTTGACCCATACCATACAGCCCATTCACTTCCACACATAGGGAGAGGGGAGCACCAGTTCAGGAGGGAGGACCGCTTTACCAGGAGGAACGGTTGGTTTGGGGCAGGGACCTCTAGCCACTGGATGTATGTTCGCCCTGCTCAGCTGAGTTCTGAGGGGAAGGAGAGCCAGGGCTGACACCCACCCTGACTCAGTCCTTAAAACTTACAAGTCAGCCTTGACGAAGCCTTTTCCTTCAGTGTCAAACACTTTGAAGGCATGCAGTATGGTCTCTTCTGGGTCCGTGCCTATAGGTAGCACACATAGAACAAGAAAGTGTAGTAACGGCCTCTCCGAAGTGGTGCTGAACTGGGCAGGAGTGAAGGTCTACAACTCGTACTGAGCCACGCCCCCAGCCCCTCATTGGAGGATTCTAGGCAGGTTCTCTGCCACTGAGCCACACCCCAGCCCCTCCCTGGGGGATTCTAGGCAGGGGCTCTACCACTGAGCCACGCCCCCAGACCAAATTTATTTTGGTCACTACTTTCCTCAAAGCCACAAAAGTAACACAACAGAAACTACTCCAGCTGCATCATTACTCAGCACACTGGCCCACCCATCTCTGAGCGGCCCAATGAGACCAGCCACGCATACATCTCCAATGAGCTCCAGCCTCAGCCCCCAAGCCCAGGGCTCTTTTTTCTTCACTCGTAGCCACTGTGTCTAACTTGAGTCACAAATGAGTCTCACAGTTGCTGCTTCTTCACCCTCAGAGCATTCAATAATATCAGTTTTGAGACCCCGGACAAGTCGCCTAACCTCACCGAGTTTTCCTTTCTTCATGTATGAGGTGAGAACAATTGTCAGGAGAGTGAAGAGTGTAGTAAATGTTCTTGCAAGGAGTCTATTCCAGTGGGGCAGGTTGTTCACAACTAAATGTATGTAGTCCACGTAGGTTTCTGTGAAACCTCCAAGCTCTTCACACAGTTCCTATTATACTACTTTTGTGGCTTTGAAGAACATTGTTACCAAAATAAACTATTCTGAGGCTGGGGGCATGGCTCAGTGGTAGAGCCCCTGCCTAGAATCCCTCAGTGAGGGACTGGGGGCGTGGCTCAGTGGTAGAGCCCCTGCCTAGAATCCCCCAGGGAGGGGCTGGGGGCGTGGCTCAGTGGTAGAGCCCCTGCCTAGAATCCCCCAGGGAGGGGCTCGGGGTGTGGCTCAGTGGTAGAGCCCCTGCCTAGAATCCCCCAGGGAGGGGCTGGGGGTGTGGCTCAGTGGTAGAGCCCCTGCCTAGAATCCCCCAGGGAGGGGCTGGGGTGTGGCTCAGTGGTAGAGCCCCTGCCTAGAATCCCCCAGGGAGGGGCTGGGGGTGTGGCTCAGTGGTAGAGCCCCTGCCTAGAATCCCCCAGGGAGGGGCTGGGGGCGTGGCTCAGTGGTAGAGCCCCTGCCTAGAATCCCCCAGGGAGGGGCTGGGGTGTGGCTCAGTGGTAGAGCCCCTGCCTAGAATCCCCCAGGGAGGGGCTGGGGTGTGGCTCAGTGGTAGAGCCCCTGCCTAGAATCCCCCAGGGAGGGGCTGGGGGCGTGGCTCAGTGGTAGAGCCCCTGCCTAGAATCCCCCAGGGAGGGGCTGGGGTGTGGCTCAGTGGCAGAGCCCCTGCCTAGAATCCCCCAGGGAGGGGCTGGGAGCATGGCTCAGTGGTGGAGCCCCTGCCTAGAATCCCCCAGTGAGGGGCTGGGGTGTGGCTCAGAGGTAGAGCCCCTGCCTAGAATCCCCCAGGGAGGGACTGGGGGCGTGACTCAGTGGTAGAGCCCCTGCCTAGAATCCCCCAGTGAGGGGCTGGGGGCGTGGCTCAGTGGTAGAGCCCCTGCCTAGAATCCCCCAGGGAGGGGCTGGATCAGATCCTTATTTGTCTCCTCTATCAGACTGCTGTCTACTGGGAAGGGGAGAATTGTCCCCTCTGAACAGGTGATGGCAGTCAGTGTACCCATCTTAGGTGGACTTAGCCGCAGGGTGTGGGCAGCCCTACGGTAGAGAGACTAGAGGGTGAGGGGGGATTCTAGTAAGGGCTGGTTAGAGTCTCAGCCTCCAGGGTCAAAGCCTCCCAATTCGATCAATGAGCTAAAGACCCCTGTGTCTCTCTGAAGAGTCCTAGAAGCCAAGCCTGGTCTGCAGTTGGCCCCCACCATCTTCCTAGGGACTAAGCCCTGGATTTGGTTAGATCTGGCCTGGCTGTGGGACACTCACCTCAGCCATCCACTCCCAGCCTTGTCCCCAGAGAGGGCCTCTGCTCTGCGGCATGGAAGACCCATAAAAAACTCGGCACAGTGGCTGCCTGCCATTGTGGGTAACCAGAGGATAGTCTTCTTGTCTTAATTAACTGCCACGATGGTGCCTGTCACAACCCACTGCCCTCCCCATTGCCAGCTTCTCACGCAACCCTAGATAAGTTTGCACGACAGCCTCAGCTGGAGCCCCAGACCTGGAACCCCAGCAAAGATGAGAACAAGCTGCAGTTCTCGGTCCCCAGAAGGCCCTCAGTCATCATTCTCCTCATATGGAAAGCAGGCAGCACAGCTAAAAGTGGTGCCCTTCCTGTTCACCCCCAATACACAAGTCACATCAGAGCTGGAGACACCATCCTGGCTTTACCGCTAAGCTATACCCCAAGCCCCTCCCTGGGGGATTCTAGGCAGGGGCTCTACCACTGAGCCACACCCCAGCCCCTCCCTGGGGGATTCTAGGCAGGGGCTCTACTACTGAGCCACACCCCAGCCCTCCCTGGGGGATTCTAGGCAGGGGCTCTACCACTGAGCCGCACCCCAGCCCCTCCCTGGGGGATTCTAGGCAGGGGCTCTACCACTGAGCCACACCCCCAGCCCCTCCCTAGGGGATTCTAGGCAGGGGCTCTACCACTGAGCCACGCCCCCAGCCCCTCCCTAGGGGATTCTAGGCAGGGGCTCTACCACTGAGCCACGCCCCCAGCCCCTCCCTGGGGGATTCTAGGCAGGGGCTCTACCACTGAGCCACACCCCCAGCCCCTCACTGGGGGATTCTAGGCAGGGGCTCTACCACTGAGCCGCACCCCAGCCCCTCCCTGGGGGATTCCAGGCAGGGGCTCTACCACTGAGCCACGCCCCAGCCCCTCCCTGGGGGATTCTAGGCAGGGGCTCTACCACTGAGCCACACCCTAGCCCCTCACTGGGGGATTCTAGGCAGGGGCTCTACCACTGAGCCACACCCCAGCCCCTCCCTGGGGGATTCTAGGCAGGGGCTCTACCACTGAGCCATGCCCCAGCCCCTCACTGGGGGATTCTAGGCAGGTATTCTGTCACTGAGCCATCATGCCCCTAACCCTGAGTAGGTTAGTCTAGGCAAGGTCTCTACTACAATACCAAGGTACGGAAAGCATCAACCCACATATCACTCCCTCCCCCTGTGAGGGTATCCAGATCTTAATCTTAAAGGCAAAGGGCAGCCACAGCCCAGGATTTCCCATTCAACCACAGAACCCTCAGGCTCAAGAATGTGTTTGAAGGGGAGCTCCCAGGGGCAAGGAGAGAAGGAAGAGAGATAACCCATCTTCAAGGCCCAGGCCTGAGGCTATGTCTCAGGAGTGTGGAATAGTTAGAACTGGGTCTATTCTTTTACAGGATACCTGAGGCAGGTACCATGAGCTCATTGAGCCTCCTCTGACTCTTCAACCCTGAAAAGAGCTCCCTGGTCCTTTCTCTGAGAACCACAGTGACTCCACAATAGGACAAGGCAAGCAAACCCCTCTAGCAATGGGATCAGCTGCAGTTGATCTGAGAAACCCCATTCCCTTTTAGCACCCCTCTGCCTTGCCCTCATGTCAGCAGAGGCCAGAGAGGCAGGGCAGGTCAGGCAGGCAGAAGGGAAACACAGACTAGGAGGAGGACAGAGCAGGAGGGTAGGAAGGGGGACTGGAAGTAGAGAGGGTGGGTGGGTATTATCCTGACAGTGTGCAGATGAATTACAAGGGAGAGCTTTAACAGTGATGCACACTGTGCATGCAGAGGTGGAAACTAAGGCAGGGCCCAGGACAGTGCACACAGTCTGGGAGCCCAAGTGTGTCTCCATCCATGGTTACGCAAACAGAAGGGCCCAGCAGGTGAGTCCATCTCCTTCCTGTTCCCAGCCCGTCCTTAGGTCCCGGAGAGCCTCGCGCACCCTTGAGTTTCTCCCCAAACATGGTCAGGAAGACTGTGAAGTTGATGGGTCCTGGGGCTTCCTTCACCATGGCTTCTAGCTCCTCGTTCTTGACATTTATGCGACCTGGAGAGGGGGAGGAGAGGGTGTAAGGGGCCTGGAGGGACACCACCTGGAAGAAGCTAGGGGGAGTCCTGCTGCCTCTCCCGCTTCAATGGGTCAGCCTGTCTCCACCTGGTCCTGTCCATCCATTAGGGAGACTTGGGAGAGACATCGGCGTCTACGGGCTAGTGTTCCACCACTCCCCCACCTCCCCTTCCCCTCCCCCTCCCCCACTTCCCCTCCCCCTCCCCCTCTCAAGCTTCCTGGAAAACAGAGCAAGACTCTCTGAATCTCCCTTTCACAGATTAAAAAAATGAAACAAACAAACAAGCAAAAACAAACAAACAAAAGCAAAAGGAAGGTTAGAAGAAGGAGGAAAAGGAGAGGAAGAAGAGGAAGAGGAGAAGGAGGATGAGGAAGGAAGAAGGAGGAGGAGGAAGGAGAAGAAGGAAGAGAAAGGAGGAGGAAGGAGGAGGAAGAAGGAGGAGGAAGGAAGAAGAGGAGGAGGAAGGAGAAGAAGGAAGAGAAAGGAGGAGGGAGGAGGAGGAAGAGAAGGAAGGAGGAGGAGGAAGGAAGGAGGAGGAGGAAGGAGAAGGAGGAAGAGAAAGGAGGAGGGAGGAGGAGGATGAAGAAGGAGGAGGAGGAAGGAAGAAGAGGAGGAGCGACTGCATGGGGAGCCTCAGGTGTCATGCATTCCTGGGATGCTGCAAGGTCCCAGTGGACGCTCAGATTTCCAGAAACTCAAAACTCAACCCATATTGGTACCACTTTAGTTCAACCACCTTTGCTTCTCTGAACCTAACTTTCTACTGTTTCATTTTGAGACAGTGTTTTGTCATCTACCCTAGGCAGACACTGAGTCAGAAATCCACCTGCCCTGGTATGAGAGCGCTGGGATTACAGGGCTGGACTATAGCACCTCTTTGACCTCTCGCTACCCCAGGGCGTTTGCACAATGTGAAATAACAAAGCAAACAAAACAACGAACAAACAAACAACCCTTAGAATGTCTTCCCAGTTTTCAAGCCCCTCACTGTGGCTGCCTTGGCCTCCCCCCTCCCACCTCAATCATTATTAGCTCTACCCTAAGCACCAAGCTCTTCCAGCTGATGCTTTACTCACCCAGTGCAGCAAAGGTGTCTCTCAGGTCCTCCTTGTCGATAAAGCCATCACGGTTCTGGTCCATGATAGTGAAGGCCTGATGGAGACATTGACTCTGAACCGCCAGGGCCCACCCAGACCAACAGGTCCCTGCCCTTCTCCCCAGGGTGTCCTTGGCTGTCTGCAGCAGTAGAAACCTCAACCTGGAGCCAGTGAGTGCCCAGAGCTCCAATTTAGTTTCGGGTGCACTGCATCCTGGGAACTGTAGTCCACCCTCTCTGAACCTGAGTGCTTTGGGACTCCACACTCATTCTCTCACTTCAACGACTCAGAGAGAGAAACTGAGGCTCAGAGACAGAAATGGGGGCTCAAAAAGAGACACTGAGTCTTGGAGATGGAAATTGAGGTTCAGAATGGGAAAGGCGTTTCCATGGGTCACACAGTGAGTACAGGCTCAGGTAGAGAGTAGAGTCACAGAGGCAGCCATGAGGACCTTGAGGAAAAATGAACGTGTGGGCAGGTATGGTGGGCTCCTTGAACAACCTCTGTGAATCCCGGCAATCCTCCTGTGACGGCCCATCTTTTATTATTGTTAATTTGGCTGGATTTAGAATCACCATGGAAACCTTTCTGGGCACATCTGTGAGGGGGTTTTTTAGATTGGGGTGAGGTGGGAAAACCCACCTTAAGTGAGGGTGGCACCATCCCACGGGCTGGGTTTTTGACTGAATGAAATGCAGACTTGAGTTGAGCCCCTGCCTGCGTGTGTGTGTGTGTGTGTGTGTGTGTGTGTGTGTGTGTGTGCGTGCGCGTGCGCCCAGCTCACATTCCTGCCCCTATGCCTTCCCCAGCCTTCACAGACTGTACCCTTGAATCGTGAGCCAGACTTAGGGAAGCCTTCCTTCCCTAAATCGCTTTTGTCAGGCATTTTGTTGCAGCAACAAGAAATCTAACTAATATAGACCCCCAGGGTCCCCAGGGTTGCCAGGGTCACCGACCAACCTCTTTAAACTCTTGAATCTGGGACTGGTCGAACATCGAGAAGACGTTGGAGCTGGCTGTGCCTTCTACTCTCTTCCGGGCTCTTCTGGGTGCCTGCACACAAGAGGTAAAACCTTGTAGCTGTTGTCTCTTTCAGAGGTCACTGAACAGCACGGTCCAGGGAACATTACTCTTCTTCCCCATACACACAGCAGGCTGAAAGCACTGGGCAGAATTTCACAAGTGTCAACTGGACAGGACCTAGAGTCACCATGGAGACAAACCTCTGAGCACGTCTGCAAGCTTCTAGATTAGTTAATTGAGGTGGGAAGACCCACCCTAACAGTGGGTGACGTCATCCCATGGGCTGGGGTCCTGAACTGAATAAGGAGAGTGAGCTAAGTCAGCCCCAGTGATCTCTTTGCTTCCCGCCTGCAATGTGATCAGCCGTTTGACCCTCCTGCAGCCTTGACAGCCCCACTTGATGCTGGCTGGTGCCCTCGGACAGTGAGCCAAAGCCAACTCCTCCTCCTTTACCTTGCTTTGGTAGTTTTTTGTTTTGGTTTTTGTTTGTTGGTTTGTTTTGTTTTGTCACAGCACAAGAGAAGTAACTAATAGAACAGCCTTACTTTTCTCAGTTCCAGGGAGAAGTCTCCAGAGTGTTCACTGTGCAGGGAGGGGCAGCTGTTCATGACTCAGTCACCCACCCACGCCCAGGCTCCTGATGCAGGTGGGGTCAGATGGGCTCTTTTCTATCCTCAGCCCTTGTGTGGGGCTTCCAGATCTCCCACCAGTCACCATCCACTCTGATGAGATCTAGTCTTGTTGTTCAGCTGCTAAAAGTTTCCAGAATGTTCCTAGCATACTGTCTCAGCTCTTAGTCCTGCAAGATTTGTTTCTAGACAGGATCTCAGAGCTCCCTGTCCAGTCATGTGGGGGTCCTTCCCCACCCCAAATCCACTTTGAGCTGCCTATCATCCCTAACATCTGGTCCAGTGTGTGTGTGTGCGTGTGTGTAGGTTAGAGGACAGATTTCAGGGTTGGTTGTCTCCTTCTATCGTGTGAGGGATCAGAGAGATTGAATATTGAATTCAGGTTATCGGATTTGGGAGCGAGCATCTTTTCCTGGCTGGGCCATTTCTCAGTTACAGATTTGAGACAAGATCTCATATTGGCCGCAGCTTCCCCCTTCAGCTAGGCTGGCCAGCTCACAAGCCTCGGTGGCCCACCATCTCTATGTCCTCAAGGTTGCTGTTTCCTCAGCACTGGGATTACATGCATGTGACCCCACACCCAACTTTTTTCCACCTGAGTTCTGGGGAATCAAACTCAGGACCTTGTGTTTATGGGAGCAAGCATGTTGCCAACACAACTCTCTGCCCAGCTCCTTAAAAGTGGCTCTTAATGTCAGAAAGGAACAAAAGTCTGGGCCCAGGGTCCCTGCCAGACAGCAACCATCTCCTAGCCCCCCAGCTGGGTTTTCCCCAGGTTTGCCCACGCTCACCCTAGCACCTGTGTGGTCTCCCCACTCCCACCCCGCTCTCCCCTTTCCCTAGGGCTGCTGAGCCCGTGTCAGAAACAACAACCCAGCGACTTATAATTAGCTTTTACTGGGTGCTAGTCTTGAGTAATCCTTTGAAAGAGGGGGTGGCTAGCAAAGAGGCCACACGTGGGATGCTCTAAGCCTAGGAAATATTTATAAATCCCTTCAGATATCATAAAGGAAAGAACTCCCCTGAGGAGTTCATCTCTCGTAATTACATATACATTTCCCTCTGATTAATAAAAAAATCATCACTTCCGTCAGCAGGATATTCCACTAGTTCTCAGGGCTGTAGCACCCTCCCCCCCACACACACATAAACACACACACACACACATACACATAAACACACACACACACAAACACACACACACACACATACACATAAACACACACACATAAACACACACACACACATAAACACACACACACATACACATAAACACACACACATAAACACACACACACATAAACACACACACACACATAAACACACACACACATAAACACACACACACACATAAACACACACACACACATAAACACACACACACATAAACACACACACAAAAACACACACACACATAAACACACACATAAACACACACACATAAACACACACACACACATAAACACACACACACATAAACACACACACACATAAACACACACACATAAACACACACACACACATACACATAAACACACACACATAAACACACACATAAACACACACACATAAACACACACACACATAAACACACACACATAAACACACACACACATAAACACACACACACATAAACACACACACACACACATAAACACACACATAAACACACACACACACACACACACACACACACCTACACACACTTTTTCCACCCTGATCTTTCAGGTCTACCTGGTCACAGGCCCTCCTGGAGGCTAAGAGTCCTGCAAGGCAGGAAGGGCTCACCTTTTATCTGGCTTGGAAGTTCAAGTTCATACTGCACCTCTGAAAGGTAAGTTTTATTCTGAAGGAAAAAGTCCAAGAAAGAAGGGGGTCACCCTGACCTGGATTCTCACCTTGGCTTTTGAGATAAGAAAGGCAGAGCACGTGACTGGGAAGATGGGGTTAGAGGGTAAGAGTGCTTCCTGAAGAAGCAGGAAGACCTGACTTCAAATTCTCAGAACTCTGATAAAAATCCAGATGCTTTGCACCCTACCTGTAACTCTAATGTTAGGGGAGGTGGAGACAGTGGCAATGCTGGGGTTTGCCCTGCTAGGTCAACTCCAGGTTCATTGAAAGACCCTGTCTCAAGGGAACTTGGAGGCCAGTGATAGTTCAGGACAACTGACATCCTTCTCTGGCCTCTGCACCTGTACGTATACGCACCCACGCACACGCACGCACACACACATGCAATTTACATTCTTTAAGTCTCTGTTTCCCTGCTTGTATTAATCTTCCCTGCTTGTATTTTTCTTATGACCAAATTTCTTTTTTCTTTTTTCTTTATTTACTTTACATCCCAGTTCTGCCCCCCTCCCAGTCACCCACTCCCAAAATCCCTGCCCCAATCACCCCTTCCCTTCTCCTATGAGAGGGTAGAACCCCACTGGATATCTCCCTACAACCTTTTTTGTTTTTAAACTCAGGGTCTCATGTAGCCCAGGCTGGCCTCAAACTCATTATGTAGCAAAGGATGCTCTTCCATGCGCTGGGCTGAGAGGCACATGCCACCATGGCTAGTTTAGGTGGTGCTGAGGATGGACCCCAAAGCCTTATGGATGCTGAGCAAGGGCTCTACTGACTGGGCCACATCCCCAGACCCTCTGTGTTTATAAAACCAGGAATGATTCCTGCCTCAAAACATCAGAATGATTACGAGGTACCTGCTAGTCCCTAGCTCATGCCTAGGCCTAGTTCCTTCCTTGTCCCCAAAGAGCTTATCATCCTGTAGGAGATAGAGCATTAATAGAAAGTGATCAAAGGAGGGACAGGTGCTGAGTCCAGGGGCTGGAACATGGGGGCAGGGGACAGATGCAGGGCCTGAGAGGAATCCACACCTCTAGCACATTGCAATTTGAGCCACTGCCCAGCAAAAGGAACCTCATCCTCCCAGTCAGAACAGAGCCCCAGAGTCCATGAAGCTGATAAGGCCAGATCACTCATTACTCTCCATGATAGTCCTCCTTACACCCCCCCCCAGGTACCTGAATCAAAGAACATCACCAAATCAGAACCCACATGGAAAAGAGGCTCAGTCCACACAGTGATTGTCTCGAAAGCATGAGAACCAAAACCCATGTAAAAAGGCAGATGTTGGTGGCATGCGCCTACAGTCTGAGTGGACGAGAGAACAGGATCCCTAGGGCTCAGTGGGTAGCCAGGCTAGTCCAGTTGGTAATCTCCAGCTAACAGTGAAAGACTCTGTCCCAAACAAACAAAGAAACAAAAAACCTAAGGTGAGCTGGGCATTGGTGGTGTACACCTTTAGTCCCAGTGCCTGGGAGGCAGAAGCAGGCAGATCTTTGATTGAAAGTGAACCTGGTCTACAGAGTTCCAGGACAGCCAGGGCTACGCTGAGAAATTCTGCTTCAAAAAAAAAAAAGCAAACAAACAAACAAACAAACAAAACCCAAGATGGACGGCCCTGAGGAACAACATCGAAGGTCGAGTTCTGGCCTTTACACATGGGTGCACACACATGGGAATGCATCCAAACACACACCACATGCAAAAAGAAGTCACGAGGATGAGTCTGGACACCCATGAGATGGATACCCAACAGAGCAACACGGGACGGACCAAGTTTGAGTATCGAAGTCACCCCACCCATAGCTGCCAGTTGAGGGACCCAGTGGAGGGAGCAAGGTGAAAGTTGAGAAGGAAAAGTCCAGAATCACTCATGAGGTCAAGGTCCAAAAGATGAGACTTGAGGAGAGGAAGGAGGTCAGGACTGAGGATGGAGGGAAGCAGGAAGAGGACCAAAGCCAGGACACTGGGCTCTACGGGGACTGTGGGGCGCAGGGAAGATGGTCCCAGCCTACCATGGTCTGGCGTGCATTCGAGTGCTGCAGCAGGTCTGGGGACACCTTGGGGTGGCTCTTTAAATAGTGCTCCTCCAAGCCAGGCACCATTCCAGGTCTAGACAACAGTTTGGAAGGTGACCAGGGACAAGATGAGGGGCATTCAAGCTGGGCATCTCCCCAGGGCTGTGGGGAGTGGATGGCAAAGGCCACCAGCGTGGAGACTGTCTAAGCCATGGGGATCTCCGACATCTCTAAGCCAACTGTTTTCTCTCTAGCCAAGGGACCATGGACCAGGAAGTGGCAAGTAGCCAAGGACATGCCGAGTAAGTCCATGTGATCAACCAACTGGGAGGGCTTGGCGCTGGATCCGAGAGGGTCAGAGGGCTCCTGGAAGCAGAGGCGCCGTGCCAGCTGGGGACACTTGGAGTAAAGATGATGATAACATCCTTGAGTTTCAGGGGTCCGGACAGGACACCTCTGGGATACTCAGTCCTCTCATGGAGACAGTGGGGGATATTATAATGTCACTACATGCAATATGCTTTGGTCTGGCCCCCAAAGGTCCCTCAACCAACATGACTGCAGTCAACTTCTGGAATTCTAAAACCTCATACCCCGCAAGTCTACAGATAGACACGTCCTTTATATAGAGGATGTGGTATTAGCCTCAAGCCTGGATACTTGTATGTCATTTTTAAAAATTAATTTCTTGGCTGGGGATTGAATTCACAAGCTTCAGTTGCAGGCGGGGGCTCTGTTGCTGGCCATGCCCTCTATCCTTCCCTAATACTTCTGAGCACATGTGGTTGAAACTCCGCATGTGGAACTGTGGCCACACATTGCTCTGTGTACACATTGGAAGGCCAACCTTTTCCACCCCAGCCCAGGGCCTCCCCTCAAGCGCTGATGGTGCATGTCTGATCCCAGCACTTGGGGCGTGAAGGCAGGAGGGTCAGGGCTACAAGATCAGTCTGGGCTACAAGAGAACCTGTGGGCAGCTAGAGATGCGTTTCAGTAGTACAGCATAGAGTCCCCCAGTGAGGGCGATGGTGTGGCTCAATAGTGGGAAACTTCATTAGCATGCACAAGGAGTCAGGTTCAGTCCTCAGTACAACACACACACACACACACACACACACACACACACGTGCACACGCACAGACACACACGCACACACACACAGAGATACACATAAGCACACACTCACACGCAGGCACACACACACACACGTGCGCACGCACACACACACACACACACACACACACACACACACAAGCATGCAAACTCATCTCCTGGATGAGAATCTGCATAAATCCAAGAATTCTCCCTCTGAGCCAAGCAAAACCCACACCTGCCGCCCATAGCCTCCTCGGGTGACCAGTGTGGCGCTGGTGGCCCCAGCTCAGCCTCAAAGGCAGCCCCAGTCCATCTAACCAAGTAGGCTGCTGCGTGGGAAACTACATGTGATCAGCTGCCAGAGCCAGAGGGCTTGGCTCAGGCCGTGCAGCTGTGGGTCCCCAAGAGCTGGAGAGCTTAGCTGTCCCCGGAGCTGGCCGCAAGCCTGCCAGCCCTGGTACGGCTGATCCCTGCCTTGAGGAGAGAGAATGTGACACTAATCAAACAAAGAGTGGCTGACATTTATAAACCAGAAGGTCACACCAGGTCTTTGGAGTCAGACTCACTCTCTCTCTCTCTCTCTCTCTCTCTCTCTCTCTCTCTCTCTCTCTCTCTCTCACACACACACACACACACACACACACACACACTCACAGCCTCGTTGAGTAGTTCTGGCTGGTTGTCAACTCACTATGTAGACCAGGTTGGCCTTGAATTCACAGAATACCAACTGCCTGTCTCTGTCTCCCAAGTGCTAGGATTAAAGGCGTGCCCTACTATATCCTGGCAGAGTTCATCATTAATCCACTTTCCAAGCGACAAAATTGAGAGACTGGTGGGCTAAGTCACACATACACATCCTCACAGCTCGTATGGCTGGTAGAAGGAAGTGGAACTAAGGAGAGAGTCCCTTTCAAATGGATTTATAAAAAGCGTCTAGAAGATCCTATCCGTACAAAACACTCCTCTCCTCACACTTATGCCTTAATCTTCTGGGACTAAAGATGACTGTCCACTTTCTCTGCTCTTCCACACTCCCCGCCCCTCACTGGGGGATTCTAGGCAGGGGCTCTACCACTGAGCCAACCCCCAGCCCCTCCCTGGGGGATTCTAGGCAGGGGCTCTACCACTGAGCCATGCCCCCAGCCCCTCACTAGGAGATTCTAGGCAGGGGCTCTACCACTGAGCCACGCCCCCAGCCCCTCACTAGGAGATTCTAGGCAGGGGCTCTACCACTGAGCCACACCCCCAGTCATTCACTGGGGGACTCTAGGCAGGGTCTCTACTACAATGCTGCTGATTTACACCTCCTCCCCTGGTTGGGTGATGCTAAGCAAGTTCTCTAACACTGAGCCACACTTCCAACGCCTCACTGGCCTTCCACCCATATTGGAGGCCAGGTCCCTCCACGCCACCTTCAGAGAACCCCAAAAGAGCCATCATGTACTCCACAGTCAGTAGGTCCTGCGCACTGAAGGTGACCCTGGCCGAGACAGAAGCCCTGAATGCCAAGCTTAGCCCACAACTGACTGGCAGGTGGGTAGACAGGCTTGCTCCTATTTGAGGGCCCACACGGCACAGGCAGCTACTCTCTGTGCCAACCGTGGGGTAATGTCGTTCCTCGCCAGGTCTCTGGGCTCAATGAGGGAGACCATGATGGCATCCGGCCTCTAACTTTGAAAAGCCCAGGGCAGATCTGGCCAAGCAGTGTGCTCATGGCCTGGTCAGAGGAGTGCCACGAGAAATAACAGAGGACCTCCATCATAGCTGGAGTCTTGCAAATGACAAGAAAGTGTAGAGAGGCGTCTGGGAAATATTTGCCCTCAGAGTGACAGCTGTTGCTCAGACCCGCCCAAGCCAGTTGGAGCAGATGATTCCACCTCCACCTTTCAACCCTCCTTCAATCCTCCCTAGTCCCTCTCCCTCCCTCTTCCCTACCCGCTACCCTCTCGCTCTCTCTCTCTCTCTCTCTCTCTCTCTCTCTCTCTCTCTCTCTCTCTGTGTGTGTGTGTGTGTGTGTGTGCGTGTGCGTGTGTGTGTGTGTGTGTGTGTGTGTGTGTGTTAAGGTCGGAGGTCAACTGCAAGGGTTCCTCAGGAGCTGCCCACCTATTATTTTTGAGTCTCTCACTGGCTTTGACCTGGCCAACTGGACTGGGCAAGATGGCCACCGAGTCCCAGGAAGCATCCTGCTCCTGCTTTCCCAGCACTGGGTGTTACAAATTACGTTACCATGACAACGTTTTCACATAGGTTCTGGGGATCGCATTCAAACCTCACGTTTGCATGGCAAGCATGGAATTATCTCCTAACCCTCTGCTGTAACCCCCCCTCAAGGTCTTCAGGCCATGTACCTTCAACCTCAGCCAGCCCCACTATGCTGACATCTACTGTTCCTCAAAACCTTGTTCCTTGGGGGCTGGAGAGATGGCTCAGCGGTTAAGAGCACTGACTGCTCTTCTAAAAGTCCTGAGTTCAAATCCCAGCAACCACATGGTGGCTCACAACCATCTGTAATGAAATCTGACGCCCTCTTCTGGTGTGTCTGAAGACAGCTACAGTGTACTTAGATATAACAATAAAAATAAATCTTTAAAAAAAAAAAACCTTGTTCCTGCATGGTGGCACAGGCCTGTCATCCCAGCTATTTAGAAGACTGACGAAGGGGCGTCATGAGTTCAAGACCAGTTTGGGCTACATAGTGACTGAGCAAGTCAGTGAGATGTTGGCTCAAAGTGACAAGAAAAAGGAGAAGGAGGAGGAGGAAGAGGAGGAGGAGGAAGAGAAGGAGGAGGAGGAAGAGGAGGAGGAAGAGGAGGAGGAGGAGGAAGATGAGGAGGAGGAGGAAGAGGAGGAGGAAGAAGAAGAAGAAGAAGAAGAAGAAGAAGAAGAAGAAGAAGAAGAAGAAGAAGAAGAAGAAGAAGAAGGCAAGGAAGGGCTGGGTACAGCTTAGTGGCAGCATCATGCTGGACTCCCAGAACCTTATTCATTGACAAAGCCTTCCATGTCTGACAGATCCAAGGAACCCATTGGCGTCCACCACTGTCATGGCCCCAGTGTGTGAAATTTTGCCACCATTGTTTTGGAACATTATGGAAGCAGAGGATTATGGAACCTGGCTCCTGGAGGTAAGCTGTATGCTGAAGACAGAAGGGAAGGAGGAGGTTAATATTTAAAGATATCACACTTCCACTGAGCCACGCCCCCAGCCCCTCACTGGGGGATTCTAGGCAGGGGCTCTACCACTGAGCCACGCCCCCAGATAAATTTTTGTTGTTGTTTGCCTGTGTGGTTGATATCGTAGTTAGCTTTCACTCTCAACTTGCCACATCCTAGAGTCTTGATTAAGGAACTGCATAGATCAGGTTGGCCTATAGGATGGTCTGTGGGAGTTGTCTTGTAGTGGGTTGGCCTGATTCTGCCTGTGATATAATGATAAGTGTAGGTCCCCAAAACTGCTTGCCCCAGAAAGTTCACACTAGATGTTAAGTGACCCTGCCTCCTACTTAATTGTGATTGGTGAATAAAGACGCCAACAGCCAATAGCTGGGTAGAAAAGACATAGGTAGAGTTTCAGTTTCGCAGACTTGGGAAAAAGAAGGTGCAAGAGAGGTGGAAGGAAAAGCTACCATGGGTTAGCTGAGCCATAGTGGCCCAGAGATGTACGTACGAGGGCGCAGCCCGCCGTGGGCGGGGCCGTTTCATGGGTAGGTGATCCGGGCTGTATCAGAAAGCCGGAGCTGTAAGCAGCCCGAACAGCCTCACTCCCTGGTTTCTGCTTCAGCTTCAGTGATGAACTGTGACATGGAAATGTAAGCCAAATAAACCCTTCCCTCCCCCACTTGATACTGGTCAGAGTGTTTTATCTCAAAAACCAGAAAGAAAGGCAGAACGGTTCCGTGAGCCAAGATCTCATGTAGCTCAGGCTATCTTTGAATTTGCTGTGTAGCCAAGGATGACTTGATCCCCTAATCCTCCTGCTGCCCCCTCCTGAGTGTTGGGATTACATGTGTGCACCACCATATCTGTCTCTCTGATTCCTGTTTGGTGCCATGTGAGAGGATGCCCCTTACGTGTTTCCATTATCACGGACAGGAGCCAGTCTCCTCTCCGATACCTTTCTGCCCTGTTGATCCCCTGAATCTGCAAGGCATACTAAATCTTTACTCTCTTAAACTAATTCTGTCAGTTTGATGAGAAAAGTAACTCACACAGTGTCCTTTGCCTTCCCTTGCCCCTATCACCCAAGCTTGTTATCAAGGCTATTCAGATCAGCAGAGACCCACTGACTATTGCAGTGGAGAACCTGTGCTCAATGGCCCCAGGGTTGTGAACATTTTAGTAACCTAGTTAGACTGTGCTGGTGGAGTTTGTGATCTAAATATTTGTTGAGGACGTTCTGAGTGCTTGTCACCGTGCCCTGTGTGGTGAATAACACCGGTGTGGTGTTATTTTTATAACTAAGAGCAATGAGACCAGAAAGCGAATACCACTAACTTTTCAGACATATCTCTATGGGCAAGTGTCCCCACATTGGACCTTGAACACAGAGGGGCATGGTGAGTTTTGTTTGTGTGATAGGAAGGAAAGGTTGAATGTTCTAACACACCCATAAAGGTGTGAAGTCATATAGCATGAGAGTTCATGGTCAAATAGGGAGACACAGACCATGGAAGAGTAGCCTCCAAGGCCCATAGAAAGCTGGGCATGGTGGTATACCAGTAACCCTAGCACCCAAGAAGCTGAGGCAGATCAGGAGTTCAAGGCCGGCCTAGGTACATAGTCAGACCCCTGCCTCAAAAAACAAAACTGCAACAATAAATACATCACTGAGGAGATGACTCTGCCTGAGTTTGATCCCCACACAAACAAACCAGGCACGTGAGAGCACATTCATTATTCCAACTGGCAAGAGAGAGATGGGCAGATCCCTAGGACTTGCTGCTCAGACAGCCAGGCTGGATCAGCAAACTACAGGCCAAGGGAGAGGCTCTGTCTCTAAAAACAAGACATAGAGTTACTGAGGAAAGCACCCAAGGTTGACATCTGACCTCTGCTCGTGCGCGCCTGCACACACACATACACACACACACACACACACGCATGCATGTGCATGCTAAAAACACCCCACAAAGAACACAGGAAAGAGTTTTCAGGTTTGGCATCAAGCCTCCACTTCTTCTGGTTTAGACTACCTCAAGAGCTCAAAGGGTTAGGCTGATCCTGCCCATTTCTCCTTAAGGCCTTCAACCCACAGCTATTTTTACAGCAGGATGTCTGTGACCACAGGTCCTTTGAACAGACCCCTCTTGCGTGTTTCTGTAGTATGTATATCCTGGCTTAGCTTGTCCTTATGTGGCTGCAGCTATAAAATAGGCATGAAGCATTCTGGGAGACATTCTTCTGGTTTTAAAAGCTGTCTTGCCTATTCTAATGAGAGGAAGCTTCTTGTTGGGGTTAAGAGGTGGCTGGGAAGGAGGGGACACCAGGAGTTTGGGGGAAAAAACCCAAAGCACCCTCCAATTGTCTTCAAAGCGTCTCCACCATCCCCTGGTAATTAGAGATGACAGATGCAAGCAGCCATTTCCTGTGGGGTGAGAGGAAAGTTGGGGGAGAAAGAAAGGAGGAATAGTGGTCTCTAAGTCGGTGTTCTGCCTGGTCTATGAACTGTGAGGCTGGGGTAGCTCCTGACCAGACTTAGTCTTTGGCTCTTACTCAGCTTCTGGCCTCCCAGGAGCCCAAGTGGTCTCCCAGGGGTAGCCATAGGGCTATGGGGGGCATCTTCTCTGAATACACAACAGATCTGAAGCTCGAGGTGGGGAGAGGGGCTGCTCTAGTTTCCTTTCTGTTGCTGAGACAAAACATTCTGATAAAACCAACTTGGGAAGGAAAGGGTTAGTCCATTTTATACTTTCAGGTTGGTCTATCATCAAGGGACGCCAGGACAGGAACTCAAGGCAGAAGCCTAGAGATAGGTAGGTAGGCAGGTAGATAGATAGATAAATAGATTGATAGATAGATAGATAGATAGATAGATAGATAGATAGATAGATAGATAGATAGATAGACAGACAGTTAGACAGATAGATAGAGAGATGATAGGTGGATAGATAGAGAGATAGATAAATATATAGATAGATGATGGATGGACAGATAGATGTGATAGAGATGGAGGTGATAGAAGTGATAGATGATAGATATGATAGACAGATGATAGACAGACAGACAGACAGATAGACAGACAGACATTATAGACATTATAGACATGATAGACAGATAGATGGTGTCTGAGGGTCTGATATATTTTTACTAGAACCCACAAGGGGCAGAAGAGGACAGGAGTTACAGGAGGTTGTGAGTCAGCCTACATGGGTTCTAGGAACAAATTCAGGTCCTCTAAAAGAGCCGAATAGGCTCTTAACCACTAAACCATCTCTCCGGAACTTCAGCTAGCTTTATTACATAGTCTGCAACCACTTGCCTAAGGAATGGTGCTACCTACAGTGGCTGGGCCCTCCTATATCGATTAATCAAGATAAACCCTTACAGGCAGGTCCATGGCAGACCCAGTCAAGGCAATTACTCAACTGGCTCTTTCCTTTCAGATGATGCTAAGCTGTGTCAAGTTGGCAAATAAATTTATCACAAAGTCAGGAAAGTGGTCAGTTATGGCTTTTTGGTGTTTCCTGCAGAGCCAGCCCACTTTGATCCTTGGGCCATAATGATCCCCGGGGAGCCATGCTCATCTTGGTTTGAGACTGTATTAGTTACTTCCATGTCAATATGACAAAATGCATGACAGAAATGTTTGGCTCATGGTTTCAGAGGTGTCCAGTTCATCGTGCTGATGGGAAGAGTCCTTACACAGTGGTGGGCCAGGAAACAAACTGAGCAAGACTGGCTGCAGGAGCCTGGAATAAGTTCCAAAGCCCAATCCCATGACCTGCTCTCTCCAGACAAGCCCCACCTTTAAAAGTCTGACAGTTTCCCCAAACACTATACCCTGGTGGAGAACAAGCATTCAAACATGTAAGCCAGAAGCGGGGCTGGATGTGTGAATGGGGGAACTGTGTGTCACATCCAAACTGTAATAGTCATATTGCTAGCTTGTCTCCTACCAATGACCACACAGGATTTGTAGTCATGCCTTTTCCTGTGTTTGTATGTCTGTTCATCTATTGGTTTTGAGTCAGTACTTCCTGTAAGCTGGCTTCCACTTACTATATAGTCAAGGTTGACCTTGAACTTGTGATCCTCCTGCCTCCAGCTCTTGAGTGCTGGGATTATAGGTGTGTGCCACCATTCCTGTGCTTTATGCAAGAGAGACAAGCAATCTACCAACATGGTTTATAAGGAACCTCCATGGGCTAGTACATCGCTGGACCCTCTAGCAAACCTACATGGTGACAAAAGACCCAGTCCATGTTATTCATGAAGAAACTAAGATATATCATCACATAAGGACTGGAACTTGTGTGTATCCCACTTCATAATCAGTCTGTCCACGGCCTCAGAGACCTGGGATGTGGTGGGTATCATTACATCCAGACTTCTCACAGAACATACTCAAGTGTCACCGCTCCTGGGGGTGAAGAAATGGCTTAGCAAGTAAAGGTGCTTGCCACCAAGCCTGATGACCTGAGTTCAATCCTGGGATTCATATGGTGAGAGCTGACTCCAACAAGTCACCTTTGGCCTTCCTTACACATAGAATAAATAAATGTAAAAGGAAAAAATAATATCACTGCTTTGGTAACTATTTATGGTCATGTGAAGAAGCATTCCACAGTGCATGCCTGAAATCCCAGCACCCTGGAGAATGAGGCAAGAGGATTGAGTTCAAGGCCAGCCTATCTCAAACAAACAGACAGACAGACAGAATTAGCCCACAGCACAACAGGGTGTGTTGTGCAGAAAATAAGAAATAGCTTAGAAAAGACAATGGGAACTGGAGAGATGGTTCAGCAGTTAAGAGCACTGGATGCTTTTCCAGAGGTCCTGAGTTCAGTTCCTAGCAACCACATGGTGGCTCACAACCATCACCAATGGGATCCGATGCCCTTTTCTGGTGTCTGAAGACAGCGATGGTGTACTCATATACATTAAAAAAAAAAAAAGAAAAGACGACGAACATGAATGTAGAGTGTCCCACGGGAAGATAGGTGACAGTCACCTGGCAGTATGAGCTAGTGACTTCTCTCACTGATGTGTCATTGGTTCACAGCTTGAACGTACAGCTCGCTATGCTAAGGAAGGCATGGTAACAGGAGCAGAAGGCAGCTGTCACATGGCATCCACAGTCAGGAAATAGAGATGGATGCTGGTGCTCAGCTCACTGTCTCCTTTGTATTCAGTCTGGGACACAAATCCGTGGAATGGTGCCACCCATATTCAGGTCAATTAACCCAATCCAGAAACTTCCTTAAAAACATGCCCGTGATGATTCTAGATTCTGTCAAGCTGACAATTGACATCAACTATTACAGGCTAGATCATATATGTTTAATGTCTGGACATTGTAGACTGACCAGGATGCTATGGCTTCTGCTTCCTTACAATATGGCTGCCTCTTGGTAGGCAGACTTCTCTTATGGTGGCCCATGGCTGTAACACAGATGTCCCGGAAATAACATTGGAAACCCCTCTAATTCTGTGACCTAACGTCAGAAACCTTATGGTGACACTCGATACTTCTGTCTTCTTTCATTGGTCAATGTGATGATGAGAGCCTGCCTGCCCAGTGGTGTGAACAAGAAGGAAGGTTGGGGCTAGCCGGGACTCGAACAACCTTTGGAAGTGATGTTGAATCACAGATTTGACAGGCCAAAGAGCAGAAATTCAGGACCCACTCAGAGCCACGCCAGCCCAGGAAGGACAGGAAACTACCACGTGTGAGACAGTTTGATGGCAATGACGTTCTCTCCACAGTAGAGTCTACAGCCAAGAAAGATTGTGCTTCGAAAGGGGACAGAGTGGGAAAGAGGTGTTTGGTCCTGTTGTGATTTATTTATTTATTTATTTATTTATTTATTTATTTATTTATTTATTGAGACAGAATCATGCTAAATTGCCCAGGCTGGCATCAATTCACTATGTAGTCCAGGTTGCCCCTGATCTCATAATCCTCCAGCTTCAGCCTCCTGTGTGCAGGGGCTTCAGGCGGTGGCACCGTGCATAGCTCTGTTATGATTCCAACCTGAAATACTCTCCATTGGGCCTATGGATGTGGCTCAGTTGGCAGAGTGTGTACCTAGCATGTTCAGATCTCTGGGTTTGACCCAGTGCCCCAGCACCATGTACACCAGTCGTGGTTGCACTCCAGTAATTCCAACACTTGGGAGGTAGAGTCAGGAAGATTGGAAACTCAAGGTCATCTCCTTCCACCTAGTAATTCAGTCTCCATGAGATCTTGTCTTCTTTTATTTTTTTTCAAAAATTTTATTTATTTTGTTTTGAAACAGGTCGCATTATGTAGCCCTTGCTAGCTTGGAAAGTCCCCATTTAGATCAGGCTGCCCTCTAACTCACAGAGATTTTGTGTGTTTGTGTGTGTGTGTGTGTGTGTGTGTGTGTGTGTGTGTGTGTGTGTGTGAAAAGACAATCTTAGATGTCACTCCTCAGGAGACTGTTTCCCTTGTCTTGTGAGACAATCTTATACTGGCCTGGAGTTTTCCCATTCACCTGGACTAGCTGTGAAAAGCCCCAGGGATCCCCCACCGCCCCACCTCTGCCTTCTCAGTGGTAGGATTACAGACACACACCACCAAGTCCAGCTTCTGTGTGTGTGTGCTAGAGACCAAACCCAGCCCCAGCCCCCAGCCCCCCTGCCCCTGTGCTTGTAAGGCGAACACTGTACCAATTGAGATATCACCTAGACTTGATTTGGGGAATTTTTCAGACAGAGTCTCATTTTGTAGTCCAGGTTAGCCTGAAACTCATGCTGTATAGTCTACAACTCTCCAGAATTCACAACCCTCCTGCCTTGTCCTCCCAACTGCTGACAGGACAGTGATATACTGTCATATCCAGATCTTGACTCTCTTTCTCTCCCCCAAGAACCAAGTGGACCTCACTTCTTGAGCAGCTGGGAAAACTGAGGCCTGGAGTATTCAAGGGGCCATAGTGTTCCTAGTGGAAATAAGCCCTCCAATCTCAAAAAGGAGCTGAGAAGTCCTGGACCTCAGGGCTGTCCCTGTTACATCCTCCACACAGGGCGGCTCAGGCAGGCCAGGCCTAAGGCCTCCCCGAGGCCTACAGACTCCCAAACAGGCCCAATTTGCTTTACTAATGGGAGGTTTATGCCCCCCAAAGCCTCCTCCCACCCTCCCCTGGGGGCCCCCAGCTGACAGCCACTGAACTGAACAAACCGTAATTATATTGAGCCACATCCGCCCTCCTGACTGAGCGATTAGCCAAGTTACCAGGTATGGGGAAGCTTACACCCTAGGCTGGTTCTGGGGTGCGGCCAGCCACCCAGCCCCTTCACACCCACAGGTGAGACTCCTCTTCCCAGGTACAGACTCCTCCCTCAACCTGACCTTAGGCCATTCCCTGAGCCTAGCTTCCTATCACAAGCTGGGGCCTAACCAGGGAGAGAAAAAAGTAGGAGCCACCTCCAGGAGGTCCGTCCCCAGCCCACAGCTCAGAACAGATTTGGATCAATGGAAAAACTGCAGAGACTCTACCAAGACTTCCTTGTCCCGGCCCTTCGCCTGGTTATTAACCCCGGCTCTTCCCCAGAGCCACACCCCCAGCTCCTCACTGGTAGATTCTAGACATGTGGTCTGCCACTGAGCCACACCACCACCCTTCTTTTTTCTTCTTGAGGCAGTTTGACCGGGCAGCATAAGCCTTTCATCCCAGCTGCACAGGAGACTGAGGCAGGAGGAGCTCAAGAATGAATTCCAGGCCCACAGAGTGAATTCAAGGTCATCCTGGGCAACTAGTGAGCACCTAAAGATAATCTCAGTCTTCACCCTCCATGCAGAGAAAATGATTAAATCACTGCCATCATAATCTCCTTTCTCAGGTCCCCATTCATTTTGTTTATGCCATTCTTTTGGGCTGTCCTGCTACTCTCAGTCACACAATCAGAGAGAGAGAGAGAGAGAGAGAGAGAGAGAGAGAGACTGAACAGGCTCCCATGCATGAACAGAGATCCTTGTTTTGTGTGTGGGAGAGGCGCTCATTCTTGTGGACACATGGGATGTCAGAGGTCAGCGTCAGCTGCCTCCCTTGGTTGATCTCTGCCTTGTGATTATAACCTTTTAAAATTTTAAGTTTAGTTATTTTACTTTTATGAGTATTTTTGTCTGCCCGTAGGTCTGTATATCATGAATGCCTAGTGCCTGTAGAGACCAGAAGGGGGCGCCCAAGCCCCAGAACTAGAGCTGTGAATGGTTGTGAGCCACCCTTGTGGATACTGGGAACTGAACCTAGGTTCTCTACAAGAGAAACAAGTGCTTTTAACTGCCAAACCATCTCTCCAGCCCTGCTTTAATTTTTTTAAAGGTGTCTCTCACTGGAACTGGGGGTCACCCAAGCAGTCTAGAACAGCTAGTCAGCAAGCTCCAGGGGTCTTCCAGTTTCCACCCCTCACCACTGAGGGCATAGATGCATGCCATGTGCCCAGCTCTTTATGTGAGCGCTGGAGAGCTAAACTAAAGTCCTCACACTTGGGTACCAGGCA
Source organism: Tokudaia tokunoshimensis (assembly GCA_036184795.1). NCBI lineage: Eukaryota > Metazoa > Chordata > Mammalia > Rodentia > Muridae > Tokudaia > Tokudaia tokunoshimensis. The sequence continues at coordinate 26,715,259 of BTHU01000006.1, read as the reverse complement.
CTTGAACAGCTGAGCCAGTTCCCCAATGTGGCATTTGAAGGTGGGTCTCTTGTTGAGACTAGGAACTGGCCAATTCAGCTAGACTGACTGGTTACATTTTATGTAGATTCTGGGGGTCAGACTCAGGGCCTCAGGCTTGCCACGCACTCACTTTATAGATGGCCATGTCCTCAGCCCCCAAACACAATCCTCAAATAATCAGAGTACTTCTGGAGAACATTCACCTTAGAGGACAAATTACATGAACTCTAGGAATTTCCATCTACTGAGTCCAGGAAGTTGGGGGGCCCTCATCACTTCCTCCTGAGGAGGTTTGCTACCAAGACTTATTTCAGCCTCCTGCCCAGTCCCTAAGAACACCCTGGTACAGAGGCTGTACCCCCTACCTGTGCCCCACAGAGCCAACTTGCACATCAACTCGGCCTCAGGGCCCCACCCTCTCTGCTCTCTGGAGGAGCAAAGGTTCAACTTTCCGGAGAACGAACGTGCAAGTGTCTCTGCTCAGCCTTGTTTACAGTTGTTGAACTATTTTCGTCAAATTAATTAAATACATGCTAAATCTTCTCCAATTTGTTGTGCAACAAATTAAAGATGCTAAGATCGCGAAACGCACACAAAACCTGTTTGTTCCGATAAATACCCACATGACAGCCCCGAGTCACGTGATCTGGAATCCACTTCCAACCACCCACTGCAACAAGGCAGAGTTCTGACCTCCCCCACAATTATCCCCTTCCCCCGCACTCCCAGTATCCATAGCTTCCCATGTTTCCTTATCCATTGTGCAATAATTACGTGTGATTGTGTGTGTGCCTGCGTGCGTTCATGTGTGTGTGTAAGTCAGAGGATAGCCTCAGGTATTATTTTTCCTCAATCACTTTATTTTATTTTTATTTATTTATTTATTTATTTATTTTTGGAGACAAGGTCTCTCAGCTGCCTGGAACTTGTCTAGTAGACTAAGCTGGCTGGTTTTCGAGCCCCAGGGATCTGCCTGGCTCCACCTCCTCAGTTTTGGGGTGGGCTCCACCACTTGGGGGGGGGTGTTAGGTTTTGAGGGTTTTGTTGTTGTTTGTTTGTTTGTTTGTTTTTTAAGGAGCAGGTGGTCATTTTTGAGACAAGATTTCTCAAAAGGTTGTAGCTCTGGCTTTCTAGGTACTCACTCTGTAGACCAGACTGGCCTCAAACTCAGAGATCTATGCCTGCCTCTGCCTCCCAAGTACTAGGATTAAAGGTGTACCCTACCATGCTTTTTTTAAAATCCAGCTTTTTAAAAAAAGTGAGGTCTGAGAATCAAACTCAAGTTTTCATGCTTTCAGAGGAAACTCTTTGCCAATAGAACCATCTCCCAGGTCCTGCAGCGTTGACTCTTGATACACAGGACACCACCTTCTGGAAGCACAGAATGTTGGTACCCAACCAGGCTCACACACCTTAGAATGTTAGCTGCCCATCTGCAGTCTGGGTAAATGACCACTATGCACTCAGGATTTACTCCCAGTCCTGGGCTCTTGTTCCAGGCAAGGCCTTGACTGCAGAAGTCACAGCAGTCCAAAGCAGGGCCCTAGAAGTCTTTTGTGCTCTGGGATGTATGTCAATATCATCTGCTCCTTAAGCCAGCCCTCCATACATACGCTCGTGTATCCCCATTGTCCCACCCAAAATAAGCAGTCCACCTCCATGAATCTTCTTTACTCTTGCAGGGGCTGCCATAGGTATCCCAATGAAAGACTAAGTACAGAGAGTCCTGCATGCACATGCCTGTATATTGTATATTTAGAATTGTGCAAATATTACATTATCAATTTTACAAGTTATATATAAATAAATAATATTATACACATATAATATATAATAAGGTACTGTAAATAATAGTCAGTGCATTGTGCTGTAGGGCACAGAACTTATTTCTCCCATCTGACTGTATTTTTGGACACATTTTATTGATCAATTCTCTTTTCTCTAACCACTTTCTAGTCTTTAGTAATTACTATTTTACCTTTTCTTCTTAGAGATCAACTTTTTTGCTTCTATATGAGTAAGAATATGTGATATTGTTTTTCTGTGTCTGAAAGCCATGTACTAACAAGGTCTGCAAATGACCCCATGCTTGGTTGTAGACCCTCCACAATAGAGGCTTCTGGGCTCCAGCAGGAGCTCAGGTGTATGGATCACCTGGAAGGAGAAAGGAAACAGAGAATGAAGAGTCACAGAGCATGGTGGCATATGCCTGTTCTATACCCAGCTAAACTAGTCGGCAACCCTGTGTTTACGAGGAGGAAATGGGATGCAGAGAAAAAATGGCCCAGGAGAATGACAAAGAGTAGTCCTGGATGATAGGATCCAGATTAGCAAAGAGGATAGGGGAGAGAAAACAGCACTGAGAAAGAGTCCAGGGAGGATGAGGGATTCCATGGATTTGATAGTTTTCTTTGACACATTAGAACAACTTAAGAGGCAATAAATGAAATCTGGCTGTGGTGGTACACACCCTTAATCTCAGAACTCAGGAGGCAGAGGCAGGCAGGTTTCTGAGTTCGAGGCCAGCCTGGTCTACAGAGCAAGTTCCAGGATAGCCAGGGCTACACGGAAAAACCATGTCTCGAAAAAAAAAAATTAGAATCTGCGACAGAAGTAAGGAGGGGGGGTGGGCACACAACAACATCAAACTAAAACCCTGCATCTCCGACCACTGAGCTTCCCAGTGAACACTACTCATAATCACAGCAACAAACACTGTTTATTTCCAGTTTTCCTAATCTGCCCATAGATGTGTCTAGAGAAGGCCTAATTGAGATTAAAAGGGCAAATATTTCCAACCGCAGCAATGGAAACGTTCAAATGACAAATGTAGACAAGGAAAGTTGAGGAAGAGTGGGCATAAGTGCAGTGCACACTGATGACTTTATTGTGGGCAGCATGGAGTTAACACTTGATGTCATTCCGGGGCCTTTAAAAATGGAAGGCTGGAGAGATGGCTCAGTGGTTAAGAGGACAGGCTGCTTTTTCAGAGTTCATAAGTTCAATTTCCAGCAGCCACATGGTGGAGCATAACCATCTGTGATGAGATCCAATGCCCTCTTCTGTGTCTGAAGGCAGCTACGGTGAACTCAAATAAATTAAATAAATAAATTTTAAAATGGGAGAATGGAGCGGAAGAGATGGATCAATCCTTAAACATGCCTGCTGATGTTCCAGGGGACCTAGACTCGGGTGTCAACACCCACATCCTGCAGCTCCAGCACCAGGAGATCTGACATCTTCTGGCCTCCTCAGACACATGCACATTCCCACACTTCATAATAATAATAACGTCTTTTGAAGAAATGGTGGAGGGATTATTTTAGAAGGGAGGCAGGAAGGGGAATAAGTTACATCCACAGTCCTCTGACATGGAAGTCTACATGTTTAACCTTTCATTGTAACAAAATACCTGATACTAACAACTTACATAAGGAAAGGTTTAGCCTGACTCAGGGTTTCAGTCCATTGCTAGCTGACACCATTGTCTTGGGCCTGAGGCAAGGCAGAGGGCAGCAAGGTGAAAAACTTGTTAAAATAGTGGTGTACAGTTCATGGAAGACAGGAAGCAGAAGGAGGAGCAAGGCGGGAATGACAAAGACACGCCTATTGAAGATCCGCCCTTAATGATGCACTTCCTCTGACTGGGTCCCGCCCCCGTAGCTTGACCACCTCTCAATACATTGTTCTGACTTGGATTTTCTTTTTGCAAAGCCAGACCTGCCTGCGCCCCACAGAGACAGGAGGTCACGCTCTGCTTTATTCATTGTTTCAGGGTCCCCCAGGAATCCAGGCCTATCTCTGTGTCTCTCTGCCTCTCTCTTTCTCTGCCTCTCTTCTCCCCTCTTTCTGTATACATGGATGATGGTATTCTCTCTGTGCATGGCTGTCTAGGTGTGTAGAAGCACACATATGTGTGCATGTGGGGGTAGGTCAGAGGAAACTCGTGGCTGTGATTTCTTTGATGTTGCCCACCCCTTGAGTTGCTTTGTTTTTGTGTCTCATGGAACCCAAGCTGGTCTCAAATACACTCTGTAGCTAAGCATGACCTGAAACTTGTGATCCTTCTGCCTCCATCTCCCAAGTGCTGGAGTTAGCAGTATGAATCAACATAGCTAATGTCTATGGTGCTAGGAATCCAACCCAGGACCTTGTGTGTGCTGGACAAGCACTCGTATCAATTTAGCTACATCCCCTACCTGTCTGCCTTGTTTTATTGAGATGGGACCTTTGCTGGCCTCGATCTCACCAAATTGGCTGTGCTGGCTGGCCATTGAGCCCTAGGTATATACTTATCTGTAAGCTCTGGGCTTACAAGCACATAGCAGCACACTTGGCTTTTTTAATGGGGATGAAATTTAGTTCCTTCTAATAAAAGCATGTTACACTTCGACGACTGAGCCATCTTCCCAGCCTCTTATCTGCCTAATTCCCATGCATACACTTCTCCAGGTTCTCAAAGTCCTCACACCTATACAGAGACAGCAGAGAGGTGAGCTGGATTTGGGGCAGTCAGCTGTAAAACAGTGTGAGACACTAAAGTCGTTTTCCTGTAAAGGGATGGAGTTTAGGAGGACCCAGCTGTGATCTACTAAAGAACATCTGCCAAACATCTACCAAAGAAAAGGTTGTCCCTGGGGTGTGATCTCTATCCCAGATTGCTGAACAATGGGAGGGTAGCTGCAGGGAACTCCATGTTCAAATAAGGAAGCCCGATGGAGGAGTGAATTCCCTGCTGGAAGAGGTGTGTGAACAGAGACTGTACTCCATACCTGGAACGATGGGGCTTGGTGGGTATTCAGCATGAGATAAGGAATTTCCCCAATTACCCCAAATCCTGAGAAAAAAAAGATAAAAGCAATGGTCTGGAGGGAAGAGGAAAATAGGTTCGTGGCCAAAACAAGGATACCAAGATGGTGGCAGTTATGGGGTTAGTGGTTCATGAGGGAGATGAAGCTCTTATGTGAGGCAAAGGGAAGATGAAGACGTTGCCTAGATTGTCTGAGGAAATAAATACTACCTGGGGAGAAGCCCAACTTCAAAAGGGCCAATTCTTCTTTCCTACTAATAAACCACGCTGATTCAGGGTACCACCATGATTTTTCTGTTTAGAGAGAAACACTGTATTCTCACACACCGGGCTCCCTTCTGCTTCCCTGCCTAAGGCCTTCGGCGAAACTCTTGTGAAATGGACCGAATCTACAAAGTGCATAAAGCATACAGTTGCTCCCTAGCCCCAGCCTCTCCATCAAAGAACTAGACCAGTATTCGATACCTTGAAACCCTGCTGTGTCCAGCAGGAGAGAGGCCAGCCAGGTCGGTAAAGCAGTTGCTGCACAAAGAAGATGATCTGAGTTCGAACCCCAACCCTCATGTAAAAATGGAAGGCATGAGTCTAAAACCCCGGATCAGGATCAGGCAGAGGCCAGCAGCTTCCTGGAGTGCAGTGTGGCTGAATTGGTGAACTGAAGGTTTGGCGAAAGGTCCTGTCTCAAAACAATGCAGAGAGTGGTAGGTAGACTTCTGGCCGGGTGCGAACGCACCCATGAGAGCATGTGCACACATACCTGCACAGACATGCAAAAGAGGAGGGGGGAGGGGAGGGAGGGAGAGAAGGGAGGGAAGGAGGGAGAAAATGGGGGAAACAAATAGAAATATAAAAAGACAGAGAGATTTGAGACTTCCTTTATGTCCCTTCTGGGCGCCACTGTCTCCAACTTCAGGTTAATTAATTACTCCCTAGATCTGAGAGGTCAACACAGGTATCCTCTGCACCCTCTGCGTGCTCACATCTCTTATTCTGCAGTGACTTCTTTTCTTCTCCAAAGAGTGTTCGGAGCCTAGTATTCACACGCACTGGAGACTCAGACATATGCACTGTATTTAATGTCTTCCTCCCTGTGGACTCTGCCTGGCGCCTGCTCCGGAACTCAGTGACTCGGCTTCGTCATTTCAGAGTTTATTTATTTGGATGTGGCTGGATTTGGAGGTGGGTGGGTGGGACCTGCGTCTCTCACCAGATGTGTAAAGGAAAAGTATCCTAAGAAGAAACAAAGGACTGAGTCGAGGTTTGCCTGTGTGCAGACTGCCTGCCAGAAAGGGGGACACCCGGGTCCCCACCAGCTGAATAAAACGTCATTCTTCCTCTTCCTCCTCCACCTCCCCTTCCTCCATCCTCTTCTTCCTCCATTATCTCCTCTATCTTCTCTTCCTTATCCTCCTCAGCCCAGGCTCCTGATCCTCCTGCCTCCGTCTCCCTCATTCAGGGACTACAACTATGCCAACCTGCCCAGGGTAAATTTTCCGGGCCACACAGCAGTAGGCGACGGAGAGGTCCACAGGAGCCTTCCTGACCACTGGTCTTTCAGCACCATTTCAGTCTTCAAGTCCCTTCCTAGAATCCCCCAGGGAGGGGCTGGGGTGTGGCTCAGTGGTAGAGCCCCTGCCTAGAATCCACCAGGGAGGGGCTGGGGGCGTGGCTCAGTGGTAGAGCCCCTGCCTAGAATCCCCCAGGGAGGGGCTGGGGGCGTGGCTCAGTGGTAGAGCCCCTGCCTAGAATCCCCCAGTGAGGGGCTGGGGGCGTGGCTCAGTGGTAGAGCCCCTGCCTAGAATCCCCCAGTGAGGGTTTGGGGTGTGGCTCAGTGGTAGAGCCCCTGCCTAGAATCCCCCAGGGAGGGTTTGGGGTGTGGCTCAGTGGTAGAGCCCCTGCCTAGAATCCCCCAGTGAGGGGCTGGGGTGTGGCTCAGTGGTAGAGCCCCTGCCTGGAATCCTCCAGTGAGGGGCTGAGGTGTGACTTAATAGAGAACCTGTCTGTAATCCCCCAGTGAGAAGGATAGAAGCATGGTTCAGTGGTAGAGCACCTGTGTGGCATGGGAAAGGCCTTAGATTCAATCCCCAGTACTAAAAATACATACATACATACATACATACATACATACATACATACATACATGAAAGCATGTCTGATCACAATGTTCAACCCCTACAAGAAAACAAACAAACAAACAAACAAACAAACGTAGTCTTGCTGCTTCCTTGCCGTGTGTACCCTCTGTGTTTCTTTCCTCTCCCCACCTCAGTTTCCCCATTTGCAGAGTACAAGTCCTAGCACCCCATTCCAGGACAGGACTAAGGATTCCAGGCGGATCCCAGTTCACCGTGTTGTTATTCCAGGCGCATGCTTAGAAAGCCCCACCCATTCCCAGGACAGCGGTGCTGAGCCTGTCACCATGCTGAGCCATCCCAAAAATTTAAGAGATCTGGGTCAGGGAACTGTCCCCAGGAGCAACTGCTATGTCCCTTCTATGGCCACAGGATAGATCGACCTGCAGCTGGGCTGCAAGGACTCTTTCCCAGGTGTTGCCACCAGATGCCCCTTGTATGCTCTCTCTCCCTCTCTCTTTCTCTCTCTCTCTCTCTCTCCCTCCCTCCCTCCCTCCCTCCCTCCCTCCCTCTCTCCCTCTCTCCCTCCCCTCTCTCAGCTTGCCACTCTAAAAAATGACTCCCAGGCAAAGAAAGCAGACACTCTGGGCTATAAATATTTCAGGACAGAATGAACGTCCTTCCCGAGCCCGGCTTGCAGTATATATTATTTATAAAACCATAACTTGAGTTGAAAGGTAGTGGGTAGGAAAAAAAATAGACAATCTCCAGTCAGATTCAATGGGAGGTGGGAGGGGAGAGATGAGTGACTGAGCCGTACAAGGTCACAGGAGGTCATCTGGCCACACCCACCCTGGCTCCTGTTTCTTCCAAAGGTGGTTGGTTGGAGGGACAATGAAAGAAGGTCCTGGATGTCGGCCAAGAGTCAGGTCAAACAACCAAGATCCAGCTTGCTTCCCATGGCTCTCGTCAGTGAGCCTCCAGTGCACACTCCATGGAGAGAAAAGGGAATCTTGTGTGGGGTGGTGTGCGTAGAAACCAGAGGTCAGTGTTGCTGTTTTCCTCAATAACTCTGCACATTATTATTATTTTATAATATTTTATTGCCTTTTATTTATTTTGCATGCATGCGAGAGCACGAGATGTGGAGGTCAGAGGATTACTCTCAGATGTCAGCTCTCACTCTTTACCAAGTTCCACCTAGGGATTAAACTTCTGTCGCCAGCACATTTACCTGCTGAGTCAGCTCTTCAGCCCTGTACCTTGTTTTGTGAGACAGGATCTCTCACTGAACCTGCGACTCACCAATTGCCGGAACTAGCTGGCCAGTAAATCCCAGGGATTGTTCTGTCTCTCATCCCCACAACACTGGAATTACTGGCACCATATCAGGCTTTTACATGGGTGCTCGGGATTTGAACTCAGGCCCTCATGCTTATAAAACCCCACTTTACCGACTGAGATGTCAGATCCCCATAGCCCAAGAAAAGAAGTATTTCCTCGAAGTTGCTAATAGAGATGAGGGTTTGTCATGAGGGAGCAAACTGAGAAGGTTGCTCCCAAGGCCATTGCGTGAGCCTCCTGTTTCCACACCCTGCCCTCTACCCATTAAAACAAATAAGGAGAAAATACTGGATGAGTTAATTTGCTAAAATAGACCCAAATGAAATAGCTGATTACATTTTTCCCTGAAGGAAACTTGAGTTAATTTGACCGGTGACTTGTTGCCTGGCTGCCAGTCCCAACACACACAGGAGGGGGTGTGGAAATGGGAGGGAATCAACAGGGGCCAGCACCATCAGGCAGCTCTCTGTGACATCCCAGAGGTCACATTCCCAACTGTGAAATGGACGGATGACAGCGTACACTCAGTGACACTCTCCTGCCAGCTGCTGTACACGCTCTGAGACGTTTCTATTGCTTTCTGTCCAGAAATAAAGCTCGCAGGTCACACAAGCCATTGATGTCCACGGCTGATGCCTACGGTGGTGCACACCTGGAATCTCAGCTCATGCTCACGTGTGAAGGTCATTTGTTCAAGGCCAGCCTGGAAGAAACAAGAGACGAAAAAACATGGAAAAAGAAAAGGCAGGAAGTATGGGGAGAGCAGAAAGGAATGAGGAAGGAAAGGAAAGAAGAAAAGAAAGAGGGATAAAGAGGAAATGGGAGGGAGGGAAAGAGCAAAGAGAAGAAAGGGGGGAAGAAAAGAGGGAGAAGAGAGTGGGGACAGTCTGGGGCTGCAGCTCATTGGCACAGTGCCTGTCTAGCACACAGGAAGCCCCGGGTTCCACTCCCAGTCCTTATAAGCCCTGTGTGATAGCACATGCCTGTAACCTCATCCGTTGGGGTGGAGGAGGGAGGATCACAAGTTTCAAGGTCATCTTTGACTCCATGGCAAGTTGGAGGCCAGCCAGCCTGGGCAACACTGAGACCCAGTCTCTAAATTGAACTAATGAAGGAAGGAGGGAGGGAGGGAGGGAGGGAGGGAAGAAAATGGAAGGGCTGTAGAAGGCAGGCCTGGGTGCCCTCAGTGCCTGTGGAGTGTGGTCAGACACATATAGCGGCCCTGATGGAATCTTATGGGCTAATTCCATCTGGCCAGGAGTTGATGTGTCCCAGGTCTCATCTGGCCTCCAGGAGGAATCATCTCACTTGCCCTGCAAGTGGGTCACCGGTTACTGTTGAAGTCCCTTCTCCAATGTAGGCTCTACCCCATGTCCCAAGCAGATCCAAGGCTCCATGAGCCCCCACCTGCTGCGGAGACTCCACTTGAGCCCAGATCTACTTTCCTTCACGGGCCCATCTCTCAGACACCCCATGCCTGGAGGGAAGCCCCTTCTGGGCAGCTGTCCTGGCTGGGCTCCGCTCCCTGCTGAGCCTCTGTCCCGGCTGGACTTCCGTCCCTGCTGGGCCTCTCCTATTTTCACATCCCCTCCTCTGCTCAATAAAACAAATAAGAAGGAAATACTAGACAAGTTAATTTGCTAAAATGGACCCAAATGAAATAGCTGATTACATTTTTCCCCAAAGGAAACTTGAGTTAATTTGGCCGGTGACTTGTGCCAGGCTGCCAGTCCCAACACACACACATCCAAACAGGGCTCCTCCTAGGGCCAGTTGGCAGCTGCCCTGCCCCATGCAGGCTGAGGTCACCACCCAATGGGAGGTGAAGGTGGGGTGCAGAAGGCAGAAGTGCCCTGGGGAAATACTCTTAAAGGTGCATACATGTCCTGCACTGAAAATGTAGGCATACACACGCATGCACAAATAGGCTTGTACAGACTAGCTCACAGTGCACACACCCAAACACAGTCACAAACACACTCATGCACAGACACACTCAGAGCATTCATTCATTCAAGCATACAAATCAAAGCATGCACACATCCACACATGCACATACCCACACACAGTCATGCTTGTGCACAATTTCCAATGTGCGTGCACAAAGCACTCACACACTCAAATACAAACACACTCCTGGATACATTGCAAGGGGACACACACACACAAGCCTACGCAAACTCATGAATACACACCCTCATGTCTGCACACATTCAAAGCACACAAACACGGGCACATGCACCCTCATGCATGTACACACAAGGTACGCGCAATCTATAGGCTTCCCTACACACACTCAAAGCATGCCATACACGTCAGTGCACACCCCTCAGAGCATGCACACATAAGCACATGTACTGCCAGGCACTCACATACACAAAGCATGTGCACAGTTACACATGTGCATTTTTACACACCCGCATACATGCATGGGTGTGTTTCACAACTGCACTCCAGCTGAGGGCACATGGCAGGATGACTCAGTGGTTACACCTGCAGACTGATGCTACTGAACTCCATAAGTCACTCATTACTGGCTGAGGAGTAATGAGTGGGTAAAGTGCTGGCCACAGAAGCGTGAAGGCCAGAATTTGATCCCAGAACCCATGTAAAAAGGCCAAGTTTTGTGACATTCATTTCTAATCCCAGCGCTGGGAACCAGAGGCAGGTGGACACAGGCTGGCCAGGCAGCCCAGACAAATCCATGAACTGTAGGCCAGAGAGAGAGACCCCGTCTCAAAAATAAGATAGACATCGTCCTGAAGAATAATACCTGAGGCTGACCCCACAAGCACACAAGTGTGTATCTTTGCATATAAGCACCACACAAATACACACCCAAAATCCACAGGTATACATCCAGGCAAACACTCAAACACATTAAATTAAAGTTTGAGAAATTAAATATACATAATCTTTTCTAAAATCTCTTTTTAAAGATTTATTTATTATATATGAGTACACTGTAGCTGTCTTCAGACACCCCAGAAAAGGACATCAGATATCATTATGAGATGGTTGTGAGCCACCATGTGGTTGCTGGGATTTGAACTCAGGACCTCTGGAAGAGCAGTCAGTGCTCTTAACCACTGAGCCATCTCTCCAGCCCCCCCCCCTTTTTTAAATCTTAAAAAAGTAAAGTCCATACACAGCATCGTCTTCATGTCCCCCGCCGGAGCACCTCATGCTTCCAAACTGACGTCATGAAGCAGAGGGGCTCTTCAAGTCCTCCCATCAGGAGGGGGACCTCAAAGGAGTTCTTAGCCCTTCCTTGGATCCAACTAGGCACCTGTGAGCTCAAGAAGGGATGCCAATCAAAAAAAGCAGGTATCTCCCAGAACCCAAGAGCACAGGGGCTGCAGTCACACACCTCTAGAGTGAGGTACGTTTACACCCACAGGCACATAGTAAACCAAGTTCCACAAGTACACAGAGAGAGAGACACACACACACACACAGATACACACTCACACACATGGCCACACACACACACATACATAAAGACAGACACTCTCACATACAGACAGACACACACATAGCCACACATATAGACACACTCATGTACAGACAGAAGCACTCAAATATAGCCACAATATAGACACATACAGACAGACAGACACACACAGCCACACATACACACACTCACATAAAGACAGACACACTCACATACAGACAGATACACTCACACAAAAATGAACACTCACACATAGCCACACATACAGACACACTCACACACATGACCACACACACACACAGAGACACACACTCACATACATACTCATACACATAGACAGCAACTCATTCACATGCTTACATGCACATGGATACCATACTTGAAAGCCAGCACTCATTTACACAGAGTCACCCCTATGCAGGGAAATACATTCACACACAACAGACAGACACACTCACACAGTCAAACATGCAAACACACTAATACCCAAATTCACACACATAGACACTCTCCCTGAGTTATTTCTTTTCTCCTCCTCCTCTCCCTCCCCCCTCCTCCTTTTTCTTCTCTTTGTTTCTCCCCCCACCCTTGTTTGTACTAGTCTCATATAGCCCAGGCTATCCTTGAACTCATTACACAGCCAAGAATGACTTTGAATTTCTGATTCTCCTGCTTCTGCCTCCTGGGTGTTGAGATTACAAATGTACACCAATGCCTGACTGCCCATGGTTTGTCTTAAAGGATACTCTATACTAGGAAGTTGAGAACAGAGCAACCACCACACGGACACCAAAACCCAGGTCAGGCCAAAAGCAGGCTAAGACTAAGGTCGGGGCTATGGTCAAAGTCTAGTTAGCACTTGCTGTCGCTCCATCCACTTTGTCCTTATTTTGCCCTCTTAGTGTCAGGAGCCACAGCCCAGGTGAGGGATCCAGACCCCCATCTCTCCTTTGCTAATCTCTCTTTTTGACGACCAAGAAACTGGAAGTTAGATCAGTTTCTATAGACACCACTAGGTGGCGCTCCGCTAACGAAGATCTGAATGGACCGCACAGCCAGCTCAGCCAGACCAAGGCTGGCCTCCTCCCTGCAGACGTTCCCTCCACCTAAGTCACAGTGCCCCAGGTCCTCAGTCTCTGGGTGTCCCGGTCTCAGCTTCCATTTAAGGCCTGAGCCACTGCCTCTACAGAGGCAGAAAAATGGAAGAAGGGGCAAGATTAGCTTATGGCCGCTCCCACCCAAGCGGTTCATATCCACTCTGCCTCCCTAGTTTCTAGAACGGAACAGAGGCAGGGTCAGGACGGGGCTCATTGGTAGAGCCACCACCTACAAACACCTAGTGAGGGGCTAGGAGCCTGGCTCAACAGCAGAGAACCTGCAAAGCCCTGGATCCTAACTCCAGCACCCAAAATTAGTGAGTTAATCAAATTAAAAATGCGGCTGATACAGCTAGGCATGGTGGCAGCTGACTCTAGTCCTAGCAGCACTTGGGAGGCTGAAGTGGGCAGAAATTGGATTTTAAGGGCAGACTGAGCTATGGTGAGATAAAGGGTCAGTAAGCAATAGTGACTCAGTTTCCCTTTTTCCATTCCCCTGGGACAGCACTACCTGGCATCTACCTTTACCCTTGAGGTTTGGGGGCGAGTTTCAAAGCCCATAGAGGGACGGGAAGGCCTATGCTTTCCACCATACCCAAACTAAAGGGTCAGAGGCCCAGGTCCACCACTGTGCTAGCCCCATCCAAGGGAGCAGTTTTAATTTATTGCATCTCGCCCAAGAGTCATCCAGAATCCCTTCCTCCAGGAAGGCTTTCATGACTGACTCCTAAGTAGAGGCTTCAGCTGGACCTTCTACAGTAGGAAGTCCCAGGGCCACAAAGTACTGTGGACTCAGAAGGTCCCCTAGTCCTTGGCTCAGACACCTGGTGAGCTTGGCCAGTTATCAGTGACGGACTCTGGGGCAAAGATAGAATCATGACACTGGGTCTCGGGAAAGCCTGTGAAATGTTAGACACATTCCGTTGACATAGGTGTGATTAGAAAGGCCTTTAGGGTAAGTGATAAAACCTAGCTGAAGAGAGGTAGGTTTCATCTCTTCTCATGAGGGGAAGCTCACTAGCTCAGAGAGGTCAAGTGACTGATAGAACAACACACAGAAGAAACCACACAACGTGAGATTTAGTAAAAGAAAGGGGAAGAGGAGAGAAAGAAGACTAAAATTAAGAAAATACATATATGCACACATGTATTCATGTACACATATACTCCTTAGAGTAGTCCAGATGCCACCTTTAGCCTGTATCAAATGCTATCTCCTTCCGTAAGACTCATCCCTGGGGATAGGTCCTATCTGTCACCCTGCCATATTAGCCTTAAGTAACAGACAGACTGCAGTAATACAGTCACCAGGACAAGGGCAGCAGTGATGAACGTCCCTGTGTGGGTAGAGGTCAGCAGGGCTGGGTCAGGCTGGGTCAGCAGGGCTGGGTCAGCTCAGGCAACCTCCCGATGTCCAGCCCCTGCAGGACTCTATAAGTCCATGGGCTCAGGCTGAGAGTCCCAGGGCAGATCCAGATGGGAACCCCAGGAAGGCACAAAGGCACGAGTGAGTTCTGCACTGGCCTTGAGAGTCTGTGCCCTTGCCCCTGGGCAGCTCTGGGTCCTGCTTAGAGCTTCATTCATATGAGGGCGGGCTGCCCTGACTGAGCAGCAGAGAGTGGAGGGGGCATAGAGATATAAACAGAGAGGGCATCTTCCTACTGTGAAGACCACCCAGGGATGCACCCCAGGTCCCTCCTCCTGCTCCTTCCCTTTCTCCCTTCGTTTCTTTTCTCAGTGCAGTTCACTAATCATTTACCTACTGAGGCAGCATCGTCCTCCTCATCCTACAAACCAGCCGGACCAGCCACAAAGCATGCCTTTAATCCCAGCACTTGGAAGACAGAGGCAGACAGCTCTCTGAATTCAAGGCCTGCCTAGTCTACAGACTGAGTTCTAGGACAGCCAGGACTAGGCAGAGAAACCCTGTCTCAAAAAAAAATTAAAAATTAATTAACTTAAAGTCTTCGTGGAGTCTCTCAGAGACTGTTTGTTCAAAGGTTGACGGTTTCTGGGGTTCAGCAGAGACAGGATCACAGCAGCAAGCCTGAAGTTCCCATGAACCACTCCATCAGGTCCCAGGCAGCCCCAAGTGAGATGCAGGTGACACCAGCATCCAATTGACCTAATTCAGACACAGGCTACACCAAAGCTGGCCTTTGAGCCTTCCCAGGGGACAGGCTCTGCCAAGCTGTGAGTGTGACTGCAAAAGGGATGTCCAACTTGCTTTCACAAAATATCTGCTATAAAAATAATCAATTAATTAATTAAAAGCATGATTCAAGTTCAATCTCCATCTTATCTGCAGTCTAGGCAGATGTGAAACATGACCCTCCTGCTTGAGCCTCCTGAGTGCTAAGATTAGAGGTGTCATGAAGCCAAACATTTTAATTTCAGCCAAACCTATATTCTGTCTCTGCGCTTTGAAGTCACCATCCTCCTTACCCACCAAATGAATCGATATAGTGGCCAGGGCCCAAGTATTAGTAAAACTTTCAAAGACTATCCAACCAGCAGGCCATTCTTTCAGCAATATGTATTGGTTTAGGTGATGCTAGCACAAGGAAACCCAGGACCATGTACATGCTTGGCAGGTGCTAGATCTCTGAGCCACGCCCCCAGCCCATCCCTGGGGGATTCTAGGCAGGGGCTCTACCACTGAGCCACACCCCCCAGCCCCTCACTGGGGGATTCTAGGCAGGGGCTCTACCACTGAGCCACACCCCCAGCCCCTTCCTGGGGGATTCTAGGCAGGGGCTCTACCACTGAGCCATGCCCCAGCCCCTCCCTGGGGGATTCTAGACAGGTGCTCCTTCGCTGATTTATACATCCCTCTCAAAACAGAAGTACTTATTCTAGCCAGAATCAGGGAGCTCTGAGCTCAGTGAGAGACCCCGCCCCAATATACAACAATGGAAGAGGTCTGACATCATTTGGGGCCTCCACATGCACTCTGATACACACACACCACACCCGCACACACTCCATACACATACATACGCACGCACACTACACACACACACACACACACATTTTTAATTAAAAGGAAAACCCAGGAGTTAAACCCTCAACAGTACTTCCTTGTCTCTAGCCTGTGTGGTAATTCACCTGTTTGTTGTGCGGGGTTCCAGTTGATTGGAGGTGCCCAGAGAGAAGAACCTGTCCTCCCCACCACCACCTGTTCAGGTTGCTCTGTCCAAGGGACTTCAAACTAGTGACATCACATCCACAGTCAAGAGCAGAGAGGAATGAGTGTGTTCTGACTCACTTGCTTGTGCTTACCTGGATTTCTCTGCTCTTGTACAGTTCACGAGCCCTGTGGAAGGAATTGTGTCACTCACGGTGTCCACACTAAGTCATTTAATTAAGATAATCCCACATGGACATGTTTACAGGCCAACCCAAAGAAGACAATCTTTCAGTGAGACTCTCTTCCCAATTGACAATTAAAGCTAGCTGTCATGAAGGCCAGGGCTCTGCTCCTGTGGCTTTTAATGTGTCAAATTGGGTCTGATAATTGTCATGTATGGATGCTTAAGAGAAGATAAATCGCTCACTCTTTCGTTCATTCAATAATGCCCCGGTGGGTGTGTGGAGTGATATCTCAGTGATTAAGAGCATGTACTGCTCTTTCAGAGGACGTGAGTTTGGTCCCCATCACCGACGTCAAGTTGGCTCACAACCATCTGTGCCTCCAGCTCCAGATCTCTGAGGGCACCAGTAAAAACTACAAAACAGCAATACCCAGGTAGCAAGCACTATACAAGGCTCCAGAGGCATGTTGGAATCTAAGTCAACATGGCTGCTGGCCCTTACACGATGGATGGAACATACGTGCAGGTAAGGACATGGGACATTGTAGCCCAGAGCCATATAGCATCCCACAGGGCAGGAAGGATGCTTTGGGCCACACAGAGAGAGTCTGACTCAACCAGAGGTCAGCAAAGGCTTAAGAGCAAAGGGATCTCAGAACTGTTATCTTGAACGTTAGCCAGATCAGGGTTCATGGGAAATGGGGTCTCTCTAGGGCAAACTGAATATGCAAATGAGAGCTCAGGCTAGTGGCCTGGAGCAAAATGAGGGACGGTCAGCTCCTTCAGCTTCTGCAGAGTCCACGTCCGGAGCCTGTGTGCCAATGGTCACAGTGGCATGGGTTGTACTTTGGGACAAAATGTCAGCTCAAGATCTGGTCTTTTCTCTCCATGTCTCCTGGTCTCCTCAAGCCTGGGAAAACTCTGAGGTCAAAATTCCTTCCATCATCCTCCCTAAACACTTCAGAGACTTGGACACTGTATCTAGGTTGATTTTAAAATCGTTTTGGCTTTTGCATTGTTGACATTTATTGTTTGACTTGAGTAGTGTCTTAGTGAGGGTTTCTATTGCTGCCACAGAACACAGTGACCAAAAAGCAAGTTGGGGAGGAAACGGTCTGTTTGGCTTACACCTCCACATTGCTGTTTGTTACCAAAGGAGGTCAGGACAGGATTCAAGCAGAGAAGGAACCTGGAGGCGGGAGCTGATGCAGAGGCCATGGAAGGTGCTGCTTACTGGCTTGCTCTGCATGGCTGCTTTCTTAGAGAACCGGGGAGTACCAGCCCAGGGATGGCACCTCCCACAATGGGCAGGACCCTCACTGATCATGAATTGAAAAAAAAAATGCATTACACCTGGATCTCATGGAGGCTTTTCCTCAAGTGAGGCTCCTTCCTCTCTGATGACTCTAACTTGTGTCAAGTTGACACACAAAACCAGCCAGTACAGGTCTCACCTAGAACACTATCCGCCATCTACCATGGTGCTCACTTATGGGGATGCCCCGAAGGTCTCTTTTTCTGGATTAAGTCCCTGGGAACTGTCAACTTCCTCAACCACAGCATGGTCCCCTCGTGAATGTTTAGATGCAAAGACCAGCCAAGTTCCTTTGCTTTGCCTACTAGGAACTCAGACATCCAATTATCAGGCAAGCAGCCCCGGGCCACGCAGCAGTTATAACAGGCTGACTCATGACTGGCAATTATTAATGGAGCTCACCCATCCATCAGTGTGATTGTTGTTACCGTCTAACTGGGAAATTCCTCATCCCTCACCTCCGACCCCCAGACTCAGCCTCCACTCCAGCAGGGGGCGCTGTATGGGGAGGCAGCTGATCACCAAGGGTGGGTGAATGGAGGATTACAGCTTGGCTCTACTTCCTGCCAGAGTTTTCTCTGGTCCTATCCCACCTAGATGTGAGCAGGCTGTCATGTGCTACTACCACCATGATCTATTTTCCTCCACAATGAATGTTTGTCTCCTTTCCAAGCATAAACCAATACACTTTATGTTGTGCCAATTAATTTTCATTTCTCGGCTCTACACAAGCTAAGGTCATCTGGGAAGAGAGACCAGAACTTAGACAAAGCCTCCGTCACATTGGCCTGTGACTTTCTATGTGTATCAATGATGATTGATAGGAAGGGCCTAGCTCACCAGGAGAGTTGCCATCTCTGGGCAGGCGGTCTTAGGCTGTGGGAAAAAGCAGGCTGAGCAAGTCACGGGGAGCAAGCCAGTAAGCAGCACCCCTCCATGGCCTCTGCATCAGCTCCTGCCTCCAGGTTCCTGCCCTGTGTGAGTTCCTGCCCTGACTTCCCTTCATGCTGTAGTACAGCTGTAGGCTAAAATAAACCTTTTCCTCCCCAAGTTGCCTTTTGGTCATGGTGTTTTATAACCACAAAGGAGGCAGTGGTTTCTGTCATGTGTTTGACCACAGTGACATAAGAGTAACTCATACCACTGCTTTATTGGTTTTTGTCTCATTTAAACCCCAGGTTCTGGAGGGTCTCTTTTCGAGGACACACACACATATACACGCATACATGTGTTCACATACCCATGTATGCATACACACATATGTGCATGCACAAATGGATGGATGGATATGTGAATATTTATATCTATGTGCATGTGCAAATGTGTGCATGCATGCATGGGTATGTGAGCACATGTATGCATGTATATGTGTGTGCCTGTATGCATATATTTGGAGATGGGTAAGACAGAGTCTCTTTATGTACTCAGGCTAGCTTTGAACTTGCAATCCTCCTGGCCTTGGCTCTGAATTACCCCAGGTCTCACCCTCAGTCATTCTGGCTGTCTGCCCCAACCATGGGACTCTGGCTCCTGGACACTGACATACCATGGTAGTTTTCAAAAGGGTGTCTGGTGGGGCCAAGAGGCAGAAAAAAAGAGTGTCATGTTATTGCATACTTTTTCTTGAGTTTGTGATAAGCTCCTATTAGCCTATAGATCTGGTCCCATAAAATAGATTTGTGGACTTGCAGCCAGACACAGCCTCGTTCTTGAGCCTCACTAATGGCTCATTTTTCCATCGTCTTCCTGGAGTAACTGATTGTCATGAATTTTTCACCCAAATGTTGCCACTAAAGATGTCACCAGCTTCCCTCTCCGGGAGGTTTTACAATCTGGCTCTAATGGGGTAGGGGCAGAAGACATGAAGACAGAGGAATAGTTATGTCCCTGAAGGGACATAAAGGAAGGAAGGAAGGAAGGAAGGAAGGAAGGAGGGAAGGAAGGAAGGCTGGGGAGGCGGCTCAGTGGGTAGGGCACTTGCCTCACAAGCATGAAGGCCTGAGTTTGGATTCCCGAACCAGGTAAAAAAAACACACCAACAAGCAAGCAAACAAAAACCAGGTGTAGTGATGTACACTTGTAACACGAGGGACGGGGAAATGGGAAGCGGAGACCAGAGGATCCCTGGAGTTCACTGGCCAGCCAGTCAAACATATTTAGTTAAGTTTAAGGCTCATTTCAAACAAAAGTGAAGGCACCCGAGGAACAACAGCCAAGGTTGTCCTCTGCCATACACAGGCACATGCGTGCATGTGTCCCTCACATAGGCACATGCAGGCAGCCATGTAGACAGGCTTTTGCATCTACCCCCATACACAGGTGCTCACACAAACATACATATATAAATATATACATATATATGCAAATGTTATATGTATATATTTATTTATATATGACTTTATATATCTTTTCATATACATATATAAAAAGATAGAACTCACTGGGTGGTGACGGCACATGCCTTTAATTCCAGCACTCAGGAGGCAGGTGGATCTCTGTGAGTTCCAGGACAGCCAGGGCTACACACAGAGAAACCCTGTTTAGGAAAAAGCTAAGTAAATAAATGCATGCCCTGGGAGGGAGGTGGGGCCGGGTGACAGCGACAGTTTTGTGTGGTGAGCACTTTTGGGGTACCAGAGACGAGGGTCCCCCCATCATCTTGCTCTGGCTCAGTCACACGCTCGTAAGGGCTAGACAGAAGGGCTGGGACTCAGAGAGGTTGAGTAACTTGCCCAAGGACACAGAGCTTACTCACACAGCAGAACCAGGAGGTAAACCGAGGTCCCGAGGGCTCTAGACTTTGATATGGTCTGTCTGTGTTACATAACCTGAGTCAGACTCCTGGGATCTGACCCTTGGTTTTGCCTCAAGATTCTCAAAGAACAAATAAGGTAACAAGAAACAGGTTTGCTGATGCATGCCTGTAATTCCAGCACTTGAGAGGCTGAAGTGGGAAGGTTGTGTTGAGTCGGAGGTCTGCATGGGCCACATAAAGAGACTCTGCCTCAAAAGAAAGAGCTGGCTACGGTTAAGCAGCCCGTAATCCTGTACAGAGATCCAGAGGCAGGATCATTCTGGGGCTATACAGGAAACTTAAGGCCAGCCTGCAATGCTTAAGACCCCGTCTCAAAAAAAAGGGGGGGGGAGAAGGAGGAAGAGAAGGAAATAATACTCAGAACGCTTCAAGGATAGAAGCCCACATCCGATCCAAATCCTGCACACCCTTCCTAGGACGGGGAACTCATTACCGCTCAAGACCTCTTCATAGCTCTGACCGATGATGAGCTGGATTCCACCCTGTTTACTCTGGCTTCCCTGTCTTGTCCTTGCATCTGAGCTTTGTGAGGTCCCTGTGGAGTCTACAGAGAGGGACTCCCCACACAGAGGACTCCATCGGATCTGAGAGCAGACATCACTGCTTCCTAGATCCTCTTAGTCTCAGGACTCAGTCCTTTGAGAGGCGGTGGGCAGGCCTGGCTTTCAGTCCCCACATCTTCAAGGCTAAAAGGAGAGGGGACCTAGAGCCAAGTCCCACAGAGCAACTCAGAACATGTCTGTGGAGGACTGGGGATGCGGCTCAGGTGGTAGAGTGCTTAACTAACATGCAAGAAGCTATGGTTTCCAAGCCAGCACCGCAGAAACTGGGCATGATGGAGCAGTCTGTATGGGCATGATGGAGCAGTCTGTATGGGCATGATGGAGCAGTCTGTATGGGCATGATGGAGCAGTCTGTAAGCCCAGCACTTAGGAAGTGGAGGCAGGAGGATTAGGAGTTCAAGGTCATCCTTGGCTATAGAGCAAGTTCAGGGCCAGGTTAGGTTACATGATACCCTCTCTCAAAAAAAAAATCAAATAAACATTAAAACCAGTATGCATGTGATAGCTTAGTAGTAAGTGAAGGGTTGCCTTACAAGAGTGAGAACCTGGGTTCATTTTCTAGAATCCACATAAATATATATATTTTAAGATGGGCATTGTGGTACCTGTTTGTAATCCTAATGCTTGGGAAAAGGACACAGGTGGATCCCTGGGGCTTGTTGGCCAACCAGCCCTGACTAATAGATGACTTCCAGGCTAGTGGGAGACCCTCTCTTGAAAACAAAGTAGACATTGTCCTGACAAACAACACTCAGACTTGAACTCTGGCCTTCACATATACACCACATGTGTGTGTGCACACACATGCATGCATACATGCACACATGCATACACACATTCATGCACACATGCACACACACACATGCCTGCACACATGCACATGCATGCACACACACTTGCATCACACACCACACACACATACACAGACACACACACTCATATTCCACACCTGCACACACATAAACAGTGCATAAACGCACACCCAGAGCATAGCCACAGATTGATTGATTGACACATTACAAGAACCAAACACTTTTCACACGGCACCCCCGGCTGTAGCCAGATTACTGCCCTATAAATGAGTAAGAAGCGTGTTGACTGATTCATAAGGAAGCAGAGCCAAGCCCAAGACAGTCACCCAGGGATGACGCAACTCTGGAACCCTAGTGAATGCCTGATGAACGAGTTATCAGCCTTGCCTGGAGGACAAGGAGAGGTCCCGGAAGGCTTCCCAGAGGAGGGAACCATTCACTCACTACCCATTAGTGGTGTTTGGGTTGCAAACAACCTGGTGACCCAGTGACTCTTGCCTTGGTGGTTCCATTGTGGGAGAGTTAATCTGGTGAGAGTGTGGGACAGTTTCAAAATCTCTCAACATGGTTGTGCATACCTGAAAGTTCCAGCTCTCGGGAGGTTGAAGCAGGAAGGTTTTACATTTGAGGCTAGCCTGGACTACATATCAAGATCTCAAACAAAGCAACGATGAAAGCACTGGAGAGATCGTCCAATGGAGAGCTTGCTTGCTCTGTGAGCATGAAGGCCTGCATCTGAATG
This sequence comes from Tokudaia tokunoshimensis, assembly GCA_036184795.1. Classification (NCBI taxonomy): domain Eukaryota; kingdom Metazoa; phylum Chordata; class Mammalia; order Rodentia; family Muridae; genus Tokudaia; species Tokudaia tokunoshimensis. The sequence continues at coordinate 26,692,900 of BTHU01000006.1, read as the reverse complement.
CCCCGGACACATGTTGTTCACATCTGGAATCCCTGTTTCCTATGGAAGATAGTAGGTGGAGACAGGAGACTCCTGGGAGGCCGTGGGCCAGGCTAGCCCACTATATGCATCAGTGAACAAGAGAGTCTGCCTGTCCTAGGTAGGTTTCTATTACTGTGGTAAAACGCTCTAGCCAAAAGCAACTTGGGGAGGAAAGAGTATAGCCTTACAGCTTACACTCCATCCTTGAGGGGAGTCAGGGCAGGAACCTGTAGGCGGGAACCCGTAGGCGGGAACCCGTAGGCGGGGACCCGTAGGCGGGGACCCGTAGGCGGGAACCTGTAGGCAGGAACTGAAGCAGAAGTTGCTTTGTGGCCCGCTCAATCTGCCTTCTTAAACAACTAAGGATCACCTATCCAGAGGCAGCACTGCCTGCCCACAGTGAACTGGACCCTTCCACAGCAATCATCGATCAAGAAAATGTACCACAGGCTTGCCCACAGCCAATCTAAATAAAGAAATTCCTCAAACCAGGTTCCCTGACCCCAGGTGACTCTAGATTGTGTCAAATAGGAAAACAAAATGAAGACGGCCTCAGACAAGGTTGAAGAATTTTCTCTCTGATCTCCACATGGTACACACATGCCCATGCTTATGTCTACACACACGAGCACAGACACACATACACTCGGGAAGCAGAAGCATGCAGGTCTCTGAGTTTGAGGCCATGGTCATGTCTATACACACACACACACACACACACACTCACACACACACTCACACACACACACACACACACACGCACGCACACACACACACACACACACACGCACACACACACACACACACGAGGCAGAAGCAGGCAGATCTCTGAGTTTGAGGTCAGCCTGGTCTACAGAGTGAGTTCCATGGCAACCAAGGCTACACAGAGAAAACATGTCTTGAAAACAAACAATATAATCCTACCACTCAGGAAGCTAAGGCAGCCGGGCGGTGGTGGCGCACGCCTTTAATCCCAGCACTTGGGAGGCAGAGGCAGGCGGATTTCTGAGTTCGAGGCCAGCCTGGTCTATAGAGTGAGTTCCAGGACAGCCAGGGCTACACAGAAAAACCCTGCCTCGAAAAAAAAAAAACCAAAAAAAAAAAAAAAAAGGAAGCTAAGGCAGGAGGATTGCCTTGAGTTTGAGGTAAACAGGGACTACTGAGCAAAAGATCTTGTGTCAAAAGAAAACACCAACAGAGACACCATGCCTGTTCCTCACCTCAGAAGACTGACAAATTGCAACTGAATCAGTGATTCAGAGGCAAAAGCCACAGAAGAATGAGAAGAAAATGTGAATGAGTCCCTTTATAACAGCAGCTCGGGAAAGCCATCCAGTGAGGATTCAGAACTTAAAAGGCAGAAGAGATGAGCAGCTAGGTTAGTAAGGGTCATAAGAGTAAATCTTCTATGTGACAAAGACCAGCATGAGCAGAGTCAGAGGATGGGATCCTCACAACTCATACCACAGACAAAAATCTCATCTCTCTCATATGTAAAGAGTTTCTACGGGTCAAGAAGAAAAGACCTCCTTGTTTTATGTCAATTTGACACACGTGAGAGTCATTTAAGAAGGCCCCTCAATTGAGAAAATGACCCCCACCAGTTTGGCCTGTGGATATGTCTCCGGGGTGTTTTTTTTTAATTGATAATTGATATGGGTGGGCTCAGTTCCTTAGAGGAGGTACCACCCCTGGGTAGGTAAGAAAGCAGGCTGAGTGAGCCAGAGGGAGCAAGCCAGTAAGCAGCATCCTTCTACGGCCTCTGCATCAGCTCCTGCCTTGAGTCCCACAGTGATGGCCTGTACTAGGATGTGTAAGATAAACCCTTTCTTTCCCAAGTTGATTTTAGTCATGATGTTTATTGAAGCAGATGAAACCCCAACTAAGACATAGTTGGAGAGAGTAAGAATGTTTGCCAATCTTTCAGAGGAACAGAGTTTCATTCCCAGCATCCACATCAGGCAGCTCCAAACTGTTGGTAACTCCAGATTTAGAGGATGTAAACCCTTTCCTGGCTTCCAAGGACACACGCAATGATAATAATAATAATAATAATAATAATAATAATAATATTTATTTTAAAAAATACCTCTAATCCAATAGAAAAATGAGTAGAAAGAAAAATGGCCATGACATTCCAAGGAAAAGAAATGTGGACAGGAATTAAATATGTGATTACTCAAGCTCACTCAGAGAAAAAGGAGAAGCTGGGGATTTGGCTCCTGTCTAGAATCCCCCAGGGAGGGGCTGGGGGCGTGGCTCAGTGGTAGAGCCCCTGCCTAGAATCCCCCAGGGAGGGGCTGGGGGCGTGGCTCAGTGGTAGAGCCCCTGCCTAGAATCCCCCAGTGAGGGGCTGGGGGCGTGGATCAGTGGTAGAGCCCCTGCCTAGAATTCCCCAGGGAGGGGCTGGGGCGTGGCTCAGTGGTAGAGCCCCTGCCTAGAATCCCCCAGGGAGGGGCTGGGGCGTGGCTCAGTGGTAGAGCCCCTGCCTAGAATCCCCCAGAGAGGGGCTGGGGATGTGGCTCAGTGGTAGAGCCTCAGCCTAGAATCCCCCAGTGAGGGGCTGGGGGCGTGGCTCAGTGGTAGAGCCCCTGCCTAGAATCCCCCCAGGGAGGGGCTGGGACTCAGTGGTAGGGCACCTGCCTTGCAGGCACAAGGTCCTAAGCAAGCAAATGAACAAACCAAAAATCCCCAAGAGAATGAGAGATGAACTAAAACCATCTCAAAAAACCATTTCTTGCCTATCAGATAGGCATAAATCCAAAGACATGACAATACACGCTATGGCGTGAGGAAGGAGATGCTCTCCCATGTCTCCGGTGAAATGCAAAACACTACAACAGTCCAGGATGAAAAATGATTTGGTAATTCTTATCAGAGTTCCAGACGTGTTCACTCCATGACCTGGTGATCCTGCTCGTGGGAATCCGCTCCAAAGACATCCCCTGAGCGTGTGAGAAGCGATGTCGGAACGAGCTTATTCATTGAAGCTCCGAGTCAGGCAACAACAAAACCTGGCAACATCCCAGTCGTCTTAGAAATGTGCGTGAAAGAGTGTGGTCCAGCTGCTCTGTGGAATAGTATGCAGCTCTCTGAGATGAGGGGAGAGGAGGAAGAGGGAGAGGGGTGGAGGACGAAGACAGGAAGGAGGAGGAGGAGAGGGAGGAGGAGGAACCTCTGCTGATCTCAATGTTCAATGGTTTCCCAAACACAGTATTTGGTAGAGGGACCAGAACAATAGCAATGTATGCAAATAGAGCTTTCTGCATTCATTTGCATAACGAAATCCTGGAAGGAAACACAAGAAACTAATTAACTGTTTCTCTAGGGAACAGTGGATGGGCAGAAATGGGATTTCAGTGGATGTCTGTGTGTTAATAGCGATGTGGAGTCCAACCATAGGAGTGTATTACATATTCAAGCTTCTATAATGATATTAAAATTAGTGATCTGTCACGTCAATAAACATAAATGCATATCTGGTATTTATCTGGTAATCTGTTTTATTCCTAAATACCATCTTAGATTTATCGGAACTGACTCCTCAGTTAGGGGCAGAAGTCAGTAAGAGTTCATGCCAAGTAGATCACTAAAAAAAAAAAAAAAAAGAAAGAAAAAGAAGAAAATCCACAATCTTGGGACCAGTGCTTGGGAAGCTAATGGACATCTGCACAGCAGGGAGACTTGTGGTCACAGTTTGTGTTAATGTTAAATCTCTTGAGAACCCAGCCCAAGACTTCATATACAAGTTCAGTGCTAAGCATCTCACTTGAGGGGGTACAACCTGAAGAAAGAACACTTAGATATGAGGTGGGGAGCGGAGGGACAGAGGCTATTAAAGAGGGCTCAACTCAAGCTGCCAGAACTTGTCTCTAGGCCCAGGCATCCCCTGGTTGATACCATGGCAAGTGGCTGAGAAGCCACCCCCCCTCCAGCCCCCCAAGTCGAGGCAGCTCTGGCTCTTCTGTGTTAGATGGGGTTAGATGGGGTCAGAGGGATGCATCCGGGAGCTAAAGAGGCAGCCCGGCTGTTAAGAACGTAACTACTCTTACAAAATACCCCGAGTTTAACTCCGAGCACCCACATCCAGCCACTCACAACCGTCTCTAACTTCAGCTCCTGTGCTCTGCATCAAAGGCTCCCTGGCCTCTGTGACACCTGCGTTCACACACACACACACACTCACACACACACACACTCACACACACACACACTCACACACACATACACACTCACACACACACTCACACACACACTCACACACACTCACACACACACTCACACACACACACTCACACACACTCACACACACACTCTCACACACACTCACACACACACTCACACACACACTCTCACACACACTCACACACACACTCACACACACACACTCTCACACACACTCACACTCACACTCACACACACACACTCACACACACACACACACTCTCACACACACTCACACACACACACTCTCACACACACACTCACACACACTCTCACACACACTCACACACACACACTCTCACACACACACTCACACACACACTCACACACACTCACACACACACACTCTCACACACACTCACACACACACTCACACACACACTCTCACACACACACTCACACACACACACACATACACTCACACACACACACTCACACACACACACACACACATACCCATGACTAAAAAGAATACAAAGAAATCTTCAGACAAAAGGGACTATTCTGTATCTTGTCTCAGTCAAGAACGCTTCCTGACACCAACAAGATAGTTAGACACTTCTTGGGCCTCCTCCCCGGGCCAGCGGCCTGTTCTGCTGACCTCAAGATAGGACCCTCATCCACCCACCCTTTCACCCAGCTATAGCACGCAGCTGCCACAGGAAAGTAAGCAGTTCCAAGTCTCCCCAAGCCTCACGTGCCACAGGAGAATCATGCAAGCCGTAGAGTGCTGTGCATTCCAGCAATGTCGCCCTGGGGTGGGCAGGCTGGGGAGGAGAGGAAGGTGTAAGTGATTGACTCTTCCCACTCCAGGCCCAGCTTTTACTGCCTGTGTTAAATGCGCATTGGCTCGCTCCTGACCGCCCGGCGGCTTGCACACACCTGTACACGGAAGGTTGTAATTTTGTAGTCTGAATCACTGGGTGAGATCACACCCAAGTTACCGGCAGTGCGCTCCTTAGGGCGGGTTGGGCAGGCAGACGCCTTTGTCTTCCAATTATGGAGTCTTTTATTGCTCTTTTAGTTGGAAAAGAAACACCCAAAGAAGCCTGAGTCTGGGAGTAGTGTCATTGTCAATGAAAAGTCATGCAAAGCCACCAAAATCTGGGGCATGTGGAAGCCCTGGGTGTTCATTTGAGCTCATCTCTCAGCCGGACATGGAGAGGCTAAGGCGGGGACTGCCTGGTGTGTGAACTCTGACATTTCACAGGGTTATCTACATGTTTTAGCTCTGGGAACAGCTGCTGTGTGACTCTGGGAAGATCACCTTCTCTCTCTGAGAATCCCTGTTCTTATCTATAGAACGGAATGATACCAAAGTCTGAAGACCGAGGTATGGTACTAACTAGGTCCTTGTAAGCCCAACCATAGACTAGTCTTCCTTCCCTCTTCTAGTCAGTCCCTCAAATACCTGCTGTGCACACAGTAGGCATACAGGGTAGGGGAAACTCATGGACCTGGGACTTGACTCTTCCTTCATTCTATAAATATTGACCTACTGTGTGCTAGGTTTGAGAAAATGCTGAGATCAGCTCCCCGCCCTGGAGGGATTCACAGCCCTGGGTTGAGGGAAAGAGATCTGTAACTGTCACAAGTCACAAGAGATGGGTGATATGTCACCAAGTAAAATCCACAGGGTGTGCCCTATTCCCAACATGCGTCAGATAGGCCCTTAGGGTATAAGAAATGATGCTTAGAGTGTGACTTCCTGTGTGTGGGTGCTGAGGGAGGGAGGAGTAAGCTAGGGAGGAGTAATGATGTCTCCAGAGAAGGAGGTGTTCAGAAAAAGGCTGGTGATAAAAGAGAAGAGGGAAAGCAAATGGGAACACGGAGATGGACGCACCAGAGCCAGTTCCTAGAGGGGCTTGGCAACAGGCTGTGAGATTCCAGCTTAATTCAGAGGCATATAGTGGGACTAGTGGTGTGCTCAGTGGTAAAGCCCCTGCCTAGAATCCCCTAGTGAGGGACTGGGGTCGTGGCTCAGTGGTAGAGCACCTACCTAGTATGCATAAAGCTCTGAGTTCTATCTCCAACACTGAAAATATAATAAAACATTAAATAAATACTTGTTGAAGGAAAGAAATAGGGCTGGAAAGATGGCTCAGTGGTTAAGAGCACCGACTGCTCCTCTGAAGGTCCTGAGTTCAAATCCCAGCAACCAAATGGTGGCTCACAACCATCTGTAACAAGATCTGACTCCCTCTTCTAGAGTGTCTGAAGACAGCTACAGTGTACTTACATAAAATGAATAAATCTTTGAAAGAAAGAAAGGAAGGAAGAAAAGCAGTCCCAATGGATACCCAGTGAAACTGGTTGCAGGTGATATCCAGCAGTGGATGGTATTGATACTGGATGAATGGTGTGCAGTGATGAAGACCCAAAGTACCAGCTCCAAGGTGGCAGAGGCAGGATCTCCTATTGACTGCAGACCAGGTCCTGAACTCAAAAAAACTCAAAAAACACTCTTCAGTAGAGTTTGTGTTTTGTTGGTGTGTGTGTGTGTGTGCATGTGTGAGTGTGTGTATGTATTTGTATGTGGGTTTATATTTATGTGTGTATATTTGTTTCTGTGTGTGTGTTTGTGTACATGCATGTGTGACCACAGTACAGTTTTGTAGAGTTGCTTCTCTCCATTTACCTTTACATGGATTCCAGGGATGGAACTCAGGTCTTTAGGCTTGTGAAACACCTTTACTGATGAACCATTTCTGGCCCAGTTATTTCATCTTTGATATAGGGTCTCCCATTGCCAAAGGCTTGCCTCAAACTCCCAAGTCTCCTGCCTCTTCTTCCCAAGTGCTAGGATTATAGGGATGTGCCACTACACTGGTTGAGGGGATAGTTTTCTGAAATAGGGTTTCCATATGTAGCTCAGACTGGCTTTGAACTCACTGCAATCCTCTTGTCTTCCCCTCCCAAGTGCTGGGATTACAGGCTTGAGCCATCACACTTTATAAACATTTTTCCCCCTAAGGAAAATCAGGGTGCTGGCAGGATGGCTCAGCAGATAAAGGCCTTTGTTGCCAAGCCTGATGATCCAAGTTCAAATCCCAGAGCTCACATGTCAGATGGAAAGAACTGACTCTGTAGAGTCGTGTCCTCTGTCCTCCACACATTTGCTATGGTGTGACCACACACAAACACACAATAAGTTAGTGAATGTTTTCAAAAGAAAGAAGAGGAAGAACTATCAAACTTATACAATGGAGGGTCCAAGGTAGGATCTCAAACCAGAGGCCATGTAATTATATTTCCAAAATAAATATTTATTGAATTTAGCCTCAGCTTATACAATAACAGGGAAATAACAAGCAGTCTGATTGAATGGTTAAAATTTTTCTACAGCAAGTTAGGTTTGGTGTCTCAGACTTGTTATCCCAGTAAAGGGAGGCTAAGGCAGGAGAATCATGAGTTCAAGTCTAGCTTGGGTTATGTAATGTGTGTGTATTTGTGTCTCAAACATTTTTTTAAAGATCTTTTTATTTATTATATGTAAGCACGCTGTAGCTGTCTTCAGACACACCAGAAGAGGGCATCCGATCTCATTACTACAGACGGTTGTGAGCCATCATGTGGTTGCTGGGATTTGAACTCAGGACCTCTAGAAGAGCAGCCTGTGCTCTTGACCTCAGAGCCATCTCTCCAGCTGGACTGTCTCCTAATTAAAAAATAAACATTGGGCTGGACTTATGGTTCAGTGGTTAAGAAAGTACACTGCTCTTGCAGAGGACCTGAGTTTGGTTCCCAGCACCCACACCAGGTAGTTCAGAGCCACCTATCTAATTCCAGCCCCAGGGAATCAGATGCTCTCTTCTAGCTCCTTGGGTACCTGTACTCACGTGCACATACCCTGCCCCCCCCCCAGTCCCCTCCCCTATGCACACACACATACAATTAAAAATAAATCTTGGGCTTGAGAGAAAAGCTCAGTCTTTAAGAGCGCACGCATACTGATCCTGTAGAGGACCTGAGTCCAGTTCCCCGCATCTGGCCTGAAATTCCATCTCCAGAGGAATCTGATTCTTGTGGCCTCTAAAAGTAACTGCACTCATGTACACATACTTCCTTCGGCTCCCAACACACACACACACACACACACACACACACACTAAATAAATAAATAAATAAGACTTAAAAATCAAATGAATAAAATAACATTTTAGACCAACAAGTACACCAAAAAGATACCGCACTGAGAAAGAGAAAATTTGAGGCCTCTGTTCTGGAACCCAAGGAGGACAACAGTTGAAATAAGCAAAGCCCATAGACTCTCAGCTTTCTGACATTTCTTCTGCTACCTTCCCGAATTTGATAGTTGCAGCATCGTTGTCTGTTAACTTTGAAAGCTAGGGGTGGGGGATGCAGAAGAAATTGCTCTTTTTCTTAATTTTCAATAAGCCAATATGTAGTGTGGGTAAGAAAGAGATACTGGAGAAAGCTGGGTAGTTTGGTACACTTCTGTAATCCCCACAGTTGGGAGGCTGAGGCAGGAGGATTAGAATTCAAAACCAGCCTGAGCAACTTCGAACATTTCTATTTCCAAAAAAGTAAACAGAAGCTGAGGGCCTTGGCTCAAGGTTCAAGTACTTACCCAGCATGCCCAGGGCTTTAGGCTCAATGTCCAGTACCTCCAAGTGCTAGGGACTGAGCCCACTTGGAGATACTAAGTATTGTACTGCGGGTGCTAGGTAAGTACTCTACTGCTGAGCCAGGCCTGCAGCCCCCTCTGTGGGATTCTTTGCAGAGTATTTTATCACTCACACTTATGCAGCCACAGCCATAGCCCTTCCCCTGAGGATCACAGGCAGGTACTCTACCAGTAAAGCTGGCCCCCAGCACCTGATTGACAGAAACCAGGTAAACACCATGTTACATGCCTACCACTCCACCACACTTCTTAATTTGAGACAGGTTTTTACTGAGTTGCCCAGGCGGGCCTGAAACTTGCCATCCTCTGCCTCAGCCTCTGGATTTACTGGGGTGATATGGCTGAACCACCACATCTGGCAGCATCCTCTATAGGCTGCCTGCTAGCTTGCTGCACTGGACACGCCAAGCTTCCCTCCCCAGCTCTATCCTCTCAGCTCTTGGTGCAGCCCCCCTCCCTGCTGTAAAGGCGCTGAGGGTTGGAACGACTGGCTAATGACAGGGAAAGTGCTGAGACGACAGGTTATTTCAACAGTGTCCTCATCCGTTGGGTATTTCAACATTCTGTGTTTGTGCAAGAGACATAATGGGACGCGTCATAAACTCATACTGTCTCAAAACTTGGGCACGTCGCGGCGGGATACGAGGGAACTGTCCAGGTTTAGCAATCATGCTGTCTCCAGGCTCCGACTCCTTAGGGTGAGTTGGGCTCGGCCCGTGCACAGCCCTGGAGAGAAATCTCAGGGTGTCAGAGAAAATCCAGAGCAATTACCTCTGGGGGTAGTTAGATGAGGGTACAGATACCAGGCCCCACCTTTCTGCCTGCCAGGAGGAAGGAGGGCTAGCTTGTCCCTTCACCAGTCCTGTGGGGGAGGAGGTCACCAATGACCTCATGAGGGCAGAGGCTGTGAATCATGCCTCAGACCTGGTCCCATTTCCTTGGAGGAGAGCAGGTATGTCAGTCTCCACTGGGGCTCCTTTGTGTCTGGAGCTAGTCACCACCATGTCTTGATGGATATACCAAAGAACGGATCCTTGAAGAAGGCTGTAAGAACCTGGTAGCCTCGTACAGGAAGCCACATTTGGGTTCAGGATTATCCAATCAGATCAGCTGTGACACAAGACTTGGTTGGGGGGGAGGCTAAACGGCTGGAGGATCACCCCACTGAAGCTGGGAATGAGGCTGAGAAAAAGGCAGGAGAGCTTTCATTGGGTGGGACAATACTAATCATTCTTCCACTCTCGTGTGTGTGTGTGTGTGTGTGTGTGTGTGTGTGTGTGTGTGTTTTCCTTGGGATGGAACCTTGTGGATGATAGGCAAATACACTACCATTGCCCAAAGCCCATAGACCCTCACTAAGAGATTCTAGGCAGGTGCTCTACCAGCGAGCCACACCCCAAGGCTCTCACTGGGGATTCTAGGCAAGTGTTCTACTCCAGTGTCTCCAGTCCACATCACTGTGTTCCTGATTCCTTCCTTAGTCAAAGGAGTCCAGAGTCTTACTTTCTCTGGTCAGGGGCTAATGTCTTGGTGTGATGGATATACTCTGCCCTGGAGTGGACCTGCTCACCTCCTGGGCCTTGGTTGTGCCTCTGCAACCCTGGAGTAATAGCTACACCTTCAGATATAGCCCGGAGCAAGTAAAACATGACTATTATATGGCATCAATGCAGGAGAGAAAGTCCCATCTTATTCTAGAACATTCTGTGGTTCCTTCACAGACTACTTCCCATAGGATAACACATTGGGTAGAGGATGAACTTTCTTCCTCTTTTGGCCCAAATTCAGTTTTTAGTCTCAGTCTTATGGTCCAGCCATAAACTCCAAAATTAGCCCATTCCCCAGGGAGCCTCTAGATCAGCGGTTCTCAGTCTTCCTCACGCTGTGACCCTTTAACAAAGGTCTTCATGTTGTGGTGACCCCCAACCATAACATTATTTTGCTACTACTTCATAACTGTAATTTTGCTACTGTTATGAATCAGAATGCAAATATCTAATATGCAGGATGTCTAATATGTGACCCCAAAGGTGTCTCGACCCCACAAGTTGAGAACTGCTGCCCTAAAGAGCTGTTGAGCCAAGAGGTTAATTTAGCAGCTCAGCAACCCTGCTTGGGTGACCACTCAGGAGGCACCACCAGCCACTGTGGGCCTCGAATGGAACTGGGCCAACTCACACATGGTAACTTGTTTACTCTGTTGCTCACCATGACCATGCTGGCTAGTTTTATATCAACTTGATACAAGCTAAAGTCATCTGAGAGGCAGGAACCTAATTAAGAAAATGCCCTACAGGCTGTAGGCAAGTCTTTAGAACATTTTCTTAATTAGCGATTGATGGAGTAGGGCCCAGCCCACTATGGGTGGTGCCATCCCTAGGCTGGTGGTCCTGGGTTTTATAAGAGAGCAGGCTGAGCAAGCCATGAGGAGCAAGGCAGTAAACAGCACCCCTCCATGGCCTCTGCATCAATCAGCTCCTGTCTCCAGGTTCCTGCCCTGCTTGAGTTCCTGTCCTGACTTCCTCCAGTGATGAACAGTGATGTGGAAGTGTAAGCCAGATTAGCCCTTTCCTTTCCAGGTTGCTTTGGTCATGCAGCAGTAACCCTACTGGGACACTTGGCCTCTGTCCCATGAATGCCACCACGAACATTCTTCTTTGTCTCCAATAAAATCCCTTCCAGTGTAAAGCATTGCAAGGGTTTTGGTACTGATTCATGGCGACAGGCACGAGGGCACAGGTCAATTATCCCAGCTACTGAGAAGCTGAAGGAAGAGAAACAGAAGTTCAAGACCTGGACTACACAGTTGCTTCCCAAGGCTAACCCTGGCAACTTAATGAGACCCTGCCTAGGACCAAATCAATGATAGGTCCCGGGAGATGATGGCTCAGCCCATGAGAGAGCTCACAGCACAGGTCTGATGATCCACGTTGACTCTGTGGAACCCACACAGAAGCCAGGTGCTGCTGCAGCAGGGACTTGGAATCTTAGCACAGCAGGGTGAGATGCGAGGCAGAGAAGGTTGACTGCACAGGCCAGGTAGTCTGGAGTAGACAGTATAGCAGCAAAAACAAGTGACCAAAAAAGGGGGTGGGAAGGGGAGGGACCTGGGGAGGTGGCTTAAGTGCGAGGATCTGAGCCCATGTATAAGTACACAGTTAGGTTTAGCGGCCTCCCTGTAACTCCAGCCTTCAAGAGTAGAGAGCAGGAGATCCCCATAGAGAGCAGACTAGTGAAACCATTCACATTCGTGAGCTCTGAGTTTGATTGAGAGGCCCTGCCGCAATGAATAAGGTCAAAGAGTGATGTAGGATGACGCCTGACATCAGTTCAGGCCTCCTCGTGCTCATACACCCACACACATGCAAACATGCATACGCATACCTCTCTCTCTCTCTCTCTTTCTCTGTGTGTGTGTGTGTGTGTGTGTGTGTGTGTGTCTCTGTCTCTGTTTGTCTGTCTGTCTGTCTCTCTCTCTCTCTCTCTCTCTCTCTCTCTCTCTCTCTCTCTCACACACACACACACACACACACACACACACACACACACCATCGGGGCAGGGAGGGGGAAGGTTAAAAAATCTAAAAGAGAAAACCAATTTCCAAAACAAAAATTGTCCCTCGGCCTCCGCATGAGTTCCACGGCACATGTGCGCCTGCACTTATACACGCATACACAATAAAGAATAAAAATAAAAAATACACTTTAAAAATAAAAATCTTGTAAGGGAAACCTAGGTATGAGTCACAAGAACCTTTCCCCTACTGAGCTGCTATACATCTACCAAACACCTGGCCTGGCTTGTCTTCTTTGAAGGTGCTGAGGTATTATCCTAAAAACATCCCTTGGAGCTAAGGGTGGAGCCTCCCCAGCTTGCTGGAAGCCTGGGTTCCATCCCCAGCACCGCATCCACCAGATGTGGTGGTACACTCTTGTAATCCCAGCACTCAAGGGATGAAGACTGGAGAATCACAAGTTCAAGGCCATCCTTGGCTACGGAGTGAGCTCAGGACTAGCCTAGACTACAAGAGCCTCTGCCCACCCCCACCTCTCCAGACAAGAAGCCTTAGGCAAACAGCCTCCAGCAGAGGGTTGTTTATCCCTGCTGACAGTTCAGCCTACTTCCTGTGGGTAAGCATCTTGGAGACTGTCCATGCCAGGTGCTCTGAAAGATCACAGCCTGGAGCCTCAGGAGGAGGCTGAAGTAGGCCCATCTATGGAAAGAACAGCGGGGGTGGGCAGCAGGTTAGGAGAGAGGGCTGGGAGGTTGGAAGTGTACTGTTGTTCCTGGAGGGGACTTTAGACAAAACCTGAACCAAGTCCGGAAGGACAAAGTGGAGATACAAGTGGCTGCCGGGGTGAAAGGCACAGAAAACAGGGGTCTGGAGGTATAAGTTTGCATCCTGTAGGAGAACGGAGATTAAAAAACAACAAAGAAACAAACAAACAAACCCATAGATGATAAACCATTGCATGGTGGAGAACACATGTAAGCCCAGCATTCAGGAGGTGGAGGCAAGAAGGTCAGAAGTTCAAGACCAGACTGGGTTATATAAGATCCCATCTCAAAACAAATCAATAAGCCTGGAGTTTGGCCTGGTGACACCAGCCTGCAATCTTAACTACCTGAGAAACTGAGGTCAAAGGATGATGAGTTCAAGGTCAGGCTGGCCTACATAGCCTGGACTACCTAGTGAAAACCCTGTCTCAGAAGCAAAAACAAAACCAGACAGAATGTGCTAGAAACTCAGGAAAGCAGACCCTGACGCAGAGCTGGAAAGATGAGCAAGAAGAAGGACGACGACGTTCTCCCAGATGCTGGGCCACTCACTGGGCACTGGGGAGACCAGAAGTTGCTGTTCCTGAGTCCCTAAGAAACTCTTCCCAGTTCCTGGGAACTGGACACCCCAACTTCTCTGACAGCTGTGTGTCCAACTCCCAGGCGACCCCGGCTCCTGGCTGCCCAGCTTACTCCTTGGATAAGAGAGCCCAGGCAGCCTGGCCGCCCAGACTCAGAGCCTTCCAGTTGTCACCTCCCCCGCAGCGCAGCCGGATGGCAGGGTCTCCTAACGCATCTGCCTGTTTACATTCTCTCCAATGAAAAGCAGCTTTGTTTATGGAAAAGAGCTATTTTGGTTCAGAGTCTTCTCTTCAGCCCCTCAACTCTGGCAGGCAGAATGGCTGCTGCTCTCTTGAGGGGCTGAGAACAGCGGAGCCCAGCTCCAGCCCCTGGGAAAGGTGCCCCTGGGCACCCATAATGGGGAAGGAGTGTGGGGACCAGGTATAGGCAGCCAGCAAAGCCAACAAAGGCTGTAGACTGAGATCCACAGGTCACGTAAACTTCGGAGTTCAACCCGGTCGAATGCAGCCTTGTAGCTGACCTGGCGGGGATGGAGACCCTCTAAAGAATCCTGCCCTTTGGCTATCAGAAAATTGAAACAATAGTCCCTGAGGAATTGGAACATCCCAGGAGCCTCAAGATGGAAGATGGAAAAGGGCCGAAGCCTGGTACAGCCAGAGGAGGAACCTGTCTCCAGGAAGAGACCGTTCATAGTGCTCATAACTGGTCAGACCACCTCGCAGGAAAGACCGGAGTCAGCAATGGTCATCAGACATGACCACACCTTGACTTAGACTGCTTGGCCATCAAGACCTCTGTCTGTCTGTATAAACCCAAACCTTAGGTCAAGAACCCAAAGATGGACTTGCCTGTCTCTGCGCCTCTTCTCAACGTGGCCATATTGAATTACTCTCTCCTCTGTTTTTCTCTGTATCTACTTGCCCTAGGGATGCCCTGGCTCTGACTCTAGTCTCACCCAGGGGGCCTCATGAGCTGGCGACTCTGACCTCTGGTCCCCAGTGTCTGACAATCTACCCTGAACTCACCAATCAGGCTTAACCCACGGCCCTGCCAGGGAAAGCGGTTGTGCGCTTCACCACCTTCAATGTGCGGATGAATAACTGAAGCACCCAGAGATGAGAGGGACTCCTTTAGACCACACAGCTACTGAAAGCAGAGTTCCTTTTTGGGAGCCAGGAATAGTCCCCTTAAATGTCAAGCCATCTTTCCCATGCTACCTGGGATGGGAGTACATAAATCACAGGAAGTTAGGAGACAGAGACTTCCTTCCTGCCCTCTCTCCTTCCAGAGCCCCGCCCCCAGCCCCTCCCTGGGGGATTCCAGGCAGGGGCTCTACCACTGAGCCACGCCCCCAGCCTCTCCCTGGGGGATTCCAGGCAGGGGCTCCACCACTGAGCCACACCCCCAGCCCCTCACTGGGGGGATTCTAGGCAGGGCCTCTACCACTGAGCCACGCCCCCAGCCCCTCACTGGACTTCTCCAGTAGCTGAGATTCAAGTCTACAGCCCCATGCCAGTGTTGTCACAGTTAATCTGTATTTAAAGACTTCACTCTGTATTCTTAGGGAACTGCTGTCTAGCGCATGCCAGGGAGAGGGACTGTGATAACCATTTCCTGAGCAGCTCGGAGACAAGTCAGGTGAGTCCCTTTGGGGTACACTGTTTCTTGATGTAGACAGACAGAGGGGTGTTTTGGAGGACCCCTTTGGAAGATAACTGCCCCCAAGCCAACAGCTGTAGTCAACACCAGAGGCCAAGCCAAGCTCTATGAGGCTTTGGGGAGAAACCACTCAAGAACCCACCCTCTAATGATGCAAGCAAAGGTTGACATGGTCCTCTTGACCTGTCAGACTAGACCCCAAACTGGATGGTGACAGACTATTGTCTGTCTTCCCAAGATGTCTGACACCTGCTGATATGGAAACTGAACTGAACCTACCTCACGGTGTCTGGACACTGTTTTCCTTGAATTTCAATCTTAGACAGTTCCAGCTGCTGCTGCAGCTTTTATCTGCTATTTTTTCCCATCTTCATGTGTCTCTGTGTGGTGTTCATATGTATATATGTATTTTACATATGTGTGTGCATGTGCACATGGAGGTTCAAGACTGTTGGGAATCATGCTCAACCGATATTCCACATATTCAGTAAGGCAAGGTCTCTCAGTCAAACCCAGAGCTCGTCAATATGGTTAGTCCTGCTAGCCATCCTGCTCTGGGGATGCCCTGTCTCTGTTGGTAGAAGCTGGGATTAGACATAAACTGTCATGCCCACTCGTCATTGAGGTGGGTATCCAAACTCCAGTCCTCATATGTATATGGCACACACTCTGACCACTGACTCATCTCCCTGGCCCTATTAGTCCCTGCTTCCTAGTAGAGACTCCAGAGTTCCAGAACGGCCACCAGATGTAGAAATCTAATTTCTTCTTTTCCATCCCTAAACCCACTCACACGAGGCATTTGTGTGGGTAGGTTTCCTGACACTTGGAGAGACAGGGAGATCTGCTTGTGTGGAGTAATTACAGGACTTATTAAAATCTCTCTGGAGAGCTCTCCTGTCTCTCTCCTCCTGCCTCCCCACTCCCTCTCTTCCTTCTCCTGCCCCTCGATGCTTCCCTTCTGGTAAAGCGGAACACCCGGTCCCGGTACACCTACCCCCTTGCCCTATCAACCGGATCAATTTCCTCTTAAACAAGGAAAATTTGCTTCTAAGCAAAAATTGTTACTGGATCTGGAAAAGATGATTTGGGTTTGGTTTGGGTTTTGGGTTATTAAAAACAGTCTCATGCACCCCAGACTGGCCTGAGCTCACTGTGTAGCCAGACTGGTCCAGAGCTAGGGTGGCCTCAGGGCGGCCTCAGCTGCTCCTCCTCCTCCTCAGTGTGGGGTTTACAGGAACGAGTCACCACTCTTGGCAGAGCCACCGGTCATGAACACTGTGTGATTCTAGAAAGAAGCAACTCAGAAAACCAAGCCTAAGGAAGTTGAAGACCTAAGCAAACCAGAGCTGGAGGGCTGGACATGTCATCCCACTGGCAGAGCGCTTATCTAGCTGACAGGACTCCAACCCTGCCACCTCTCCTCACTCTTCCACCCCAACCCCACACTGCATAAACTAGGCTTTGTGGCTGTGGCACATGCCTGTCATCCCAGCATTAAGGAGATGGAGACTGGTAGATCAAGAAGAGTAAAGGTCCAAGTGGTGGTGGCACGTGCCTTTAATCTCAGCAGAGGCAAGCGTATCGATCACTTGGAGGTCAGCCTGGTCTACGTACTGAGTCCCAGGCTATACAGGGAAACCCAGTCTTGAAAAAGACAGTAGGGCTGGAGAGATGGCTCAGCGGTTATGATCACTGATTGCTCTTCCAGAGGTTCTGAGTTCAATTCCCAGCAACCACATGGTGGCTCACAACCATCTGTAATGGGATCTGATGCCCTCTTCTGGTGTGTCTGAAGGCAGCGACAGTATATGTGTGTGTGTGTGTGTGTATGTGTATACATATATACGTATATATATAACAAAAAGAAAAAGAAAAAGGACAGTTAAAGGTCATCCTCTGCTAGCAGAAGTTGGAGGGCTAGCCTAGGCTACATGAGATCCTTTCTCAAATGAGTCAAAAAGGAGCTGAAAGCCAAGAAAAGGGGATACAGGCTGGGCCTGATAGTTCTAGCTAAAGGCACTCAGGAGGCATAGGCAGTGGATCTCTGTGAATTGAAGGCCAGCCTGGCCTACATAATGAGTTCCAAAACGTCCAGGGCTACACAGTGAGACCCAGGACCCTTATACCCTGCCCCCACCAACACACAAGTGGATATGCCTGTAGTCCTAGCAACTCTAGGAGGCTGAGGCAGGAGGATTGAGTTCAAGGCCCTGTTGGTGAAATAGAAGGATGGAAAGATGGAGTTGGAGGCAGGAGAAGGGAGGAAGACAGTAGAGCGGGAGATGGCTCTGGGCACCTGACCTACCCAACACAGACCAGATGTGAGCCGCACCAGGATCTCAATGTTATTGGTTAACAATTGCAGACTCAGGACTGAGGCTCCGTGTTCTACCCGTGACTCCACAGGACGGAGGAAGAGGGTGTCTGTGAAACACATGGTAGACCCCTAGGCACCGCATACTGCGTGGGATTATTGCTAATCAGTGGGTTTTCTGTCCCCTCCATCTCTCTGTTCCTAGGGCTCGAGAAGCAGCATGAGTGGGCAGCAAGCAGCTAACAATTAATTACAGGCTGTCTCGCATTGTTCTCTAATTACTCTGTCAGGCTTGTGGGATTCCTCACCTGCACAGCGTCCTGGAGCACAGACAAGAACCTCCCCCAGGCTGCGCTTTCCTCCCCAGTGCCTAGCACTATGCTAGGCTCACGGGATAGAGCACACAGAGCAGAAATTGGCTGATTCCCGTTCACATGGGATATAGATAAGAATTACTAAGATGCTGGACTCTTGGAAGAGTGCTTAGTTGCTTGAGTGGAGAGCAGACCCCAGTCATCAGAATTTGGCCCAAACATACTATCATCAATCCCCCACCAAGTACAGAAGATAGACACTACAGCCTCCAGTACCCTAAATAAACTCTTTACCACTGAGCCATGCCCCAGCCCCTCACTGGGGGATTCTAGGCAAGGGCTCTACCACTGAGCCACGCCCCCAGCCCCTCCCTGGGGGATTCTAGGCAGGGGCTCTACCACTGAGCCACGCCCCAACCCCTCCCTGGGGGATTCTAGGCAGGGGCTCTACCACTGAGCCACACCCCCAGTCCCTCACTGAGGAATTCCAGACAACCACTGTACTGACCTTAGTCCCTCAGAGGATCCTGGGCAGGTGATCTACTGCTGATCCACACCCTTCAGGCCTTCAGTAATAATTCTAGGTAGGACCTCACTATACCATTGAACTATATTTCCAACCCTCCAAGCAATAGAATTCTAACATATTTCCCAGGTGGCTTTCCCATTAAGTCTAGACTGAAAATCCTGCTGAAGTGGCTCCCAGCAAATGCACTCAGGGTTCCTGTGACATAAGACCTAGAACTCGATCTCTGTGCTAAGTTGTGTCATATGTCTATGTCAATGACTTCATCTACCTCAGCAGCTTCAGGTGGCTCCAGACTCTCAATATCCAGATTAGAAATATCTTTAGCTCCAAAATATAAATAGAGGGAACTGGGCATGTTAATGCAGGCCTCTCATTGCAGGTAGTCAAGAGACACAGGCAAGAGTTCAAATTCTGCCTGGGTGACACAGTGCGTCCAAAGCCAGCACAGACAACTTAGTAAGACTGTCTCAAAAGAAAAAAAGAAATAGAAAAAGTAAACAAAGGGCTGAAGGCGTGGCTCAGTGGTAGAGCCCCTGCCTAGAATCCTCCAGTGAGGGGTTGGGGGTGTGGCTCAGTGGTAGAGCCCCTGCCTAGAATCCTCCAGTGAGGGGCTGGGGGCGTGGCTCAGTGGTAGAGCCCCTGCCTAGAATCCCCCAGTGAGGGGTTGGGGGTGTGGCTCAGTGGTAGAGCCCCTGCCTAGAATCCCCCAGGGAGGGGTTGGGGGTGTGACTCAGTGGTAGAGCCCCTGCCTAGAATCCCCCAGTGAGGCAATAGAGAGGTACCCAAAGGTAGGACACCCGCAGAATGTGTCAGGCCCTGGTTCAATCACATACACCAGCAGGGAAAGAGGGAAAGAAGGAAAAGGAGGAGGGGAAGGGAAAAAAGAAGGGAGGGAGAAAGGAAGGCAGGCAGCAAGCAGACTGGCCTTTTTTGAGTCCTGTAGCAGTGACAGGCCCCTCTTTCAGTCTCTGCCTCACCTTTATTCCTCAGAAAAGCTGTAGCCAAACAGCAACAGCACTCCCCCAACTCCCACCCCAGCCAGGCTGAGAAGATGCATTACTGTCCGATTACCAGCCATTTCTCTCCCCTCCAGTAAAATGATATCCTGAGCCAGACTGTGGTTGTGTGACTTGAAGGCCAAAGCCATGAGTCAACACCATCTACTTATCAAGACCAAAGCCTGTGGTCACCATATATGTGGAAGGAACAACTCACAAGCCTGGGCGCCTTCATGCTACAGGGCCAAGCCCTGCCCTGGTGCCACTGATCTGGAATAATCTCCAGGCGAGCCACTCACCGCCTTAGGCAGACCTTCCTCACAGCCCTCAGGCTCTGCTGCCAGAGCCAGGAGTCTGCCTCCTCGCGTGCCTGCCTGGAACTTCCGATGGGTTGGGCCAGCCCAGCTGGGGCCTCTGCCATACTTTTTTATTTCTTTCTATGTGAACATGTGTATAAGAGTGTGTGTGTGTGTGTGTGTGCGCGCGCGCACATACATGCAACCACATGTTGACCCTGCCCCAGATCAAATCAGAGGTATCAATCCTTGGGTCTCAGGTCTCTCTCTCTGTGTCTCTGTCTCTGTCTCTGTCTCTCTCTCTCTCTCTCTCTCTCTCTCTCTCTCTCTCTCTCTCTTTCTGGTCTTTAGAGACAGGGTTTCTCTGTGTAACAAAGCCCTAGCTATCCTGGTCTCGATTGGTAGACCAGGCTGGCTTCAAACTCACAAAGATTCTTCTGTTCTGCCTCTGGAATGCTGGGATTAAAGATATGTACTGCCATGCACAGCTAATCTTTTTTCTTTTCTTCTTTTTTTTTGGACAGGGTTTCTCTGTGTTGCCTGGGTTATCCTGGAACTCTGTAGAGCAGGCTGACTTTGACCTTTCAGAGATCCTCCTGCCTCTGCTTCCCAAGTGCTGGGATTAAAGGCTTTTACCACCATGCCCAGCTCACTATGCTTTTCAAAACAGGGTCTCTCCCTAGCATAGCTGGAGTGGTTGCCTGGCAACCACAAGCTGATTCCCATCCATGCCGGGTTACATGGGATGTGCTGTCATGTCCAGCTTTTTTTCTTTTTTTTTAAATTTATTTATTTTATATGTAATGTGAGTTCACCACCATTGCTCTCTTCAGACACACCAGAAGAGGGCACCAGATCCCATTATAGGTGGTTGTGAGCCACCATGTGGTTGCTGGGAATTGAACTCAGGACCTTTGGAAAAGCAGTCGGTGCTCTTAACCACTGAGCCATCTCTCCAGCCCATGTCGAACTTTTTTTGTGTGGATTCTAGATGTTGGGCTCAGGCCTGATTCAACATTTGTTTTTCCCCTGGGTATACAATACATATATAAATTATACTCTATCAGGCTTGATTATCAAGTCCACCTGAGTGATTTTGTTCTTTTGATTGAGTTGACTGCAGTCCATTCTTGTGGTTCAATTGGCTGTAGACAATGGACCCCCCTTGCCATCTGTACCCACAAAAGACAACTTGCACCCCACCAGCCCTGGCTACATCACTGCTCTGAGATGTTCCACGCACCGCTCCTTCCTCTATTGCTCAGGGGCAGGAAGAGAGAAGATACAATCTTGTGCACACATGACAGGGGTCACTCATCCTGAATGAGGCAAGTACAGACACGGCATTCCTGTCATCCTTATCCTATGACAAGGACAGAGATCCCTGCAAAGGGGCAAGACTGCAGCCTCAGTGAGTGAAGTCAGGGCAGGAAACCTGGCTCCACATGCCAGGCTCTCTTCTGCTTATCAGAGGACATGGTGTAATTCATAGGATAACCCGTGGGAGTCAGTTCTGTCCTTCCATCATGTGGTTCCAGGGCTCTGACTCAGATCCTCACACTTGGTCCACCAGGCTTTCTGAATTGAGGTTGGTGACTGAGTTATGGCACCAACATTTACTGTTTCCTTAGTAACAAGTGAAAGCATGCTTAAAAATACCAGGTCTAGGGGGCTGGAGAGATGGCTCAGCAGTTAAGAGCTTCCAAAGGTCCTGAGTTCAAATCCCAGCAACCACACTGTGGCTCACAAGCATCGATAATGAGATCTGACGCCCTCTTTTGTGGTGTCTGAAGACAGCTGCGGTGAACTTACATATAATAAATAAACAAATCTTTTTTTTTTTGGTTTTTTGAGACAGGGTTTCTCTGTGTAGCTCCAGCTGTCCTGGAACTCACTCTGTAGACCAGGTTGGCTTCTAACTCAGAAATCCACCTGCCTCTGCTTCACAAATGCTGGGATTAAAGGCATGCGCCACCACTGCCCGGCTCAAATAAATCTTAAACTAGAAAAAAAAAGAAGAAGAAAAAGAAAGAAAATCCCTCACTGTGGTACATGGTAGCACACACCTTTAATCCTAGCCCTTGGAAGACAGAGGCAGGCAGTAAAGGGTAGCCTGGTCTACATAGTGAATTCCAAGACAGACAGGGCTACATAATGAGGCTGTCTCAAAACAAAACAAAACAACAAAGGACGAGAGGGGGAGGGGGAGGGAAGGGGAGGGGACGGGGGGGGGGGGGAGTGACACTTGGGTTTAGCTGATTCCAGTTGCAGCCAAATTGACAACCAAGATTAGCCGCCCCAGGGAGGCAGGACAGATCCCCCAGTCTTAGGAGTGCATGGTGGAAACTCCACACATTAGCAGATCAGGAAGCTGAGAAAGACCAGAAGCAGGATTGTACTAAAACCCTCAAAAGTTCTCAGTCTAAGGCTGGGCAGTGGTGGTGCATGCCTTTAATCCCAGCACTCGGGAGGCAGAGGCAGGTGAATTTCTGAGTTTGGACAGCCAGGGCTACACAGAGAAACCCTGTCTCAAAAAACCACCACCACCACCACCACCAACAACAACAACAACAACAACAAAGTTCTTAGTCTAGTTGATGCCTTTAGTCTCAGCACTCAGGAGGCAAAGGCAGGTAGGTTTCTGAGTTCGAGGCCAACCTGATCTATAGAGAGAGTTCCAGCCAGAACTACACAAAGAAAGCCTATCTGGAAACACACACACACACACACACACGTACACGCACATGCACACACACCCCACTTCCATCCACCCACCAAACCCCACAATCTTCCCAAACAGCACTCCTATCCTGTGGAACAACACTCGACCCCTTTCTCTCCGAGGAAGGAGACATTCCATACTCAAAGGCCAATCAAGAACGGCCTCTGAATAGTATCTTTTGACTGTTCCTGCAATAGACCAAGCAAGGTCACATGACTACATCTTTGGCCCATTCGCCACCTTCTTGCTTCTACCTGGCACCTGTTGCCCCCTTCCCGAGAGATCAAGGCCTTGGGTCTATTAAATGGGTACAGCCAATGTAAGCCAGCTGCTCAGTCATTCGGAGTTCGAACAAAGGGATGAACTTTTCTAGAAGCATCCTTTTTCAATATACTTTGTTTCCCCTGCCCCACCACTCTTCGCCAACTACAGAGAAGGAACAGTGACAACAGAGAGAATAGACAGGATGGTGGCCTGGTGTCAAAACAGATCCCACTGCGTCCTGCTGCATGGCCAGGCGAGCAATGGAAATCTTTAGAACTAATATTTCAACAGAAACACAGTGGAAGAGAACTCCAGCCAAGTGGGCAAGAAAACATTGGCCTAGAAAAGTGCCTTCTGGGCCAGTTTCCTCATGGGGATCAAAGGCAGATTCTGCTGCATCCGTTCAGCTCTTGTTAGGGGCCCAGTAATGTCACAGGCTGGTAGCACCCAGCCATCGTTCATTCTGCCCTGGCCATAACCTATGGAAAGGGCTAACCACACCCATTTCACAGATGGTGAGCTGTCACAGGGACAGCCATGCTGTTATAAGGGAACTGATCTCTGCCTTGCATTCTATGTTTTTTGGGGAAAACAGTATCCCACCCAACTACTCCCATTGCCCACTCCAGCCCCTCTTAGGTCCCCAGATGTTTGCACCTGCCTCCAGGCCCACAGCTGGCCACCACTAGAGGCTTTCCCACATTCTCGGCTTCCACCCCATCCCAAACAGGGTATGTAAGTGTGGAGAAGCCAGGGGACTTTGGGGCCAATGTGAAGGACATTAGTAGGTGTTAGAAAAAATAGTCAAGTGCGAAATGGATTCCTGCAACCTCCTGGGCATGCTAGAACCTTCCTTTTGCCTTCTGACAATCCCACAGCTAATAAATCAGAGGCAGCCCCAGCCAGAATGGCCAAAACAGAGCTGGCAGTGGCTTTTCACAGAGGAGCCACCCAGAGGCCAAGAAGGAACTGTGCTGGCTAGCTGTCCCCTTTCCCTGCAGTTCTGGCTTCCTGTTCTTACTGAGTCCTCCAAGGTGAATGGAGAAGTAGGACTGTCCACAGCTAGTGCTGAGCCTTGGTCAGGACAGCTTGTCAGATGTTCTGGGAGGGCTGGGGAGACAACATGATTGGTGAAGTGCTCCCCACAAAAGCATGAAACCCTCAATTCAATGTCCAGACCTTTTACCCAAAGGGGTGTGTGTGTGGGGGGGATATAGCTGTGCCCACCTGTAACTCAGTGATGTAGGCAGATCCCTGGGAAGTTGATGGTCAACATTTCTAACTAAATTGGTGAGCTCCAAGTTCAGTGAAAGACCCTGTCTCAAGAAAATAGGGTGGAGACCCACATAGATGCTCTACCACCGAGTTACACCCCCAGTCCCTCCCTGGGGGATTCTAGGTAGGGGCTCTACCACTGAGCCACACCCCCAGCCTCTTACTGGCAAATTGTATACAAGAACTCTACCACAAAGCTATTCTCAGCCCTCCCTTTAGTTTTTATTTTGAGACAGGGTCTCACAGGTTTTCCAAGTTGCCCCTTGTGTTTCCAGCCCAGCCTGACTTTGAACTCACATTATCTTCCTGTTTCATCCGCTTAAGTAGTTGGGGGGGTTTTGGTTTGTTTGTTTTTCAAGACAAGGTTTCTCTGTATAGTCCTAGCTGTTCTGGAACTTGCTCTGTAGACAGGCTGGCTTTGAACTTACAGAGATCAGTCTGTCTCTGACTCCTG
Source organism: Tokudaia tokunoshimensis (assembly GCA_036184795.1). Lineage (NCBI taxonomy): Eukaryota > Metazoa > Chordata > Mammalia > Rodentia > Muridae > Tokudaia > Tokudaia tokunoshimensis. The sequence goes on along the minus strand of BTHU01000006.1, from coordinate 26,668,318 downwards.
AGTACTGGGATTAAAGCTGTGTACCCCTACCTCCTGGCTCCTCTCAAGTAGTTGGGATAATAGACTTGAACCACCAGATGACAGCAACAGTTTTGTTTTTGTTTGAGGTGTTGGAACTTGAATATACAAGGGCTTTCTTTGCACATACCACGCACACACTCTACCACTAAACAACACCCCAGCCCCCAAAACTCTGACAAGGCACGGCACTAGCTGTGGACAGTCCTACTTGGATCTGCCTTTGATTCTCTATTCACCTTGGAGGGCTCAGTAAGAACAGAACTTGGTCACTGTCTCCACAGCCACAAGGCACACAGAGTTCTGCCCTCTGTGACCCCACCTGACCCTAGGGGCACCAAAGTCACCCTTGGCTGGAAAAGACAGAGGCAGTTCTCACTTCAGCTCAAGTGACGGTTTGCCCACTTGGCTTCCTGTGAGGTTTGCATCTCCCTTCCCTTTCTGAAGATGTCTCTTATCTTTGGGTTCTCGGGGGCTTTGGGGGCTGGGCCAATTGCCATTTGGTGACAGTTGGTACCAACACAGGCCCCCTGGGGAAAACAGAAAAAAAGGCAAAACCAGGGTGGGCAGCAACGGTGCAAGCCTGTATGAGGTGACCTCAGGGTCTCTTCTCCCACCTCCAACCCCAATGGAGCTCCTTAAGTTGCCACATGATTCCCCCACAGTGGCCTCAGACTGGACAGTAAGTGGCCAAAGGCACATACAGCTGTTCAGCCAAACATCAACCTTGCTCTTCCAAAGGAGGACCATTTCAGTCACTGAAAATTAATTGGCTCTGCTAGGCTCCCCTCCGACTGTGAGAACTGGCAATGAGCTGCCGTGAGGCTCCTTGTGAGTCAGCCCTGCTCAGATGGCTCAGCAGGCTGAAGGGCTTGCCCTGATCCTTGAATAAGAAACTCTAGGCTCTTTAAAGGGTGTGTGTGTGTGTGTGTGTGTGTCTTGTGGAGCCCAGGTTTGTATCAAAGTTTCTATGTGTTGAAATGGCCTTGAACTTCTGATCCAGCTCCTGTCTCTACCTCCTGATTGACTACAGGCATGCACCCCCATACCTGGTTTAGGGGGAGCCAGATCAAACCCAGGGCTTCCTGAATGCTAGGCAAGCACTCCACCAGCCGAGCTTCCAAGGAACTCTTGAATATTCAAAGGAACTCTTGAATATTCAAAACTGAGAGCAATGGTGCAAACCTGTAATCTCAGCCCTTAGGTGGAGGCATGAGGATCAGGAGTTCAAGGTCGTCCTTGGCCACGTAGCGAGTTTGAGGCCAGCCTGGGCTACATGAGACCTTATAGTACAGAGGAAGGGAAGAAGAGGAAGAAGATTTTATTGGACACAGTGGTACCTCCCTGTGATCCTACTTTTCTGGAAGCAGAGAGACAAAAGGATTTTCACAGTTCAAGGACAGCCTCTGCTACAAATAAGAGTCTGTCTTTAGGATTGGACCTGAGTCCTGCCCCAGGGGAAGAAATGCATGCTTGCCATGCAGAACCGGTAAAAAGCCTGTGCCTGGGAAGGTCAGGCCTTACAGGGGAACTCCTGGTGATGTGTCAAATGACCTCATAAGCTGCCTTCTATTTTTAATTTTTTTATTACGTTTATTTACTCATTTTGTGTGTGAGGACACCCATGGCACAAGGTTGTGACAGCCAGAGGACAACCTGAAGAAGTTGATTCTCTCCTCTGTCCTGTGGGCCCTGGAGAGCTAACTCAGGTCTTCACGCGTAGCAGAAGGTGCCTTCAGTAACTGAGCCATCTCCACAATCCTAAACTGCTTTCTAAGCATTTGTGTTTATAGCCATAGATTAAGTTGAGTGGTGGTGGCAGAAACCTTTAATCCCAGCACTCGGGAGGCAGAGGCAGGCAGAGCTCTGAGTTCAAGGCCAGCCTAGTCTACAGAGTGAGTTCCAGGACAGCCAGGGCTACACTGTGAAACCTTGTTTTGGAGGGACACCCACAGACGAGGGAAGCCCTCAGCCTTGACCAGAGAAGGGCTTCTTGAGTGGGCAGTGGTTAAGGAGGGTACTCAGCTGGTCCAAGGGATGAGAACACGCGGCTGCTGAATGTCCCTTCCCACCTGGGATATTGTGTCACCACTCCAAGGCCCAGGGAACATCTGGAAAGAGGGAAGGGAGGAGCAGAATGAAGCATGTGGTGGGGCTGTCACATGACCCTTGCTATCATAAACGCGCAGCAGCTATGACTGCTTGCATGGGGGACATAAAAGAAGGGCATGAGGGTAGGAGGGAGGGGGAGCTGGAGGGAGGGTGTTGCAGATGAAAGGGTAAGTAAGGGGTTGGTTGATCACAGTACATTTCACGAAGCTGCCAAAAGGAAAAACATTTAAGAAAAGCCACTCCTGTTTTATCAGGAAAAAAAGTTTCCCCTTTCTTCCTTTGACAAGCTATGTTTTTAAGAATTTTTTTTTTTTTTTAAAAAGTGGCATCGTAATTCATCACGTGAACTGACTGGTGAATTTAACGTTAATTCCCATTCATAGACTGCTGAAAATATATCTTAGAAACCAGATTTGCAATCCCAGCACTTGGCAGATTGAGGAAGGAAGGTGAAGTGTTCAAGGCTGGTCTCAGCTACATAGCAAGCATGGGCTACATGAGATCCTGTCTCACATAAATAAAACAAGGGGCTGGGGACGTGGCTCAGTTGATAGAGAGCTTATGCTCTGTTTTGGGTCTGATTCCAACCCCGCCCCCCCAAAAAAAATCCAACCAAACAAACAAAGTAGGCATGGCCACACATTTGTAATCCCAGCACTCAGGTGGTGGGACTAGGAAAATCCGAAATTGAAGATCGTCTATACAGTGAATTCTAGTTATAGGTTATCCTGGGCTACATGAGAGTGGGGAGAAGGAGGAGGAAAGAGAGAAAGATTGGGAAACTGACGCTGAGGTGGTGGCTTCCCTTTCGGGTCATCAAGGCGCTCTTCGTGCGCCTGACAGGGGGCGCTCTTCCCCAACTCCCTGGCCTCGTTAGCCCGCACGGGGCAGGGTCCCCCTAAGAAAACCTTCTTGGAGCGATTTTCCTTTCGCACGAACTCAGCGCCTCCTTCCAGCCGCGAGGTCTCTAAGGTGAGCCTTGCACAAATGCGTTGCAGATGTTTCTCCTTCCAGATCGGCTACCGCGGCGCGGCGCCGCGCGGCTCCAACAGCCGCGCGATCCTGCAGCGATCCGGCCCGCATTTTCCTTTCCACCCTCCAACTTTTGCAAGCTGTAGTTATTTGATAATGATTTTTTTTTAACCTCTCCCAATAATTGTTATCCTCCCCGCCCGGTGCAGCTCAGGTGATGGGTGCAGACGGTAGACGCCTCCTCCTCTTCCCGGGCGCGCAGCCCGAGGCCCTGGAGTAAGGAGCCGCAGCCCAGCCAGCAGAGAAAGCCAAGGTTAAGCGCCCCGGGACGACCCCAAACGGCCCCCCACGATGCTTTTCTTTGCACTCTATACCCTCCTGGAGCCAGGCCTCCTCTCCCTAAGCCTACTCCGGGGTTGTGACTATCTCAGCTGGATGGGTGCCACAGGCATAGGGTTCTGCGGAATGCAACCCTTGGAGTATTGATTACCTACGGTATTCCCTAGTCCTGAGCAATGAGTTGACTCCAAAGCAATCCCGAACGATCCCTGCCTTTGGGGATGCCGGTTGAAGAGAAAATCGGGGCCACCACCCTTACCTGGAAAGATGACAAGGCATTCCCACAAGAGAAAAAGCAGCGCCGCACTCAGAAAGCCGCTTCTCTTACTCTGTAACTTTCCTGAACTCTCTTGGCCTCCGCAAAGGATCATGGACGGCCTTTATGAAAGCTTCCTTAATCAAGGCTCCTCTAAACACATGGCAGAAAGCAAGACTTCCAAGGTGGGGCTGGATAGGTTCAGGCCCCCCCAAGATGAGAGGGACCATCCAGGAATAGCCCAGGTGAACTCCCATCTCCCCTCAAGACTTTGTATCTAGTCTCTTCAAGGCAAGGTTCACTGTGAAGCCCAGGCTGACCTTGAACTCATGATCCTCCTGCCTCAGCCTGTCAGTTACATGTGTGTACCGGGAGGCCAGGCTCCTGGGTTTATTGCTGTTTTGCTGCTGCTGCTGTTGTTGTTGTTGTTTCTTTTCTATTTAGAGGGTTCTTAGATTTTATTTATTCATTTTGTGGGAGTAGGGGTAGGGAGAGCATACACCAAAGCCTGCCTGTGGAGCTCAGAGGACAAGCTCTAGGAGTCAGTGTTTGCCTTCAACCACGTGGATTCCAGGGATTGAACTTAAGTAGGCAACTTTGGTGGCAAACTCCTTTACCCACTGAGCCATCCCACCAGCCCTTGTATGTGTGTTTGAAGGGGAAGAGCCCTTTGTTAGAAGGGGAAAACATCTCAACCTCAGCTTGGTTGCATAGCCTAGATAGTTCAGAAAGTTCTGCTAAACCTAAATGAATTGTAAGTTTGTCAATAAATGGGGTGGAATTTATTAACTCCATAGCCAGCAGGGACTTAATAGGGGGAGGGGGGAACAGTGAAAGATGAAACAGTTCGACAGGGTAGTATGGGTACTTGGAGGAAGCAGGGCATCAGCCCTCTCCAGGTCTTCTTAGAGATTCTCAATCTCTTGAGCCATTGCTGCCGCCTGGGATAGGGAGAATAAAGTCACAAAAGAAACACCCACCCGTCAGGGGCTGAGGATGTGACTCAGCTGACTGAGTGCTTGTCTGACAAGCATGAAGCTCGGGGGTTTGGTCAGCTCTGGGGAAGGTAGAGACAGGAGGTTCTGGAGTCCAGTGTCACCCTCAGTTGTATAATCATGGTGGGGTTGAAGGCAGCCTGGGCTACATGAGACCCTGAGTTTATTAAAAAAAAAAAAAGTTCTATGGCTTAGGATTCTATCACTTTCTGTTTTTCTTTTGCTTTCTTTTTCCAAACTGTTTTGAGGTAGGGCCTTACTATATAGTTTACCCCAAAACTTATGATCCTCCTGAGTATGCCTGGAATTATTACAGATGTCCACTATAATGCCTGGCTTTTAAATGTTCCTGTGATTAGGGCCTTATCACAAACTTGCCTCCTCCGGAAGCCTTCCCATCAGCACAGCTAGGTCGAGTCTTCTCTAGACTCATACTCAATTACATATAGAATTGGGGTGGTCCCTGTCTTATACCTGGAGCCCCAGGGAGAACCAGGTGTGCTCCCTACTCTCATGCCTAGCATGGAGCTAGCTTGCACAAGCTCTCCTTTCCCGAAGCTTGTACCCAGGACTCCAGAGGACACAACATCTTGGAGGCCAAGTCAGGAGGATCGCTGTGAGTTCCAGGACAGCTGGGACTACACAGAGAAACCCTGTCTCAAAACAAAACAAAACAAAACAAAACGAGTAATCGATCAATGAGTAAAAATGAAGGGGAATGCCTCAGCAGATAAAATGTTTGCTACACAAGCGCAGGACCTGAGCTCAGATCTCTCGTACCTACATAAAAAGCTTGGCACGGCCCCTAACACCAGCTCCGCAGTGTGGAGTGGAGCATGGAGACTGGAGGATCCTAGAAGCTCTCTGGTATGCAGTTCAGAGGAGATGGCAAACTCCAGGATCTCTGAGTTCAGTCAGAGATCCTTTCTCAAAAGTGGAGATAACTGAAGAAGACCTGCATGCCGAAATCTGTCCCCGAGTGAACAAAGCACGCCCCACACGTGTGCACCAACGCATAGAGATAACGAACTTCAATTTTAAAATGCAATAACCAGCCCTTTTCACAATTCTACCGCTCTGGGCCATCGTGTTGTGGGACCCTCTTCTGGGCCTTTGAGAAACTGTCTCTTCCAGTCTCCAGTCGAGAAGCTGGGAGGCCCTCGCTGCCTGCTAGAAGGGGGCTCCCCAGGCGCCTCCCCCGCCAGCCTGGAGGAGGGGATTTGAATGCCTGGCTGGAGGCCCCCTGTCTGAACAGAGGCAGGATTTATCTCAGTTTGGGGAGGTCCAGGGCTCTGGGCCCTTAAATCCTCATTAGCCCCATCTAAGAGGCGGCTATGATCTGAGAGACAAGATGTATGGATTCCAAATTGGAAACAGCCTGGTGGGCTACAGGGTGGGAGACAGACAGGGAAAGAGGGTTAGGGCTGCTCTCTAGGGAGCCCAGGACAGCAGAGGAGTCCTGCAGACACGGTCACAGGAAAAGGAGGAGGAGGGAAGAGAAAACATTCCACTCGGGCTCCAGGGAAGAGAGTTGTACAGCGATGGAGCTGCGCCAAGTCTGCGAGTCCAGGCGACCTCCTTGAGGAGACTGGGGCGAGGGCAGGCCAGTGCCGCTCACCACTTGAAGGGCCTGGCTCCAGGGCACACACCCTGGTGGGTCCTGTCTCACCACCCACAGGCACCCCTGGGAAGTAGAAAGCACCGTGTTTGCTTTACAGATGGGGAAACTGAGGCTCGCCAGTGCTGTGCGGATCTACCCAAGGTCCCCCAGAGTACCTGCAGAACTGGGGATTCAACCTAGCTGCCACCACTCTGGGAATGCAGGGCAAATGCGCTGGTAAATGTTCAACTTCTCTGATTGTTCTGATGCCTCCCACCCCCACCCCCTGCCTGGAAGACTTCACTTTAGGGACAGAGAAAGCACAAGTGTCTTCTGAGGTGGAGATCCTGACAAGAAGAAATGGAATTTCAGTGGTACGTTCAACTATAAGAACAACTTTAGGGGATGAAGATCTTGGCTCAGCACTGACCTAGCTGTGTGAGGAGAGAGGGAGGGAGGGGAGGGGCAAAAGGGGAAAAGGAAAGGAGGGAGGGAAGAACAGAGGGAGAGAGGGAGGAAGCCTTCTACATGGACGTGGTACTACATGTCTGCAATCCCAGCACTTGTGGAAGCAGAGGATTGCCACTAGTGTGATGCTAGCCTGGGCTATATACTTAGATCCTGCCTGAAAAAACGGAAAGAGGAAGAAAAGGAGAAAGAGGAAGAGGAGGAGGAGGAGGGAGAGAGAGAAAAGAAAGGGAAAGGGAAGAAAGAAGCATTGGAAAGGAAGGAGGGAAGGAAGGAGAGAAGGAAGGAGGGTGGGGTGGGTGGTCTGAGCCTATCTATAATCCCAAAACTCAGGTGACAGAGCCAGTAGGATTGCCAACCTAGATCCTTCCCAAAAAGGAAGATGAGAAGCAAGGAGGGAGGAGAAAGGGAGACAGAGAAGGAAGGAAAGAAAGAAACAAGAAGAAATATGGCTGGCTTGCAGGATACAGGAGAGTCACAGCTACACTGTCCCATACTGTACAAATTTTCTGTTACTGGATATATATTAGCTAGCAGAAACTTATTCCAATACTTTATGAAAATTTAGAAACACACAGCTGACTTGAGCCAATGTGGCTGAGTATAATGCCTTCCCTAAATTCCACCATTAACCTTGTATGATGTTTTAATTGCCCATCCTGCCAGCCAAAATCCATTTTATTTTTTTTTCTAATGCATTTTAACATAAATTGTAGACAACAGTCCTACAACCTCCACTAAAGGCTCCCACATGAATATCTGCAAGCATAGCATGTCCTATATGGCTCTCTCTATGTAGCCCAGGCTGGCCACAAACTTGTATTGCCCCCCCCCCCCCCGGTCTAGGATTCTAAGAATGAGCCACTTCTCATGGCAAAATGTTGTTTGTTTACATGAATTTATTTAATTCATGTGTGTGTGTGTGTGTGTGTGTGTGTGAGAGAGAGAGAGAGAGAGAGCACATGCACATGCAAATGTGCCAAGTGGAAAGTGGAAGGAAGGGAAGAAAATGGAAAAGAGGAAGGAAGTGGGAGGGAAGGGGAAGGAAGAGGGGGAGAGAGGAGAGAGGGAAAGGAAAAGCAATGTATATTAACAACTAAACCTTCATAGATTGGACATTGCTACATAGTTTTCTGAGGAAAGTAGGGGGGAAAGTCCGTGGTCTACCCCCCCCACACACACATCCTGCCCTAAAGCCAGAGTTTTCCTTTGCTTTTGTTGTGATTTTTCTCTTTTGACTTTGAACCCTCCACGCAGGGCTGAGCAGTTGGCATCGGTTCCTTTGCTTCAGACCCAGTGCTTTATGACATAGTCATCATTTCTCAGAGACAGTGAACAGTGAAAGACGGCTTAAAAGACAGCTTGTACTTCTCAAAGCAACGGAGACACATCTATGGTTTTGCTTTGAAGCGCAATGGAAAGAAAAGAGAAGGGGGGGGCAGGGGGATCCACTTGCTGTAACATTTAGCATCCAGAGATAAATGGGCCACCTGTGCATCTCACGATTGGCTTCCAAAGTTTCAATAGCGGCTAGAAACGGCTCAGCCTCAGTGGATAAGACCCAATGATGCAGGACTCTCAGCAAGCTTTGAGCAATCTCCCCAGAGCCTCGCCTGGCATTCCCCCACTCCTAGTATATGTGCTTTGGGAAATCGCCAACCTATCACAGATGAATGGATAACGGGAAACAAAGAACTGAATGCAACAAAGCTAGTCACCATCCCGACGTCCAGATATGTAATGTAGCACATGCTGGCCTTGAACTTGCTGTGGAGCAGAGGATGACCTTGAACTTGTGGTCCTCCTGTTTCCCCATCCCTCCCACCTCTCAAGTGATGGGACACCATGCCATATTTACTGTGTGTGTGTGTGTGTGTGTCGGGATAGAACACATGCCAACTGGACAAGTACTCTACCAACAACACAGCTCCAGCCAGCCCATTTTTTTCCATTTTGTTTTGTTTTGAGTCAGACTATGATTTTTTTATATTACGTTTATCTAGATAATGGGGAGGGGACACATGAGCCACTGTACAATGATAATCAGCGGACAACTTTTAGAAGTTGGTTCTCTCCTTCCATCCTGCAGGTCTAAGGACTAGAGGTCAGTCTCAGCAGCAAACATCTTCACCCCAGTTACACTTTTATGGCCAAAAGTACACACACTGTATCCACTGGCTTTAGTCACTTTTTCTTTTCTTTTTTGACTTTTTCTTTTTTGTTTTGAGACAGAGTTTCTCTGTGTAGCCCTGGCTGTGCTGGAACTCACTCTGTAGACCAGCCTGGCCTTGAATTCACAGAGATCCACCTGCCTCCGCCTCCCGAAGGCTGAGATCGAAGGTGTGTACCACCATGTTCAGCTACTCATATTTTCGGTTTTTTTTTTCTTTTGGTTTTTCGAGACAGGGTTTCTCTGTGTAGCCCTGGCTGTCCTGGAACTCACTTTGTAGACCAGGCTGGCCTCGAACTCAGAAATCCGCCTGCCTCTGCCTCCCAAGTGCTGGGATTAAAGGCGTGCGCCACCACCGCCTGGCTACTCATATTTTCATAGCAACAAAATCTAAGAGTCTATAACTTAGCTAACAATTGAAACATATTCCATTTTTTGTTTGTGTTGGGAGTTTGTTTGTTTGCTATTTTAGAGTGCTCAGTACAGTACCCAAGACTTTGCCTGTGTTAGACCAGCACACTTCCACCCAGCCATGCCTCCCTCCCCTACTCCTCACTGGGGCAGTCTAAGTAAGTGCTGTCCTGAAGCTGTCACCCCAAGTCCCCACAATCTCGGTGTGATTTGTTAACTTCTCTAGGCATGAACAAATTTGCACGTCAGAATCAGCCCTCCTTTGTGTCTCTGACTCCTTCCAAATTGCCTTCATTCGTAGCTGAAATACACTTGTCGTGACTTCTTAATGCTAAACACTGTTTTCTAAGAAATACACTGTTTAACCATGAATTTCAGGTATGCTGTCATTTCCTCAAGCTGTTCAGAGTGATCAGATAATAATCAGGAATGACAGCTCCACCAGGAAATCAATATTCTCCCCCAACTGCAAGAATCTCAGATGCATTTTTACATCTTTTGTGCTTTCAAAAGTTTTACAGTTTCTTTCTTTTTTTTTTCCCCCAACTTCCAAAACAGAAACTCCTTGTACTAGTAGGAGAATTCTTTTTTTTTTAAGGTTTATTTTAAATGTGTGTGCATTTGAGTGCAGGTGCTTGGGAGACCGGAAGAGGGCATTAGATCATCTGAACCAGAAGAGATGGATATTTGTCGGCTGCTGGAAGTGGGTGTTGGGATCTGAACCTGAGTTCTCTGCAATAGCACTCAACTGATCTCCCAAGAGCCATCAATCTACCCTGTGGATGGTTCTTCAAAATTCAGCCTGGGTTCAGATAAAGAGAGGACCAAGCTTTTTCACACGTGTGACTTCTATTAATCTAACATCAATTCCTCATCTTTTTCAGATATAGTTTGGATTTTTTGTTTTGTTTTGTTTGATTTATCTCTATTTTTAATTATGTGTGTCTGTGTGTGGGTATTTGCACATGAGTATAGGTGCCAGGAGAAGTCAGTTAGCATCATATCCCCTGGATCTGAGGCGGTCATGAGCTGTTCAGTGTGAGTGCTGGGAACTGAACTCTGGTCCTTTAGAGGAACAGTGTGTACTCTTAACCACTGAGTCATCCTTCCAGCCCCTATTTTCAGATGTGTTTTAAATTCCTTACACATTAAAAGTAAATTTTAGGGCTGTACTGCTGATCCAGCTACTCCCTGTGGGATTTTAAATAAGAGCTCTACTACCGAGCTATGGTCTCAACTACTTATTTCTTTAATTTTTAAATATTTATTTAGTGGGGGTGTATGTGCTCTGTAGGGTTTGTTTAGCAGTCAGAGGACAACTTGAGGGAATCTGTTCTCTCCTTCTACCACGTTGGCCTGGAGGACACCAGGCAGCAAGCACCTTTACCTACTGAGTCATTCCACCAGGCCCCTGTTTCCTGGTTATTGAAGATGTTGTCTCCCTATATCTTTCTGGCAAGCCTTGAACAGGGTTTCTCTGTGTGGCCCTAGCTGTCCTGGAACTCACTTTGTACAGAAGGCTGGCCTAGAACTCACAGAGATCTACCTACCTCTGTTTCCTGGGTGTAAAGGCATGTGTGCATCACCACACCTGGCAGAAAAAAAAATTTAAATGTGTATTTGTTTAGAGGAAGGCAGGCTCTTGTGTAGGTGAGGGGACAGCTTTTGGGAGCTAGTTCTCTGCTCCACCACGAGAATTACAGAATCTTCCTTAGGTCAGCAGCAAGTGCCTTTCCCCAGACATCACACCAGCCCCTGGACTGGTGTGGCTTCTCTCTATGGAGCTCTAATCAGCCTCAAACTCACTCTTCCCCTGCCTCAGCTCCCTGAGTGCTAAGATTACAGCCATGAGCCATCATCAGTTGGTTACTGAATTTTAAGATTGTTTTATTCTTTAAGCTGTGGGTGTTTTTGTTTTGTTCTGTTTTGTTTTCCGAGACAAGGTCTGGCTTGTCTATGTCAAGCCTCCAACTCACCGTGTTCCTCCTAGCGTTGCCCGGTCACACTTGACTGTTAAAATTCTAGAAATTTCTATTCCTTCCTAGAGTACTCTTAGTATCTCCTCACCCCTAGGCAACCTCCCTCACACCCTCACCTCACACCTCACCTTTTTGCAGCTCCGTCCCTGGTCCCTGTCGCTGATATGCCAGTGCACCCTTGAGCCCAGGACAAGGTGTGTGAGCTGGCTGGCTGACGTGCTGTTCCAGGGAAGGTGGGAGCTGCATCTTGTTCTCTGAGCACAATAGCTGATGGCCAAGGGGGCGCTTGTGGAAGGAGTGAACACCACTGCTTGTCAGTCTCCACGATGTCCCTGTTGATTGTACATTGTTACCCAGATACATAATTGTCTATTTTGAGCTTGATCACCAGTTGTTTCCATAGATACCTGATCATAATGACTAATTAAACAAAAAGGTTTCTATTTTATTATCTCTTTGATAGATTAAAAAAAAAAGACTCCCTCCTTTTATTCAGTTTAAATGTTCTTCTTTTTTTAAATGTTAATTGTCTTTAGGGCTGGAAGAAAGATTTCACAAAGAGAAAGCAGGTTTCTTTTTTTTTTTTGTTATGTCTTATTATTTTGGGAGGAGGAGTGTGTATGTGGCGGTCAGAGGACAATTTACAGGGGTTGGTTCCTTCTTTCCAATATGGGGGGGGGTCCTAGGGGTTAACCTTAGGGCATCAAGTTTGGAAAGAGGGCCTTTGCCTGCTGGGCCAGTGGTTCTCAACCTGTGGGTTGAAACCCTTTGGGGTTGAGCAACCCTTTCATAGGAGTAACCTAAGACTGCCTTGAATATCAGATATTTACATTATGATTCATAACAGTAGCAAAGTTACCGTTATGAAGTAGCAACAAAATAATTTTATGGTTGGGGAGCTACCACGATGTGAGGAACTGAACTAAATAAAGAGTCATAGCTTTAGGAAGGAGGAGAACCACTGTGGTAAGCCATCTTCTTTATAATGGTATTTTCAATGTATTCCCAAAGATAATAAGAGGTAACTGTCTCCTACTGTCATCTGAGAGTTTGGGTTTTAAAAATATTTTTTGTTTGTTTGTTTGGCTTGGTTTGTTTACATAGAAGTGCTCTGTCTTTCTGTATATCTGCACAACAGAAGAGGGCATCAGGTCCCATTGCAGATGGTTGTGAGCCAACATGTGGGTGCTGGGAATTGAACTCACTCAGGACCTTCGGAAGAGCAGCTAGTGCTCTTAACCACTGACTCATCTTTCCAGCCCCGAGTTCTTTTTTGTTATTATTATTATTATTATTATATGTGAGTACACTGTAGCTGTCTTTAGACACAACAGAAGAGGGCGTCAGATCTCATTACAGATGATTATGAGCCACCATGTAGCTCAGGATTTGAACTCAGGACCTTCGGAAGAGCAGTCAGTGCTCTTAACAGTTGAGCCATCTCTCCAGCCCCCACCCCACCCCCAGTTAATTTTTAAAAATCCTTTTTATTGATTCTTTGTGAATTTCACACCATGCGCCCCAACCCCCCTCATCTTCCCATCTCTTCATATCCACACTATGCCCTTGCAAACTTCCCACAAAAGAAAGCAAAACAAAAAAATAAATCAATATAAATTAATTAATTAATTAAACAATAAATAAAACCAAGCAAACAAAAAAAACCAAAGTGGAAAGAAATACCTTCTGTCCCAGCTACAGGGGAGGCTGAGGTAGAAGGGTCTCTTAAGTATAGAAGTTCAGGGCCAGTCTGGGCAAAGGAAATTCTTGAAGAAACAAAGAAGCTAGCCAAGATGGGTGAAATGGTTCAGAGAAGGTGCTTGCTGTCAAACAAACAAATAAACAAACCAACAACAACAAAACCCCCCGATAACCTGAGTTGGATTCCCAAGACTCATCTGATGAAAGAACAGAACCTAACGTCACAAGTTGTCCTCTGCCCTCCACACAGGTCCTATGGTGTGTATGCAGTCACATATATATGCACACAAAGAAAATAAATAAAAACAAAACCCCAAAGAACAACAATAACAACAAAAAGTACAAACAGCAGCAGCCAACGCAGCAGACATGGAGTTAGTGACACAGACATAATGGTCAAGTCATGCTGCTTCTTATGCTGAAGTCAGAGGAGAATGAAAGCAAATCCATCAGCACTGTCCCTGGGCTGACGCCCGCTCACCCACCTGCCCCTGAATGCTGACAATGCGGGCATTTGTGTTGCTAGTAAGGCAGATGTCTTCCTTGTCTTTAATGATCATATATGTTGGTCACAGTCAGTTTTCCCAGGGAGTGTGATTATTGGAAAAATATGTGAAAATCAAAGTCTGCCTTCAGAGGTAGAGAGATGGCTTAATAGTTAAAAGCAATTGCCACTCCTGGAGGACCCAGGTTAAATCCCCTGCACACTCATCAGGTTGCTCACATCTGCCTGCAGCTCCAGGGGATCCAATCCCCTCTGGCCTCTGTGGGGCCCTGCATACATGTAGTGCACATAAACTCACGGGGGCACACACATGCTCATAAAATAATCAATCCATAAACTGTAAGAGAAAAACAAAGTCTGCATTCAGACTTCCATGAGGTAGATCTAAATCGCGTGTGTGCTGACACACATCTTTAACCCCAGCACTTGGGAAGCAGAGGCAGGAGGATCACTATGAGTTCCAGACCAGCCAGGGATACATAGTGAGATCTGAGTCTAAATAAATAAATATATGTTTGATGGCAGGGTTGTGAGAATTTTGAGTTACAGAACAATCTGCCCCCTCCTGGTCTGTCTGTCTGTCTCTCTCTCTCTCTCTCTTTCTCTCTCTCAAGATTTATTTATTTTATGTATGTGAGTACACTGTCACTGTCTTCAGACACACCAGAAGAGGGCATTGGATCCCATTACAGATGGTTGTGATCCACCATGTGGTTGCTGGGAATTGAACTCAGGACCTCTGGAAGAGCAGTCAGTGCTCATAACCTCTGAGCCATCTCTCCAGACCCCCTTTTGGTCTCATACTTAGAAAGCACATCAACCAGGCAAGGGTGACCAGACAAAGTAAGTTGCAGGACAATCAGGGTTGTCACCTGCTGTCTAAAACAAACAAACAAACAAAGAAAAAAGAAAAAGAAAGAAAGAAAGAAAGAAAGAAAAAGGAAGAAAGGAGAGGAGAAGATCCCATGTGGGAGGGAAATTTTTCATTTGAGGCTTGGTGATTAAGACTGTTCACTGCTCCTTCAGAGATTCTGGGTTCAGATTCAAGCACTCATAATAAGTAGCTCATAATTCCAGCTCCAAAGGATCTGAACCCCTCTTCTATCCTCTTTGGGCATGCGCACACACACACACACACACACACACACACACTAAAATCTTTGTTTTGTTTTGTTTTTGTTTTTCTGTTTTGTTTTTTGTTTTTCAAGACAGGGTTTTTCTGTGTAGCCCTGGCTGTCCTGGAACTCACTCTGTAGACCAGGCTGGCCTCGAACTCAGAAATCCTCCTGCCTCTGCCTCCAAGTGCTGAGATTAAAGGCTTGCGCTACCACTGCGGCTTGTTTTTTTTTTCAACAAGTCTCAAGCTGTAAATACCTCCAGGCTGGTATAGAACTTGCCCTCTCGTCCAAGCTAGCCTCACACTCCTAGAAATCCTCCTGCCTCCCAAATTCTGAGATTATAGGCATGTGTCCTTATGACTGGATAGGAAGAGTTATCTCTTTTCAAGCTGCGGGAGTAATCCAGGACCTTGTGGACAACTAAATAAACACATGTACACACTAAACAACTGAGCTGCACCCCAGGGCTTCCCAAGACTATCCTCTCTTTCTTCTCTTCATTTTGCGCATGTACAAGCGGGTGGGTGAGTGGGTAAGAGACACGGCCCAGGCACGCCGGTGAAAGTCAAAGCACAAGTTGGAAGAGTTGGTTCTCTCCCTCCACCATGTAGGTCCTGGAACTCTGATGATGAGCTCGGCGCAGGCCTGCTGGCTGAGCCACCTCGCTGGCTCTGCTTCCCATGTGTTAGTGATGGAGTGAAAGCAGAGAGCTCCAGGTATCCAGTGTTCCTCATCACTAATTAATCTGCAAGCCGGAAGGTGTTGCTCAGTGGGTAGAGCGCTCGCCTAATACACACAAAGCCTTGGGTGCCATCCCCAGTACTGAATAACCCCGGCATGGCAGTACATGCCTTTCACCCCAGTGTTCCTGAGGGCCAGGCAGGAGGATCAGAAACCCAAGATCATTCCGGGCCACGTGGTGAGTTCAAGGCTAGCCTAAGCCAGAAAACCAAAAACAAAACAAAATTGCTTGTTTCAAACAATGTTTAATTTGCACATAAATGCTGCTGATATAGACCTAGAAAATAGTGTGAAGTCACCATAGGATATCATACCTAGAATGAAATCTATAGTGAATAAGCTAAATTTTATTTATTTGTTTGTTTATTATAGTGTTGGGGATTGAGCCCAGGGCCTTTTAGGGTGCTAGGGAGAGAGTTCACTAGCAAAGAGCACTTATTGTACAAGCTTCAAGACCCGAGTTCAATCTTTAGAACCAACATAAAATAAACCAGCAAACACCTCTAATCCTTATTCTAGGCCTGGGAAGGTGACACCTGAGGGTCCCTGGCACCACCTAGCAAATTGGTAAGTCAGGCCAGTGAGACAGTCAGGCCTGTCTCCAAAGAACAAGGTAGAGAATGTTAGAAGACACCAGGCATCGATGTCTATATGGCCCCTGCTCCCCCATCCCCAAATGAATGCGTGCGCGTATGCGCGCGTGCGCACACACACACACACACACACACACACACACACACACACACAGAGATTCCATCCAGGGCCAGGGATGTAGCTTAGTAGGCTTTTGCCTAGTATGGACAAGGCCCAGAACTCAGTCCAAGCACCACCACCATTATCAAAACAAAGACATCAGTGGGCCATAGAGAGAAGGGTTTGGTGGTCCTCACTAGTTCCAGAAGGCTTGAGGCCTCCCTAGGACAGGCCGTGGCTTGCTGGCATCCTCACTTCTAACCTACACTGGTGTCTGGCTTTACCATTTCAAGTTTGTATGCATTTGTAGCCCACCCAGGGGGTTCCAGCCAGCTTCCATTTCACAAAGAAAAAGAACCCAGAGAGGGGGAGAAAACTGCCTTTGACACACAGCAATCTGCTAGCAGAGGCAGCCTGACACCCACAACATTTCTTCCCATGTCTTTAGTCTGTGTGCATTAATATAGACAACCTTCCCCGAGTGCCCCACAGGGCCTTTGCACCTGCTGTTTCACCCTGCTGAGAGACCTAATGTCTTTTTTTTTTCTCAGTAGAGAATCAGTTCATGAAGCAGAGTCTATTGTCATCTGGTCAATTTTCAAATTTTTATTATTATTTTATTATTATTCATTTGTTTTATTTTGTTTTTCCAGACAGGGTTTCTCAGTATAACAGGCCTGGCTGGTTGTCCTGGAACTCACTTTGTAGATCACGCTGGTGTAGCATTCACAGAAATCCACCTGCCTCTACCTCCCAAGTGCTGGGATTAAAGGCATGTCCCATTATATATAGTGATAACGTTTTTTTTTTATCAGATGTATTTGTTTAAGGTGTGCGTGGGGTAGGCGTATGGGGGAGGTGTGTGTTTGCCATAGTACATGCATGGAGATCAGTTCACATGAGGAGGTCAGAGGACAACGTTAGGGACCCAGTTCTCTCCTTCCACCACATAGGCCCCCGGTTATCAGGCAAGTGCCTTTATCTTTGCCTTTTTCTTGCTAGCTCCCATTTGCTTATAACCCCAGGCCCCAGGAGGCTGAGGCAGGAGGGCTGTGAGTTCCAGGCTGGCTCCAAACTTGCAATGTATCGAGGATGACCCTGAAAACTCTGATCGTCCAGGCTGCGGGGTGACAGCTCCATACCACTGTGTTTGAGTTATATAGTACTGGAGATGGAGCCCACAGCATCACTCACAGAGACAAGTCACTGACCAGCGGAGGTCGTCCCTCCCCTAACGGGCTCCTTTTACTAGCTGCCTTTAGAGCGGCCGGTCTTCCCCTGGTAAGACTGCAAACACTCCAGCAATTCTGCCTCTTTAAATGCTTAATCCTCCCAACCACCTACCGAGGCAGACACAATTAACACTCTGAATTGCCTCTAGCTCTGAAAGGTTAAGTACTTCCCCTCAGGCCACACAGCTAATCAAGGACCAGAACGCAGGGATTGAAGCTCCAGCCTCCAGAGGCTTGGAGCTCAGTAGTCTAAGTCGCCACCTGACTTAAAGAGGAAGTGCCCTGCCACAGGTTGGCAGCTCCGTGAAGTCCTCTGATCCCCGGCAGGCTTCGGGACTCTGTTCTCCTGGAATGTAGTCGGACAGGTCAGACAACTTTCCCTCTCTCTTTTTGTTAAACTCCCACCCAGGAGAATGTCAGTAGCTCCACAGACCTTGGCAGGAGGCTGGGAACAGACTGATTCTAATATGCTTAGACTGGTTTGGTGAATCAGGGGCTGGGGGACCAAGTCGCCATCCCAGAACCTTTAAGGCAGACTGGTCCTGGGTTTTGAGAGTTCTGATTTTCAGGAGGAAGTCCCCACCGCAGTGACAGTCTTGCCTGCAGGAGTTCTTATGGACAGTTACTATTACTATTCATGGCCGCACACGGTCGTGTGTGTGTGTGTGTGTGTGTGTGTGTGTGTGTGTGTGTGTGTGTGTGATGTGAATGCAGGTACCCACAGATGCCAGAGGTATCATGATGAACCACTAGCAGCAGCTGGAGTTATAAGCAGTTGTGACTTGCCCAACATGGTATTGAAAACTGAACTCAGGTTCTCTGAAAGAGCAATATGTGCTTTTGACTGTTGAACTATCTCTCTAGCCCACATAATCATCATTATCACCATCATCATCATCCTTCTTCTCTTACTCCTCCTCCTCTTCTTCATCACAGTTGGTTTGCCCATTGATCTTTTTTTTTTTTGGGGGGGGGGGGTTTCGAGACATGGTTTCTCTGTGTAGCCCTGGCTGTCCTGGAACTCACTTTGTAGACCAGGCTGGCCTCGAACTCAGAAATCCTCCTGCCTCTGCCTCCCAAGTGCTGGGATTAAAGGCGTGAGCCACCACCGCCCGGCCTGGTTTGCCCATTGAAACCAGAGCTTGTAGTTAGGCTGAGCTGACCAGCCAGGGAGCACCAGGAATCTTCCTGCCTCCTGTCCCCCAGTACTGGCATTGCAAGCTTACACTGCTGTATCTGGCCTTATACATTGCTGGACCTGGTGTGCACATCTGTAATCCCCAAAGTCAGAATGCTAAAGTATGGTAAGTTCCAAGGCCAGTCCAGGCAACTTAGTAGAATCCTGTATCAAAATATAAGGTTAAAAACGGGGGCAGGCAAAATGGCTCTCAGTGTGTTAATGCATCTGCTGTTGGGCCTGGTGACTGGAATTCCAACCTTGGGATACATATGGCAGAGGGAGAGAACTGACTTCTGCAAGTTGTCCTCTGACATGGGTCCTATGGTGGCATGCATGCGAACACACCACATCTACCACATTCCCCACACACACTAAATACATGTATTAAAAAGGTTTTATTTAATAAAATTATTTAACTTTTTAAAATAAAAAATGTTAAGTACAAGAGGACTGGGATCTGGGGCCTGGAGAGATGGCTCAGTGGCTAAGAGCACTGACTGCTCTTTGGAAGGTCCTGAGTTCAAATCCCAGCAACCACATGGTGGCTCACAACCATCCATAATGAGATCTGACGCCCTCTTCTGGGGTGTTTGAAGACAGCAACAGTGTACTTACATGTAATAATAAATAAATCTTTTAAAAAAAAGAGAGAGAGAGAACTGGGATCTAACTATATGATAGAGCCCCTGCCTAGAATCCCCCAGTGAGGAGCTGTGGGCGTGGCTTGGTGGTAGAGTCCCTGCCTAGAATCCCCCAGTGAGGAGCTGTGGGCGTGGCTTGGTGGTAGAGTCCCTGCCTAGAATCCTCCAGTGAGTGGCTGGGGCATGGCTCAGTGGTAGAGCCCCTGCCTAGAATCCCCAGTGAGTGGCTGGGGCGTGGCTCAGTGGTAGAACAATTAACTACAGTGTGCAAAACTAAGTTCAAGCTCTAATATTGAAAAAAATAAACCAATTAATTAGTCAAATGTAGTCCTGGTTTGATGCATGTCTCAGGTTAGGGAGGTGGCAGTAAAAAGGGTTAATAAATATGAGAGAGCTTATCAATTCATTGTGGTTTGGGATGGGATACAGATGGTAGCAGGAGGGGTCTAGGCCACCATTACTCCGGGGGACATCATGGAAAGGAAGTCAGAACAGGGTTTGACTTGTCTAACAGGGCTAGAGGCTTAAACTCGAATTAGACATCTGTCTTTTCTAGGACCTTGATTCTGCAAGATCCCTGCCTCCCTAATGGAGGGACCCAGAGGCCATCACAGACCTCCCTCCCCTGTGCCTAGGGCTGGGATGTGGGTGTGCCACAGGAGGGGAGGAGAGTCTTGTCCCCCAGAGAGTATGTAAAGGATACCTGGGGCTTGTGCAGTTTTTACACAGTAAGAAACTAGTCCTGGCAGTCTGGAAAAATACCAGGTTTAAGTGGACACCACTCCCAGTGGGTGTTGGCTGTGTCGGTGGGCTTTGCCAAGAAACTGAGGGCTGGTGGCCCACCCTCCCAGTGTGCTGGCTCTTCTCATCTGTGAAATGGGAATGACGATACTTACCTACCTCATCGCCCAGTTATGGGAATTAATTAATGTTTATAAAGGCCGTGGAGCACCGCAGATGAAAGGCTCTGCAGAAGTACAAAGTATTATTACAGTAATTACATGACACATTATATCTCGGGCCAAGGGCTTTCTGCAGCTTCGCTTATTACTGAGAATGGGTGATGGGAGGAAGATAAATCCAATCTCTCCCAACCATCACTCAAAACTCTAAACCCATCTCCATCTCCATTCTGAAAGATTCTATCAGGCTTGGTGGATATGATACAAGTGTCTCCAGCCTCAGAATATCCCACAGGGGTAGGTAGGGAAAATGATGAGAAAGAATCACTTCTGATCTCAGATTTTATTGCTGTTTATTTGGGGGGAGAGGGTTGGAGGGTAGATTTGGGGGGGGTGATTTTTAGGGTTTGTTTGTTTGTTTTGTTTTGTTTTAGAGAGAGAGGGAGAGATAGTCTTATATAGCCTGGTCCAGCCTCAAACTTGAACTCCCTATGTAGCCAAGGATAGCTAGCCTTCAGTGTTTGATCCTCCTATCTCCACCTCCTAGTTTCTGGGTCTATAGGCACAGACCACCACCCCTGGTTCATTTGAGGATAGAAGCCAGGGCTTCCCGTGTGGACAGTGAGCAGAGCAGTCTAACCCCAGAGCCGCTTCACCAGTCTGATTCTCTCCCCATAGCTACAATTGTTGTGGTACCTACAGCTTCATCTCCGCATCAATTAAGCCCTCCCCATATTTTGAGGTAGTGGGGTGGATGCTTTCAGTTGGTTCAGTCATGATGCCTATGGGGTCTCTAGACCCCCCAAAAGAAGTCTGCTGGGCCTCTGTGGCAAGCTTCCCTTGTCTATAGAACCTCCAAAATTCCTGGCACTTATTTCTCTCCACATTATTTCCCAACAGCCCGATCTGACCGGGTAGGCAAAAGGTAGATCAGAAAGAAATATAATTACCTTTTTACAAGCTTATGACACGGCTCTAGCCGGCTCGCCTGCCAGCTTGTCCAGTCACTCACAAATGATGATATACATACTATAAATTATATCATTATCGAGCTGTAATTACAGGCAACGTATATGCCAACCCCCCTGAAGGAGATTGAGGCTCCAAGATTACGTCCCCTCTTGCCCCTCAGTCCCTTGGGAAAGAAAGCCTATTGCGAGAGGGGAGGTTACTGATTTCCAAATATCACCGACGCTTGCTTAAAACAACAGAGACGCCCCCTTCTAGCTTCTTGTATACACATCCCGGGGCTCCGTCATAGTAGATCAGTGCACCCCACGGCACCCACAAAGCCTGAGACATTGGCAAGAACAAATTTGAACAAGTGAGGGCAAACGTCTGTGAGTGAGACTGATAGCAGAGCCACGCTGGGTTTCAGAGCCCAGGACAGAGCTCTCAGAAGCCCTAGGGTACTAGGGCCAGGCATGGTTAGGAGTTGCCTCCCTTTATGGTGTGTGTGTGTGTGTGCTCACGAGATTAAGTGTGCGCACATGTGTGTGTGCACTATGTAGAGGTCCTCACGTGGAGGTCAAAGGACACGTTTCAGGAGTCAGTTTTCCCCGGCTACCATGTAGGTCCTGGGAATTGAACTCAGGCCATCAGGCTTGGCCTTAAGCACCTTTATCTACTGAGGCATCTCGCCAGCCCCTTGTTTATGCTTTTGACATATAGTTTCTCACTGAAGCCAGCACCCACCAACTCAGCTAGTCAGCAAGGTCCAGTAATTCTCCCTGTCTCTCCACACCGGCCCTAGAGTGCCTGGGTTACAGACACAAGCAGCCATATACAGATCTTACAGGGGTGCTGGGGGATCCGAACTCAGGTCCTCATGCTTGTATGACAGTTATTTCACTGTCTCCCCAGCCCCTTTCTTTGGGCCCTAGAGCATATACCTCAAGACAATTGTTACACCCAAAGATGCCTTCCTGTCCTGGAGGCCATTCCCCAGATGCTGCTATAAAACAGGATCATCTATATCTTGTATTATCTTGCAGGGTGACCTGGGAGCTTCTGGGCCTGGCTGAGATAAGAGTGTTAAGCCTCCAGGTCCCTGTGTTCAAATTCAATTGCTTCTGAACCCTCTGGGGCCTGGTCTGGGGAGCATAAGGTCCTCCCTTTGTTTCCCACTAGGTTCCTTCCTTTCTTACATGGGCTTCTCTTGTTTAGGAGATAAGAGTTTTGAAGGCAAAGCTTCCTCATCTGGAGCTTGGAGAGAATAGTCCAGGGTGCAAGGACCATGATTTTAAGTCAGCGAGACTTTAGAGCACTGGGCAAGAAGTGACTGGGCTGGTTAGAGAAGACAGATAGATGCAGGAGGGAGAGGGATCATTAGGTACCTCTCAACCCAGACATGATTCTGATCCTGGCATGGAGAGGACAGGGAATGTAGTCAGTTGTAGAGTGCTTGCCTAGCATGCACAAAGCCCTGGGCTTGATCTTCAATAAAGCACATGCCTGGGCATGGTGGTATACATCTGTAATCCTAGCACTCAGGAGGCAGAAGCAGGAGGATTAGGAGTTCAAAGCCATCCCGGGCTATATAACGAGTTTCAAGATCACTCTAACATACATACCCGGTATCTCAAAAATCAGGGAGGGGTAGGAGAAATGGATGGTTTGGATATGAGATGACTGGGAACTCTGTCAGCTGGGGAGTGTTCTGGCTGAAGATTGAGGGCAACTAGAAAGCAGAGGGTCAGCCTGTCACATCCCTTAGCCCATAATCCTGTATTCCCTCCCATAATCCTGTATTCATCTAACTTGGACCCCTTGGGCCCCAACTACCCCCTAATACTCCCTTAGCCTTCCCACCTTCCTCTTCCTGCCCCAGACCCTTCCTGATACCCTCCTTTCTTCCCAGTCCCTGACCTCAGTTAGCAGGTGACAGACCAGATGGTTCTTCACCATGGTATACTTATCCCCAGATAACCCTGTCTTGACCCTTCCCCACCACCACTACAATGAGCCCTGTCTTCACTGTACCAGAAACAGGAAGTAGAAGAAGATGCTGGGGACAGAAAGGCTGTGCTCAGACATCCAAGTAGCCAGCTCAAAGCAGTCACAAGCCTCTGCCATCTGGTTGGCAGGCGACCCCAACTGCAGCTCGTCCTTGAATCACATCTTGTAAAAAAAAAAAATCATTTGCACATTTGAGTTCCAAGTCCCCTCAAAACGGTATAAACACCACCGTTCTGAGCACCATAAAAACCACAGCGAACATTTGTGGAGACTCAAACATGTGTATTGACATATGGCGCGAATATCACTCGCTGTGTCTTTTTAGCGTTGGACGGGTGCACCAGGCATCTGCGCTCAGAACGGTTTGAATGGAAAGCTCTGGAAAAAAAAAGAAGAGCTGAGTGGGGAGCAGGCTGTCCCAGGCTGGTGGCTTGGCTTAGCTGCAGGGAAGCCCAGGAATGAGACAGAGATAAGGGTTGGTGGCTTCAGCAAAGAGACATAGCATCAATTCTCAAGGGCAGGAGGACGGACGGACAGACAGACAGACAGACAGACACACACACACACACACACTCAAGCTAGACCCTCTGAAGCAACCTTTCTCTTCCTCCCCTTCCTTACCTCCTACCTCAAAGGAGCTGCTTGATCTTTTGGTTTAGAGAGATGGGGCAGGCTCAGGAAAGTGGGTGCCTTTTTACCCAGCTTTTGGGCCCTAGAGACCCCATTCGCTTGTTCATTCAGCTGCCCACGGGGCACAAGCAAATTATTTAAATTTTATTTTAATTACATTTATTTATGCAGGGGTTCGCTAGTGGGCACCATGACCCACATGTAGAGGTCAGAGGACAACTTGTGGGAGTTGGTTCTTTCCTCCCACTAGGTGTGTCCTGGAGAATGAACTCAAGTTTCCAGGCTCAGTGGCAGACATGCTTACCTCCTGAACCATCTCATTGGCTCTGATCAAACTTGCAATTTTATTTTTTTGAGATGTGGTCTCAGACTAACTAAGTAGCTGGGGATGACCTTGAACTCCTGATCCTCCTGCCTCTACCTCCAAAGTGCTAGCTCACTATGCCCTGCTCACTATCCATCTTTGTTGAGGATCCCAGAGCCTCTGTCTCACTGATTTTTTTTACAGTCTCACTGTGTAGCTCAGACTGGTTTCCAACTGCAGACCTAAGAGCTAGGAATAAATAGCTTTCTTCTTACCAACCCTAGTGGCTATCTAGGCTGCTGTGAGTCTCTCTTGTGACCCCCATCATAAGATCAGGTTGGGCATTTCAGTATGGGGCTGAAAAAATAGCTCAGTGAGTAAAGGGACTTGCCACTACGCCTAACAACCTGTGTTCGATCCCCGGTCCCTACACAGTGGAAAGAGAAAACCAGCTTCACAAAGTTGTTCTCTGACCATGCCATCTCCACCCCACCCCACACCCATCCCCTAGTAATAATAATAAATACATTAGGGCTGGAAAGGTGACTCAGTGGTTGAGAGCACTTGTATCTCTTGAAGAGGACCTGGGTTCAGTTCCCAGTTCCCAGCACCCAGCTCATCACCATCCATCTCTCCAGGTCCAGGGGATTGAAACCCTCTTCTGGCATATACATACTTACACATAGGCAGGTGAAACACTCATACATATACAATACACTAGAAAGCAATACATAAACAATTTTTTTTGAGACAGGGTTTCTCTGTGTAGCCTTGGCTGTCCTGGAACTCTGTAGACCAGGCTGTCCTCGAACTTACCAGATTTGCCTGCCTGTGCCTTCCCAGTGCTGGGATTAAAGGTGTGTACTACTGCCTGGCTTTAAAATATGTTTTAAAAGAATGCCAAAGCCCTTGAGCTGGCTAGTTTTTATGTCAACCTGACACAGCTGGAGTCATGTGAGAAGACAGAATCTTAATTGAGAAAATACTTCTGTAGGCAAGTCTCTAGGGGATTTTCTTGACTGATAATTAACCTGGGAGGACTGAATTTAGGGTGGTCTTAGGGTATCTAAGAAAGCAGGCTGAGCAAAGCTATTGAGAGCAAGTCAGTGAGCAGCACCCCTCTATTGCCTCTGTTTCCAGGTTCCTGTTTCGAGTTTCCACTGTGACTTCCTCTTCATGGGGTATTGTAAAGTGTAAGGCAAAATACACCTTTTCCTTTCAGAGTTGCTTTTGGTCACAGTGTTTTATCACAACAACAGAAACCCTAAGTCAGCCCTTACACCCAAATCATTCCTTGGTCCCTGAGGATTGCTTATGACACAGTTTGTTTGGGTGACTGGCAACCCAACCTTCGACCTGGTAAGGGCCCTAGATAAGCAAATGGTCTGGAGCTCTGGGCTACAATAGCTAATCCTTCCACTTGGCTTTGGAAAAAAAAGTCAACCTTGTAAATAGCCACTGGCTCAGCGCCCACTGTGGTTCTGATCGGCCAAGAAAGGACCATTGAATTACTTTGATACAGTGTATCTGTGAGGAAAGGCCATGGACACAAAGTATCTTGCCAGAAGCTCACCGGTTGAAGTCTTGGTTCTCAGCAGGAGTATCCAATCTTTGAGATGTGGCCGGATTATGAGAGCTCTAACTAATCAGTGGATTGATCTATTTAGGCCAGCAGTTCTCAACCTGTGGGTCAGGAGCAACAAACACGATTTTTTGGTTGGGAGTCACCACAATACAAGGAACTATATTAAAGGGTCCCAGTATTAGGAAGGTTGAGAACCAACCTTCCTAAACAAAATGTCTACCATTGAGCCATACCCCTGTCCCCTCACTGGAGATTCAAGCCAGCTGCTCTACCTCAGGACACCCTCAGAGGTACTCAGAACCTCAATGCTTCCAGACTTAGGCTTGCTGCTGTCTCTCCAGCATCAGATTGGGGTCTCTACTCATTTGGGTGCATGCTGCTTTCAAGAAGACAACACACCATCAGCCTCTTACACGTGCTAGCTGCCAAGAACAACAGAATCTCAACTGGAGCCTAGAATCCCCCCACCCCACCCCCCGCCCTAGCAGGCTGAGATGTGGCAAATTAGTAGAGCACCTTCCTAGGAGGCCCTGGGTTCCAAACACACAATGCAAACAGTAACATTTTTTTTTCTTTTTTCTTTTTTGGTTTTGGGAGACAAGGTTTCTCTGTGTAGTCCTGGCTGTCTTGGAACTCACTCTGTAGATCAAGGTTGATCTGCAACTCTGCCTGTCTCTGCCTCCTGAGTGCTGGGACTGAGTGTGCTGCCATTGCCTGGCACAAACAATAACAAAAAAAATTTAAAAGGTAAAGTTGTCTGAGCAGCCTTGGGTTCTCTTGTCCAAGCCTGAGTGTGCCTGTTTCTCTCTGGGGTATCAGCAAGGGATAATTAAGCCAATATAGAGCCAGGCGCATGCATGGATTCTGACCTAAGGCAGCATTCCAACACTAGCCTGACGACTTGTTCTATCCTTGTATACTGGTTTGGTTTTGTTTTTAGGTGTTGGGGACAGAGGACCAACTGATGGTCCCCTTGTTGTGCCTATCAAAGGATGACCTAGAATCCCAGCTTCATAGGAAAAGGAGGAAATTAGCCTACAGCCCTCCTACTCCAAGCTGTCACCTTCCACATGAAGGTTGGAAATTTGAAGCAAACAGCCTAAGGGTACTGGTGGGTGACAGATAAGGGTCAAATTCAAATTGTGCCCAGACTCCTGGCCCCTGGGTCCCTTTTCCCTCCCTGTCTACACCCAGGCATCTTTCCTTCCCTCCCCTCTCCTCCTTTCTCTTTCCCTCCCCATTCCTTCCTTCCCTTCTCCTTCCCTCTCTTTCATTTTCCTTGATCCCCCTTCCTTCCTCTTCCCTCCTCTTCCCCCTTCCTCTCTTCCCCTTCCTTTTCTGTTTTGTTTTCTTGTAAACACAGTTTCATATACCCCAGGCTAGCCTTGAACTTGAGATGTAGCCAAGAATGACTTTGAACTCCCATGTTGGGATTACAAAGCCCTACCACACCTGGTTTAGGGGGAACTGGTGATGGAAGTCAGAGCCTTATGCAGGCTAGACAAGAAGTCTAACACCTGACTGCATTCTCAAACCACCCCCACCCTGTTTCTTGTTCCAACTGTGTCTCCCTGTGCAGCCTAGATTGGCCTGAGACAGCCAGGTAACCTAGGTTCCCCTCACACCAGTCCTGGGATAACAGGCTTGCACCATTCCTGTCTTGACTGTCCTCTTAAAAGCCAGGGAAGGATCTCTCCCTTTCTTTGCCCAGTGGGTGGTATGTAGGTGCTTACTAACCCTACAGGAAAGTGGCCCTGTCTAGTCACCCAATTGCCTGACAATTCATCCTCTTAACCATTAGGACTTGACACTGAGATAAGAATGTCTGACTTTTTGATACTATCAAATGACTTTTGATAGTAATCAAAGCCCAAAGGTGAAATCAAGGATCTAACCGCTTCCCCACCCTGACTACCCAGCATCCTATTGTTCAAACCTCAAAGTTTTTTTTTTGGGGGGGGGAGGGAGGGATGGTCTACTAGACAAGTCCTTCTTAGTTCACTCTTTGTTTTCTATCCCTGTTTTAAACTAAACCAAACCAAATTCAGATTGATGGTTCAAATTCCTAACTATAGCTCTTGGGAAGCAAAAGGATTGTAGTTCAAGACCTGCCTGTTTTCAAAATTAAAAGTGACAATAGAAGGCTTAGCTGAGGCTCAGTGGTAGAGCCCCTGCCTAGAATCCCCCAGTGAGGGGCTGGGGTGTGACTCAGTGGTAGAATGCCAGCCTAGAATCCCCCAGTGAGGAGCTAGGGTGTGGCTCAGTGGTAGAGCCCCTGCCTAGAATCCCCCAGTGAGGGGCTGGGGCTGTGGCTCAGTGGTAGAGCCCCTGCCTAGAATCCCCCAGGGAGGGGCTGGGGTGTGGCTCAGTGGTAGAGCCCCTGCCTAAAATCCCCCAGGGAGGGGCTGGGGGCGTGGCTCAGTGGTAGAGCCCCTGCCTAGAATCCCCCAGGGAGGGGCTGGGGGCGTGGCTCAGTGGTAGAGCCCCTGCCTAGAATCCCCCAGTGAGGGGCTGGGGGCGTGGCTCAGTGGTAGAGCCCCTGCCTAGAATCCCCCAGGGAGGGGCTGGGGCGTGACTCAGTGGTAGAGCCCCTGCCTAGAATCCCCCAGGGAGGGGCTGAGGTGTGGCTCAGTGGTAGAGCCCCTGCCTAGAATCCCCCAGTGAGGGACTGGGGGTGTGGCTCAGTGGTAGAGCCCCTGCCTAGAATCCCCCAGGGAGGGACTGGGGGTGTGGCTCAGTGGTAGAGCCCCTACCTAGAATCCTCCAGGGAGGGGCTGAGAACTTGACTACAGTGCTTGCCTAGCATGTGTGAGGCCCTGGATTTCATTGCCAACCCAACACTACAAAAAAAAAAAAAAAAAAAAAAAGAAAAGAAAAGAAAAAAGTTCCAAGGAACACAAAACAACCTGAAAGAAGACAAGAGGAGCCTCTTTTGTCACCATCCTGGTATTCTGTCTTCTGGAGATGGCTGTGTAGCTTGTGTTGGCAGGAGAGTGGGGTAATTGATCTGCTTGTGTCATCCTTCAGAATGTGCTCCTCCCTGTGGTAATTTCAGCCTCAAGGTGTGGACAAGCAGGCTGCTCTCAAAAAAAAAAAAAGCCACAAGAAAACAGCCCTTCCGTTAGCCTGTGTAAGGCCCTGCCCTTCTCACACAAGGGTATTGAGCGCCTCCATAACCTGTTTTTCTTTCATCTCTCCTTCCTTCTTTCTCTCTCTTTCTTTCTTTCTTTCTTTCTTTCTTTCTTTCTTTCTTTCTTTCTTTCTTTCTTTCCTCTCTCTCCCCCTCCCCCTTTGGTTTTTTTGAGACAGGGTTTCTCTGTGTAGCCCTGACTGTCCTAGAACTCACTCTGTAGACCAGGCTGGCTTCACACTCAGAGATCTGCCTGCCTCTGCCTCCTGAGTGCTGGAATTACATGTGTGTAATCCTGCCTGGCCCACCTTCCTGCCTCCTGCCTCCCTCCCCGCCGGCCTGCCTTCCTTCCTCCCTCCCTGCCTGCCTGCCTCCCTACCTGCCTTCCTTCCTTCCTTCCTTCCTTCCTTCCTTCTTTTCTCTTTTTCTTTTCCTCCCATACTCCTTTTCTTTTGTTTGTTTTGGGACCAAGTCTCAGCAGATAGCCCAAGATGGCCTCAAATTCATAGTAATCCTTCTGCTTCTGCTCTCCTCCCTCCAGTGCTGGGATAAAGGCACAAACGAGCGCAAGTGGCTTCCGCAAGTCTTTTCAAATAGATTTGTCCCAGTTTCTTCCTCTGGAGAAGGTGACATTCAATGGTTTTTCAGAAGTCCTATCTACTGTGGCATGTTGGTCTTAGAATTGAATTCTAGAGACAAGACCATGCAAGAGGAGAGATGGCTGCACAATAGTGAGACAGGTTCTGGAGTAGGTGGCCTTGAATGAGCAGGCTTGCAGCTATTCATTGGGCATTTGCTAAGGGAACAGTAAGAGTCAGAGATAAAGTCTGGGGTGCAAGTACCCCAATCCAAAAATAGTCTTCGTTAGACCAGGCATGGTGGCACACGCCTTACTCCCAGCGCTCTGGAGAGAGGCAGGCCAGGCAGATCTTTGTGAGTTCAAGGGCAGCCTGGTCTGTACAGTGAGTTCCAGTCCAGCCAGGACTGCAAAGTGAAATCCTGTCAAATAAAATAAAATAAGATAAAATAAACAAAAAGCCAAAACTTTATTACTTCTCCATGTGGGGTCATACACTTGTATTCCTAGCACTGAGAGCATTTAAGAGGCTGAGGCAGGAGGATTTCTTTGAGTTCAAGATCAACCTGAATTATATAGTGAATTCCAGCTCAGCTGTCCAGGCAACGGTGTAAGCTCTCCTCTCAACAAAACGAGATGGCTTCTTCTGATAAAGTGCTTGCCCTGCAGACATCAGGAGCTGGAGGAGTTCAATCCCCAAAATCCACATGAAGAAATGCCAAGTGTGAAGGGCTTTCACTGTAATCCCAGTGCCAAGAGGTAGGACTGGCCAATCTCTAATGTTTACTGGCCAGCTAGCTTGGCTTAATTGGTGAATTATAGACCAAGAAGAGACCCTGCCTCAGAAAAGAGTTCTAGCCCTTGGAAGGTAGAGGCAGGTGGATCTCTGTGAGTTCTGGTCCAGCCAGAGCTACATAGTGAAATCCTGTCTCAAAAAAAAAAAAAGAAAGAAATGGGCAGTCTGAGGAGGAATGACACCCAAAGTTGCCCTGTAGCTCCCATATTCATGTGCACATGCACACACACACACACACACACATGCACAGGCATGCACGCATACACACACCTGATAACTCTTTGGGTCTCTGACTTGTCTCCTACTTCATGATAAGAACCAATAGCAGATCCTTCCCCAGACATGCTCTAAGGCTGATAACTGACTTCCAGGAGACTTGCACACCATAAAGTCTTCCTCAGCAAGTAAGGAAAAAGCCAGGGTATGGGCAAGATGGTTTAGACTAGAAAGACAAATCCAGAAGTGTCTCAGAGAATTCACCACTTCGTGCACTTCACCAGGATGAGCTGTTACATCAAGACAGCTCTGGATGTAGACAGGAAGCATTATGTTCGTTGCATTCCAAGAAAAATAGACAAGGTCGTAGGTGAGATGGCTTAGAAGGAAGATGCTTGCTGCCAAGTCTGATAGCCTGAGTTCGATTCCTGGGACCCACATTGTAAGAGAGAATTGACTTCTGAAAGTTGTTCTCTGAACTCCACATGCACGTCCTGACACAACACATGAACACACACATCCAATAAATAAATAAATATAATTTTAAGTTTTTATGCTAAGAAATGTGTTTATTTAAAGAGGTCAGAGGGCTGGAGCTATCTATGGCTTAGTTGATAGAGCACTTGACTAGAGAAAGGGAGGCTGCCAGTCACAGACGTTTCCGGGTCCTTCCCAAGCAGGCAATGACATCTGGTAAACCCATTGTCTGCTAGTCTCTGGGGAAAGAAAAGTGTTAGACAGAGGAGCCAGAGGCAGTTTGCCTAACAAGTCCTCTCTCTCTCTTTCTCTCTCTCTCTCTCTCTCTCTCTCTCTCTCTCTCTCTCTCTGCCTTTTCAGTTCTTGTGAACGCAACAAAATAACAGCTGTTCATAATTTCATGCATAAAGAACTATGTAAATCTCTGTGATGAAAATGTGTTGCGTTGCTTGTTTCTTGCAGAGGAAGTGTGCCGGAGACGCAGCCCGGCTCTGCGTACAGTTGTGAAAGCTCGCATGCAGCTTGGAGTTGATTGAAGCCTGCCTTCCTCGGGGACCACTCACTGCTCAATATGGGAATGAGTCTGGGCTACCAGATACCAAGCAGCTTCCAGATCTATCCCTGCCAGTCAGAGTGATTTGAAGGCCAAGTGTCTTGGTTCCAATTTAAGCTCTGTTGCCTCTGACTGGCACATTAGACTCAGTGGTGTGAGCGAGTGTGTGTGTGTCTGTGTGTGTGTGTGTGCTTGGCAATAGAGGTGAGAGGACAACTTTGTGGAGTTGGTTCTCTCCTTTCACTATGTGGGTGCCAGGGGTCAAATTCAGATCAACATCAGGCTCGGTGGGCAAGTGCCGCTACCCACTGAGCCATCCTGCCTGCCCTGACTTTGTATTTTGAGACAAGGTCTCTCGCTGAACCTGCAGCTCACTGATTCCGCTAGGCTGGCTAGCCAACAAATCCCAGGGACCCTTCTATCTCCGCCTCACCACTTCCAGGGTTCCAAGCATATGCCACGTTCTCCTGGTTCATTTACCTAGGTGCTGGAGAGCAAAGTCAGGCGCTCCCACTTACACAGTAAGCACTTTACCAGAAGCTCCCCAGCCCTCTGTGTGTTCTTTCTATGGTGGCAACATGAGAATAAAAATACTTATATCTCACAGAACATTTGTATTATAGTTACATACCTGCGTATTGATTCACTTTTAACAGCCCTTATTTAGGGAGGTCAAACATATGAACAATATTTTTTTTTAAATCTGCTCATTGGAATTGACAATTTCATACATGTATAGAATGTCAATTTAATCTTAGGGATCCCCCCTCGCCCTCTCTAATGCTCTTCTTATGTTTTTACAGGTATTTTTGCACACCCATGCCTGTGAGCGAGGTTGTGCAATGATGTACTGTGGAGGTCAAAGGGCAGCCTCGAGGGTCAGTCACTCTTCCCCGTGTTTGAGACTCCACTGCACACCCAAGGCAAGCTGGCCCTTGAACTTCCTGGGATTTTTCTCTTTCTATCTCTCTCTCTATGGGTTCTGGGGATTTGAACTCAGTTCCTCATACTAAAATAGCAAGCGCTTTACCCACTGAGCCTTATCCTGATTCCTGTTTACAGATTTTGTCCTAGTCCTTGCAGGAGGTCAAAAAGAGAAGGGGAGGGTGGAGGGGTGGAAAGCGGGGGTGGGGTGGGGTGGGGTGAGGGTCAGGGTGGTAGTGGTGAAGAAAGGACAGGAGGCTAGACTCCAAGGGTTCTTGGTCACCATCTGTATTCTGAAGTTTTACAGTTGACCCGCAACCCTGATCCCTTCCACACTGCTGTTGATATTAGGTCAGGCACTCTGCGAGGCAACTCTGAGACAGTTTCAAGTGTAGCCTCCTTAGTGGGATTTGATCTTACTGAGGATCCACCAACCCTTTCATGGAAGTAAGGGGAGCGGTTGTGAGCAGCAGGGCATAAAGTCAAAGCATCAGCGAGGCCATTTAAACAAACAAGCAGAAAAGGCTGGGGGTGTAGTGCAGTTTGTAAGGTGTCAGACTTGAAGTGATTCTCCTGCCTCAGCCTCTCCAGGGCTGGGAACACAGGGGTGTCCCCACTCGTGTGTGTGTGTGTGTGTGTGTGTGTGTACATGAGCCTAGGCACATGTATAAGTAAGAAGACAACACCTGGGAGCTGTTTCTCTCCTTCCACCATGGGGGTCTTAGGAACTGAACTTGGGTCATCTGCCTTGGCAGCATGTGCCTTTTCTCCCTAAACCAGTGGTTCTCAACCTTCCCAACGCTGCGACCCTTCAATACAGTTGCTCCTGTTGTAGTGACCCTCCAACTCTAACATTATTTCCATTGCTACTTCATAACTATAATGTTGCTACAGTTATGAATCATAATGTAGTTATTTCTGGAGATGTAGGTTTACCAAAGGGGTCACAACCCACAGGTTGAGAGCCACTGTCCTAAGCCATCTTTGATGGCCTCTCTATCCTTATTTGAGATAGTTTCCCTTTTCCTTCTGCCACTTGAGGACATTTGAACATGCGACGCCCCCTTGAAGTAGCAGAAACTGGGACACTAGAGAAACAAAGATTAGTGACAAGTATAAAATCACAAGAATAAAGTCAGCAGTGAGCTGAATGACTATTTGCTGAGGAGGAAGTCACTCGATTAAGGGGATTTGGTATATGGCTCACAGAACACCTTTTATTGATTATGTGCGTAGGTCACTGAAAGGAGTGGATGCACAATTTTTTGAAAAGCTGTGAGTTAACCTTTTTATTGATTATTCCTTCAATAGATCAAAGAGGAGAAACAAGAGGAGTGTTTAAGGCTTGCTGAAACTTAAACATATGTATATGTATATGTGTGTATATACGATGTTCTGAGGGGGCAGGGCATGCAGCTCAGTTTGGTACAGCACTTGTCTAGTATGCAAGAAGCCTTGGGTTCCAGACCCAGCACTAAGGTAAGCAAGATAGTGTACTTCAGTATTTCTAGCACTTTGGGAGGTGGAGTCAGGAAGACCTGGAAATTCAGTGTTATCATCATAGTTATCTTTGGCTATGTAGAGAGTTTAAAGCTATTCTAGGCTTTAGGAGGCTCTTACTAAAATATATATATGGAGAGAGAGAGAGAGAGAGAAGAAATGGGCTGGAAAGATGGCTCAATGGGAAAAGCCCTTACAGTGTAAAGGGAGGGAGGCCCTGAACTTGGATCTCCAGACTACACATACAGACAGATGCAATATTTGCATGTCTGTAATGCAAGTAGTCCTAAGGAGAGGTGGCAGTGGAGGCAGGAGAATGCCTAAAAGTTCATGGGCCAGCTAACCTAGCTTAAACAGAGATCCCTCCCTCAAACAATGAGGAAGGCCAGGACCAACACTCAAGGTTGTCCTCTGTGCTATAGTGCCTGGGCCCACAATCATACACACGTACACAGCACATACCCATGTGTCAATCACATATCAATCACATATCCAGGGTGGGGGAAACAAAAAACAAAACCCAAAAAACAATAACCAAAAGGTTATATTCTGGGCCAGCTAAGAAGCCTCAGCAGCTAAAGGTGATTAGCGCTGTGGATGAAGACCTGAGTTCAATTCCCAGGACCCACATAGTAGAAGGAAAGAACAGACTTCCAAAAGTAAGCCATCCTCTGACTTCTATGTGCATGCAGGAGCATGCCTGTACCCACTCACGTAAATACAAACACAATCCACAAATAAAGTCAATCTTAAAAAGTATTGGGCAGGTGAGAGGGCTCAGTAGACAAAGGTGCTTGTCACCAAGTCTAACCACACCAAGTTTGAGCCCCAGGACCTACATGGTCAAAGGAGACAAATGATTTCTGCAAGCTGTCCTCTGACCCTCTGACTTCCACATGACTGCTATGGTACACTCACCACCCATAACCCCCCAACAAGCACACACACACACACACACACACACACACACACACACACACAAATGGGTTCTTATAAGTGATTGCTCCACCAAGCAAAGCAAACTGAATCATCAAATTGGCTCCATCCCTGATAAGCCCCAGAGTAACCGCCACCTCCCAATACCCAGCCTTTCTTATCTAAAATCACATTAAGCAGAAAAACAAGTGAGGGGAAAAATCCGTAAATAATTATGGAGGTGGGCAGAGTTTATTTTGTGATTGAAGTAGTTGATAACACTTGTATAAGGACTGAAAAAACATCTCCTGTAAAAATGTAATCTGAATGTTTTTGTTGTAGAAAAAAAAATCTGTGAATCATGAATTAGGAAAACAGCAGCAGGGAAGGCTGTGGACAAGTTGCTGCAAGCATCTCCGGCATCCGATGAGCTCACGCCTGGGTCCGGCTTGGCTTCAGTAGTGTTGGGCTTCTATCAGATTCACAACTCTAGGCTGCCTCGATGCTGGCTCCCGGCCTTGCCCCGCTCATTTCCCATTGCCGGATGTTGGGGGAAATATTCTGGATGTAGTGAAAAACCAAAGCGTGGCTGGTCATTTGAGTCCACAGTTAGAGGGGACCATATCGCACTTCAAAAAATATGTACATATATTTTTTACTCCCTTAAAACAGCCAGGATGGCAATGTGCTCACTCTGTAGCCTAGGCTGGCTTTGAACTAGAGATCCTCCAGGTAGGTACCACTATACCTGGATATACTGTCCCAATCTCTCTCTCTCTCTCTCTCTCTCTCTCTCTCTCTCTCTCTCTCTCTCTCTCTCTCTCTTTGTGTGTGTGTGTGTGTGTGTGTGTGTGTGTCTGTTCTGTGTGTCTGTCTGTCTTTCTGGGACAGAGTCTCACTATGTAGCCCTGGCTGTTCTGGAACTCATTCTGTAGACCAGGCTGGTCTCAAACACAGAGCTGTGCCTCCCTCTGCCTCCTCCTGAGTGCTGAGATTACAGGTGTGCTCTATCATGTACAGTTTGTCTAAGCTAAAATATAAAGAAAGAGATCTTAGGTCGAGGGTAGCTCCATGTAGAGGACTTGTTTAGAATGTAGGAAGCTCTGATTTAAGCCCTAGCAAAGGGTGGGAGTGGAGGGGGGAGATTGAGACAGAGATAGAGATAGAGATAGACAAAAAGGGATGGGGAAGGAGAGGTGAGGCAGAGAAGGAAAAAATGAGGAGAAGAGGGGAGGAGGGTAGAAGAGAGGACATAGGGGAAATGGAAGGAAGGGAAATAGGGAGGGGAGGGAGGGAGAGAGGGAGAGAGGAAGAGAGAGAGCGAGAGAAAGAGAGAGAGAGAGAGAGAGAGAGAGAGAGAGAGAGAGAGAGAGAGAGAGAGAGAGAGAGAGGACGAATGTCCATACTTGACTTATTTAGTTAAAAAAAAAATCCCCATTGATTCAGGAACACACACCTTTAATCCCAGCAGTCAGGAAGTAAGCAAGGGTAACTGGGTCTCTATGAGTTTGAGTCTACATAGGGAGACTTTGTTTCAAAAGAAAAGGAAAAGAACATTCTGTAAGCAGACTAGACAGGCTTGAGTAGTCAGAGTGGACTCTGGCCAGTCAAAGAGACATGGTCTCTACCAGAGTGTGGTGCAGGTTTGGGGAGCAGGCAGGACACTAGAGCGCTGAGGCAGGAGAGGGGACGACACGCTGAGTGGGGAGGGATGAACTATATAGGAAACAGGGAATGTCCTAGAAGTTATCAAGACAGTGGCCTTGGCAAAATTTCAGGACCCTGATCTGTCTTGACCATCACAACTTGCTCCATATACCCAGTAAACTTGAGACCACAGACACCCAGATTGAAAGAATAAAGGAAAGAGGATGACAGAGGCTCTAGACAATTGTCCCCAAATATCTTTTCATTCTGATGTACATCCAAGGCCAACCTTCTGATATCCATTTCCATGGTGATGCCACCATTTATGACCTAAAAGCCTCAGAGGCAGAAATGAATGAGTCCACATGTCCTTATTTCCATTCTTCCCCTTTCTTTGTTTTGGAGACACTGGGAACTAAACCCAGAGTCTTCACAGGCTACACCAGTGCTTTTCTGTTGAGCCACGCCCTCAGCCCCCTCACTGGGAGATTCTAGGCAGGGGCTCTACCACTGAGCCACGCCCCCAGCCCCTCCGTGGGGGATTCTAGGCAGGGGCTCTACCACTGGGCCACGCCCCCAGTCCCTCACTGGGGGATTCTAGGCAGGGGCTCTACCACTGGGCCACGCCCCCAGTCCCTCACTGGGGGATTCTAGGCAGGGGCTCTACCACTGAGCCACGCCCCCAGCCCCTCCCTGGGGGATTCTAGGCAGGGGCTCTACCACTGGGCCACGCCCCCAGTCCCTCACTGGGGGATTCTAGGCAGGGGCTCTACCACTGAGTCACAGCCACAGCCCCTCACTGGGGGATTCTAGGCAGTCATTCTAATGCTGAGCTGTACCCCCATGTTAAGACTTTCACATTAATTAAGCTAATTAAATCTAAATTAAGCTAATTTATTTCTTCTTCTCTCCTCAACCCTCTTTCAAAAATTTATTTATTTTATGTGTGTGAATTTTATTTATTTTTGTCTGCATGTGTATCTGTGCACCACAGACATGACTGTTGACTGAGGAGACCAGAAGAAGGTGTTGGATGCTCTGAAATTAGACTTATAGACAATTGTGAACTGCCATGTGGGTGCTAGGAACTTCCAAACCTAGCTCCTCTGGAAGAGCAGCCAGTGCTCTTAACTGCGGAGCCATCTCTGCAGCCCCTACTTTAAGTTTGAAATGTGTGTGCAGGTGCCAGATGAAGGTAGAAGAACCACTGGATTCCCTGAAGCTGGAGTCACCTGACATGGGTGCTGTGGCCTGGATGTGTGTCCTCCAAGCACTCTTAACCCCGAGCTGGCCGTCTTGCCCCAGGTTTTTGTTTGTTTCTTCATTTTGAGACAGGCTTTCACTGGGTGGCCCAGTCTTGCCTGGAATTGTTGATCCTCCTGCATCAGCTTCCTTAATGGCAGAATCCAGACCTATGCTATTTGAGTCAGTCCTCCCTGAAAGACAGGGAAATCAGGGAGACTTGATTCCGTGAACCCATGCCAGGCTGAGAAATCCAGCACCGTGGAGGATAGGAAGAGCCCTGGATCCTAGCCTCTTTGGATTGTGTCCAGAGGACTGGGGGTGGCCTTCATTCACCATGGGAAGCTGCTGGCATCACCAGGCTGAGTCCTAGGTTTCTTCCCATATGAGTATTTGGTATGTGGGACTCACTGAAACACTGCCTGCAATCTACCATTTACTCCCAGCACATATCTGAAGAGAGCACAGTCTTCCAAATCTCAAAGTCAGTGACTATCCCACAGCATGGGTCTACCCCTTTAAGTAGGTTCACAGGGGGATGTGAAGCCGGTGTCCATCACCAGCACTGCATAAACATGTAATCCTAGCACTTTGGAGATGTGGGCAGGAGGATCAGGAGTTCAAGATCATCCTCAGTTACTTAGACCACTCAAGGGCCAGTCTGAGCTCATCAAAATTAAAGAGAGGGGACAGCTGCTGAATGACAGTCAGTGGTTAAGAGTCCTTGAAGAGGACCCCAGTTCAGTTTCCAGCATTTTTGCTGACCACTTATGTCTTCAACTTCAGAGGGTCAGACATCCTCTCTTGGCTTCTAAAGGCATCTATACTCATGTGCACATCACCCACCCTCATACACATAATTAAAAAATAAAATAAGCGAAGCATGGTGGAGCCTTTAATCACAGTACTCAGGAGGTGGTGGCAGGCATATCTCTGTGAGTTCAAGGACAGTCTAGTCTACAGAGAAAGTTCCAGAACAGCCAGAAACACACAGTGTAACCCAGTGCCCCTCCCCCAAAAGGCACAAATAAAAATAAGTAATAAACTTTTAAAAATTGTCTTTTTGTAGAAGAAAAAAGAATAGCTTTTAATCCAATCTTTTTAGGTAGCCTAAGTAAATGACTTACTCTCCAAATAGGAGCAGGAGGCGCCTTGGTGATGGGAAGTGGGGGGAGGGGGGAGAGGGGAGGGGGGAATGATGGTTGCTCCTTCTTTACCGCCCTCTCTGTATTGATCAACCAAACTGATGGCTGCCAGCTGTCCCACTCCTTCATGCCACACATTCACAGACATAATGTGTGTGCATCTGGGGTGGAGTGAGGAATCGTGGGACTGAGTAATGTTTAAAAAAAAAAAGAGGAAGGAAACAAAACATTAGCATTAAGCAAACACTCTTCTGCCATGGGCAGCTGGCTATAGCGGAGCTTTCAATCTTTTATTTTGTCTGGAGGAGAGCAGCGAAGTCTGGTGTTTAGCTCTTCTTTGTATTGATTTTGGAAATGACAAGGAAAATTTCAGAAACTCAAACAAACTCAGAGACATTTGTGAAGCAGAGTTCTGACTGCTGCTTGGGCGCTCTCTCTCTCTCTCTCTCTCTCTCTCTCTCTCTCTGGGTCTTTCATTGGTGATTAGTCAGCCCACTTAGGGATTTAGATCGAAAGTGCTTCTATGGGACTCAGGGAGATGGGTAAGCAGTAAAGGCGATTGCCACCCAACCTAAGTACCTGTGTTCGATTCCCCCAGGATCCACTTGGTGAAAATCGAGAGAACTGACTCTCTTGATTTGTCCTCTGACCTCCACACACTTATTAAATGAGTGTTAATAAGAATAAAACTCTCCCATCAATTTTATTAAAACACAATAAGAAATAACACCCCATAAATAAAGCAAACTGGTAAG
This sequence comes from Tokudaia tokunoshimensis, assembly GCA_036184795.1. Lineage (NCBI taxonomy): Eukaryota > Metazoa > Chordata > Mammalia > Rodentia > Muridae > Tokudaia > Tokudaia tokunoshimensis. The sequence goes on along the minus strand of BTHU01000006.1, from coordinate 26,628,931 downwards.
AGCATGCGCAGATCACGCGATACAAAACGTGGAAACACAGTTTTCAAACATCTGCAATTATGAAAAATACAATAACCAAGCAGGCAATGTTTCAAATTAAGTTCCTAAATGTACATTTCATTTGACTTCATAAAGCATCTCTTACATTCCAGTCATCCCACTTAATTATTAAAAAGTCCCATCCAACCGGATTAATAACCATGGAAAAGATGCTTGCCTCCATGCGAAGTTCTCCCCTGCCCAGCAGAGTGCTTCATTATGAAGACAATCCCTCATTCTAGAATGTTCTTTTGTCCCTCAAAGACCTGCTGTTAACTCATCTTTAGCACTGTAAATTATTTACATCAGAAGCCAAGAGACTCTCAGCCAGACAGAAATGATGACACACGTGTGCTGGTGCACCGCGTCATCTTTTGTATACTGCATTCTGAGCATCTTCTGAAGCCCAAGCAAGTTGTAAGGACTGACAAGTGATGTGTAGTCACAAATGAGCCAGGTGTGGTGATCCCAGGTCTCTGGGAGCTGAGGCAGGAGGATCTCCAGTTTGAGGGCAGTATGGGCTACAGATTGAGTTTCAGGTTGGCCCAGGAAATATATAGTGTGAGACGTTACCCTTGGAGGGTAAAGGTGCTTACTCACAACCTCTGACAACCTGGGTTTGGTTTCTGGGACATATATAGTGGAAGGAGACTGTCCATAAGTTGTCCTTTGACCTCTAAGCACCCACTGTGGCACAAGCATGCACATATAGACATACATATACATATACAAACACATGTGCATTCACTCAATAAATAAGTGAAAAGGAAATTAAAACAATTTAAGAATAATAATTAAGAAAAAAGAAGAATTCAAAGCGAGCCTCAGCTAACAGTGACTCTGTCTCTAAACTAATAAACAAATTAATAAATAATAAATAAGCATACTAATAAACAAACAAAGTGAGATCTGTATTTGAATGGGAAAGAAACCGGTCTGTTCATGTGCTGGTCACCTCACAGACACTGGACATACATTTTCTTACTGTCCAGTCCGTGTGTATATGGCAAGTGTGATTAGTCCCATTTTACAGATGGGAACAAAAGAGATTTGGTAGGTCAGTGGGTCAGAAGCCACATATTTTGCTTCACCATTTGGATTCTTTCTCACTAATCTTGTTACTGTGGCAATTTATAATAATTGTCTATTATAATTTTCAATATTGTTGCTGACATCAAAGTTTACGGACGTGATTTGGTTGCTGTTGGATCACTAGCAAGTTTAGTACCTGATGTGAGCCATGAGGTAAGTTTATTCTTCCAAACTTAGCACCTAGTTTCATCTTTGATACCTGTTGGAGATACTGGGCTTTTGTTTGTTTTGCAGTACTGAAGGTGAACTTGGAGTCTCATATCTTTAAGCAAGCCCTCTGCAGCTGAGCCACACCCCCAGCCCCTCACTGGGGGATTCTAGGCAGGGGCTCTACCACTGAGCCACGCCCCCAGCCCCTCCCTGGAGGATTCTAGGCAGGGGCTCTACCACTGAGCCACGTCCCCAGCCCCTCCCTGGGGGATTCTAGGCAGGGGCTCTACCACTGAGCCACGTCCCCAGCCCCTCCCTGGGGGATTCTAGGCAGGGGCTCTACCACTGAGCCACGCCCCCAGCCCCTCACTGGGGGATTCTAGGCAGGGGCTCTACCACTGAGCCACGCCCCCAGCCCCTCACTGGGGGATTCTAGGCAGGGGTTCTACCACTGAGCCACACCCCAGCCCCTCACTGGGGGATTCTAGGCAGGGTCTCTACCACTGAGCCACACCCCAGTCCCTCACTGGGGGATTCTAGGCAGGGACTCTACCACTGAGCCACACCCCAGTCCCTCCCTGGGGGATTCTAGGCAGGGGCTCTACCACTGAGCCACGCCCCCAGCCCCTCACTGGGGGATTCTAGGCAGGGGCTCTACCACTGAGCCACGCCCCAGCTCCTCCCTGGAGGATTCTAGACAGAGACATGTTCCTAGCCCGTCATTGGGTTTTTTTGTTTTGTTTTGTTTTTGTTTTTGTTTTCCCAGACAGGGTTTCTCTGTGTAGCCCTGGCTGTCCTGGAACTCACTCTGTAGATCAGGCTGGCCTCGAACTCAGAAATCCGCCTGCCTCTGCCTCTCAAGTTGGGATTAAAGGCATGCGCCACCACTGCCCAGCTTCGCTGGGGGATCCTAGGCAGGTACTGTACTGCTGACCCTTGTCCCCAACTCCTTTTGAAATTTATATTTAAATGCGAAGGTTTCATGAAGTTTTCCAAGCTATCTTTGCATTTACTCTGTAGCCCAGGCTGGCCTTGAGGTTGCTATTCTGTTAAGTCTCTTGAGTACCTAGCATGGCAGGACTTTGCCACTAGGCCTGGCTTTATCATTGTATGAATGGATGGCTTGCCAGGGAAACTTAACCTCCCAGGCAAGAGCTTGCTGGCTAGACAGCTAGACGGGATGAGGCAGGAAGTTCCCGTCTGATTTCTGCTGTGTTTTTGAAGTGCCGGTTGTCCTTTGGAGGCTGCTTGCCTTCTGGATGGTTGTTGCAATCTTGGCCTCGGGACACAAAACAAGGAGACCTCGGTTGCTGGTGGATGTGAGGTGGTAGGTGGGAGGGCTGTTTTATTAGGGCTTCTGGGTCTTGGAATTGGAGCAGCTTTGGTGAATCACTGGGTCACCACCTCTAGCAGGTTGGGGAGATGAGTCCAAAGGCTTAGGAATCTAGGAAAGACAAGTCCATTGCCATGGTTACAGTCAAGCCCCGTGCACCAAAGGGTGTGTGTGTATGGAGGAGGAGTCAGGACAGACAGTTCTCTTCCTCTGTTCACAAACAAGGTGGTGAGGTTGTCCAGGAAGTCCACTTGAACCAATGTGATTTACTCTTAACTTACAGGACAGTAAAGAGACCTTGACTCAGAGCCCTCTAGACAGACTGAAAATTACCCATGACCTGAAAAGGCTTTTTCATGAGTGACAAAACTGGCTTACCAGCAATTTTTCCCTGAGGACAAAAAAGCTGCTGGCTTCTTTTGATTTCAACACCATCCATGAAGGTAGGTATGTGTGGTCACTTCAGGGCCTCTGGACCTTCTTTGTGAGTGGATAGAGAGAGAGGCGAGAATAGGCAAGAGTTATCTAGAAGGCAACTTTTTCTTTTGTCTTTTTATGTTCTGCAGGATGGAACCTAGAGCCTCCCACACAGGATAAGCAAGCATTCTTCCACTGAGCCACATCCCCAGCTCCTCCTTGAGGGATTCTAGGCAGAGGCTCTACCACTGAGCCACGCCCCCAGCCCCTCCCTGGGGGATTCTAGGCAGGGGCTCTACCACTGAGCCACGCCCCAGCTCCTCCCTGGGGGATTCTAGGCAGGGAGGGGCTCTACCACTGAGCCACACTCCCAGCCCCTCACTGGGGGATTCTAGGCAGTGCATGGAGAGTTCTATACCAGCCTGGGCTATATCACAAGACCTTATCTCAAAAAATAATTCTGAGCTATGACTACTATAAGACACACCTGGCCTAGTGAACAAAATGAGTTGTTGCCATGACAAGAATTAGAGACAATTAGTGAACAGGCATACTAAAGGAAGGGTGTGGCCAAGGATCCCTTCAGGAATGAGGAAGAAACAAAACTGAAACTGGCTGAGAGACAGACAAGGTGGCACATGCTTATAATCTCAGCACTCTGGAGGTAGATGCAGGAGGATCAGGAGTTCAGGGTCCTCCTCAGCTACACAGTGAGTTCAAGGTCAGCATGTGTTATATGAGACCCTATCTTAAACAAGAGTGTCATATGCCAGGCCTAACCTAAAGCTTTCAGTATAGTAAGTAACTCAGTTAATCCTAACAAAGAACTCACAGGGTCCTTTTGATAATTATGAGGAAGCAGAAGCTGTTGTTTTTTTCTTTTTTTTAAAATAGGGTCTCATATACTTCAGAATAGTCTTAAATGCTCTGTACAAACAAGGATAACCTCAAACTTTTTAAAAGTAAATTCTTATTTCTGTGGATGCATAGGTGTTTGTGAGTATGGGCACATAAGTGCAGGTTCCTGTGATGGCCAGAGAGGGCGCTTGATCCCTAGGAGCTGGAGTAGAGGTTACTCTGAACAATCTCATAGGAGTATTGGGAACTAAACCGAGATTTTCAGTCAGAGTAAGTGTGTTTCATTGCTGAGCCACCTCTATAGCTTCTCACCTTGGACTCTGGATCATCCTGCCTCTACCTCCGAGTGCTGGGATTATAGACATGGACCATGCTAGGTTTATGCACGTCGTCGATGGAACCCAGGGCTTTATGCCTGCTAGATAAGCGATCTATCAATTAATGCACAACTACTCACACCTCCCTTTTCTTTTTTACCCCAGCGTTGGGAGTTAAACCTGGGACATTGCATACACAAAGTAAACTTGCTCTACCACTGAGAAACATCCCTAGCCTAGAAACTGTATGCTTTGTTTTATATCTATATTCTGGGTATGGTGGCACATATTTAATCCTAACAATTGTGAGGTAGAGGCAGGCTGTGAGTTCAAGGTCAACCTGGCCTACATAGCTAGTTCCAGGCCAGCCAGAGCCTCATAGTGAGAGACCCCCAAACACATCAAAACGCTTTATATATTTTTTCCTTTAACTTTATTTTAAGCACATGAGTGTTTTACCTGCACAAATATTTGTTCACCACATTTGAGCGGTGCCCTTGAAGGCTAAGATGAGGCGTTGGATCCACTGGGGCTGGAGTCACCGACAATTATGAGCCACTAATATGGCTGCTGGGAATTGAAACCAGGGTCATCTGGAAGAATAACCACTTAGCCACCTCTCCATCCCCAGAGACTGTTCTTAGCCCCTCACTGTTTCACCTCAGTATAAACACCATCACTACGGGAAGAGCAGGTTATGTTACTACTGAGATCACTGAGGTAGACCAGTTAGCAACCGATTTAAAGTTGCCCAGTGAACATGCTGTCCGCACAGTGTGTGGTTCATGCCCGCCTGGGGTTTGTGCCTTTGACCTTCTCAGGCCTCAGAGGCCCAGGTTGAAAGAGCACCGAGCTCTTTTTGGTTCAGCAGAAACAGTAGCAGTCTGGATTGTTCCAGGGAGGCCTGGGTAGGCGGGTTTTGAGGAGAGGCAGGGACAGGAAATTTGGTCTATTGTTTGAAACAAGAGATGCAAACAAGTCCTGGACTTTGAAGTGCTGAATAACAGATTCCCCTGGGAGCCGAAAGGCGAGAAGCTACAAGATTCCTGAGCTGGTGTCAAAAGCACTGCTCTGAGGACGAAGGGGGTTGGGGGGAAGTGGTGACCTTGGGAGAAACTGGGACAGGATTTGAGACAAATGGATCTTAAAGCAGGCTACAGCAGGTGACAAGGAAGGGATATGGGGGTCACTTTTTCCCCCTCACCCTTTTTCCTTAGGAAGTTCATTTTTTGAAGAAAAAGAGCATGCAACTTACGGAGTGAGAAGCTCCCTAGTAAAACACAGAGCGATTCCAAAAGCCAATAGAACCAGACTTTGCCACCCGCTCCGGCTCAGTTGGTAATAAAACTGGTGATCTGATCAACTGTAGCTTGTGTAAACTGATCCTGACTCCCACTCACGAGCCGGTATTATATTTAGGAATGCTGAAAAGCAGAGATACCCGTTTGAAATTAGTTCCAATTGGTTCCCTAAACTGCCCGCCTTGAACTCTCATAGCGTATCTGCGACCCCTCCCTTCTCAAGGTGGAAGCCAGAGTAGGCTAGTTAATCAGAGTCTCCCACCCTTGCCAGACAGTCCATTAAATCAGACTCCCCTTGCGTGAGGAAGAAGGAACCGTGGGCAATTATTAAGTAGATTCTCTGACGACTAGGAAAACAGCCTCTTCTAGCCGCTTAGACTGCCAAACCGCCAGTCCCGCTGTACTTAAGGGGGACTTTTGACTCTCCTCGTTGTCTTTACAATCAATGGTTCATTCAAGAACAAGGTCAAGTTATCCATTTTTATGATAGATGCCCTGGACCAGGGTGTCTGGAGCCTCCACTACCACAGAAAAATGTCTGCAGACAAGAACTCCGCTGCCAAGGATCACCGACAAGCTGACTGCTGCAAGGTAGGAGTACAGTTCTTCCCGGGCCAGCAATACCGAGGGCTACCTGCAGGGGCGGGGAAGAGACTATCTATTGGACACCCTGGTTGGTTATGACTAGTAGAGAGAGGGTCAGACTTGGACAAGATGGATTAATTCTGGGTGATCCAGAAAACCCTGACACAGGGGGATGTATTTCAATGATAGTGTTTACCAGCTAGACACTGGGCTCTGGGATTCATCCCCAGATCTGCCAACCCTCTCTGAATTTCTCCCTGCTTAGAAAACCTGCTTGCAGCCGGGCGGTGGTGGCGCACGCCTTTAATCCCAGCACTCGGGAGGCAGAGGCAGGCGGATTTCTGAGTTCGAGGCCAGCCTGGTCTACAAAGTGAGTTCCAGGACAGCCAAGACTACACAGAGAAACCCTGTCTCGAAAAACCAAAAAAAAAAAAGAAAACCTGCTTGCAAGCTCTAGCTAGAGACACACTTGTTGAAAACTAAGTGTCGAATGAAGGCAGGGATTAGGTGTTCTTTATAGGCAGAGAGAGGGCTCTTCCAAGATGGTGACTTCCCACCTCAGGATGTCCCACGTGGCTCTATTCCTGACCCTGCCTAGAGAGTTTCCATAAAATGTTTTATAGCTGGGGGTTGGGGGGGTTGGGGATTAGGCTCAAAAGCTCCCAAGGGGAAGGAAGTAGAAGACAGACTCATGGCTGGGTTGGAATGAGACTGAGTGTTCCATTCCCTTGAAATCCCAAGGGTGTTCATTTGGGGCCACAGTAACACATCTTCGTAGGGTCTCGCTCTGTGAGACTTTTGCTTCTGTCAGATGTTATTTTCTTGTGCATACTATTTATCATCAAGCATAGCTGATGTTCCTCCAGAGAAATTTGTGTGTGTGTGTGTGTGTAATATATATAAGCATATGTATGTGTATGTGTGTAAATGTGTGTAAGTGTGTGTGTATGTATGTATGTATGTGTAAATGTGTGTCTTTGGGGGTAGGAGGTTCTCATAGAACTTGAGCTTTCTAATTCAGCTAGTCTAGTGTCTTTAACCACTGGGCCATCTTGCTGCCCTACCTCTAGTGATATTTTAAATTCTCTTTAGCACAGAGCTCATTGCATTTCCAGCCATCTTGCTTCACTACTCCCCAGAAAGCATGACCACATGTACACACACACACACACACACACACACACACACGCACGCACACGCCCCATCGCTGGGGACTTTACCCAGTCCTCAGTAGCAATCACAGGAGTCTACTTTATTTCGCATCATATTCAAAAAAGGCAGGGAATTTGTTTCATTGTATGTGGTTGTGGTCTTGGCCCGGATTTCTCAAATAAAAAAAAGTTCTAGTGAAAACAGAACTTTAAGTTGACTATGAGGCTAGCCCCTTGCCAAAGTCAGACCTACCCAAAACACATCTCAAGCTGGTAATAAGTGGTTATGTTGCCAAAAGAGCAAAGTATTACAATGTGCTGTGGCTTGAAGAATGCGTGTTGGGGAAGTAAAGGCATTTACTAACCAGCAAAGACAAGCCAAAGGACGAGGGTGGGGTAGGAGGTGGGGAAACCTTTCTCCCTTTGGAATTTCTTTCTTCAATGTGTAGGGATGGAGAACTCAGGATCACACACCTATCTCAGGCTACAGACCTAGCACAAAGTAGCACAAATACCCTTTGGAGAAATAAAATCTTAAGTAAATACACCAGTTGCTTGAGAAGGACATTGGGAGAGGGTAGCTGACATCAGGTCATTCAAAGCTGGTTGGAGCCCTGGGCTGGGGAGATGGTTCAATCTGCGAAGTGCTTGCCTTGCATTCAGATATGGACATGAGTCTCATCCTCAGAACCAAAGTGAAAACCTGTGGGTGTGGTAGCACTGGCTTGGAATCCCTACAACAGGGTGAAGGGAAAGGTGGATTCTTGGGACTCCCCGGCCAGCCAGCCAGCCAGCCAGCTAGCCTAGCCTATTTAGAGAATTCCAGACCAGTGAGAGACCCCTCATTAAACAAAAGACGGTGGTGCCTGAGTTATTCTCTGTCTCTGTGAATGCACACTCCCGTGTATATGCACATGCACACACAAGTATACCTGTATCCATATGAACACTGATACACACACGGACACACACACATACACACACACACACACACACAAAATCAAACAGGCCTCTGAGACCTTGTTCAGTGTTCTACATCTTCATCCTCATGTCTAGAAAATGTACTAAAATATCAGTGGAGGAGAAGAAAAATTAAAAAAAAATGAAATGGGTGGAAAGCAGTTATATACGGGAGAAATAGATTTTGCTAATGTTTAATGCATGTGTGTGCGTGTGCACATGTGTGTTTAATGCGTGTGTGTGTGTGTGTGTGTGTGTGTGTGCGTGTGCGTGTGTGTGCGTGCATATGCCCTATTGGACACTCACCACAGCATGCAGGTGGAGGACAGAGGACAACTTGCTGGTGTCAAATCTCTCTCCTGCCATGTGGGTCCCAGGGATTGAACTCAGATCAGCAGGCTTGGTGGCAAGTTGACAAGTACCTTTCCTTGCTGAGCTGCCTCACCAATCCCCTGTTCCAGTTGGTTTTTGTTGTTTGCTTGGTTATTTTGTCTCACTAAGTAGATCTGGCTGGCCTGCAACTCACCAAAACCCTTTGTCTCTGTCTCCAGAGGGTTGGGGCTAAAGGCGTGTGCTACCACACCCAGCTAGGGTAAGATCTCTGTCTATTTGGTGTGACAGGCAGTGGTGGGTGTTGGGACTGGAACTTGGGTCCTTTGAAACATCAGTCTGTGTTCCTAACTGTGGAGCCATCTCTCCAGCCCCTCTAAGTGATTTTTTGTTGGCAACTACAAGTATGAATGGCGAGCGAGTGTGGTACACACAGACTGTGTGGTTAGTCAACTGCCTCTGGGGTGCTGACTGGAGAGACGTCTTAAGAGCTTAGCAGGACCTGCATGGCGGCAGCATGGAGGTATTGTGTCCAAAATGACAAGCTTCCCTTTGATTCTGAGAGAGGATGTCCAGCATGTTCTTGCCTTGCTGACACCCCACTGCCTTGGCTCCCAGCTTAGCAGCCCGCTGTGCGTCCCTCCCCTGCATGAGGAGATGTAATTCTGTGTCACATTGAGCATGCTTTTCCTGATCCCAAATATCCTCCACCTGTCCCTCCCCGCCTTACTTAAGAACCCACCATTTCTAAATTCTTTTGTTTATCCAAAGCCTGATGAGTCTCAAAGGCAGGGATGTGGATTATGGAGAGAATCACAGTCTAGGGATGTGGGTTGTCTGTAAACCACTCACTGAGCAGACCCCAGTGAGGGGCTGGGGGTGTGTCTCAGTGGTAGGACACTTGCCAACAGGAATAATATTCTGGGTTCAATCCTAGGTGTCCCAAACAAATAAACAAACAAATTAAATGTAAAACAATGAATAAGTCTCAGTCACTTGCTCAGATCGACAGTAACGCCAACGCACACTTCAGTGTCTCAGGTAGTTCAGGTGGCCTTGAACTGACTGAACCCAGAGTGAGCCTCAGGACACACCATCAGCCCCTAAACTGTTACACTCTAAGGGCAGAGATCAGACTATGTCTGTGCCTTTGGTGTCTCTGTGGTGTCTGACACAGTGCTGTGCTCCATGGGTGGCGCTAAGGGATTAGATGATGGGTTTTTTTGTTTGTTTGTTTGTTTGTTTTTTGTTGTTTTTCAGAATTATTAGTGAGATCCCTGTCTGTCTCCACAAAGCCTTTTTTAAAAAACATGGGAGGAGCTGGAAAGATGACTCAACGGTTAAAAGGACCTACCTTCTCTTGCAGAGGATCTGTGGTTGGTTCCCAGCACCCACATTAAGTAGCTCACAACCATCTATAACTCTAGTTCCAGGGGATCCAATGCCCCCTCTTTGTGGGCACCTATATACACATGTGTGCAAACATACAAAACACACACACACATGCATACACACACAAACACACACAAGTGCAGACACACACATGTGCACATGGACAAAACACAATGTATATACACACACATGCATACTCAAAAACACACACATGCATACACACATGTATGTAGACATGCAAAACACACAAAAGACACATACACCTCCCCACACACACTCTAAATACAGTAATAAAAAATTTAAAGCAAACAAACAAGCCATATGCCTTTAATCCAGCACTTGGGAGGCAGAGGCAGAGGATCTCTGTGAGTTCGGGGTCAACCTGGTCTACAGAGTGAGTGCCAGGACAGCCAGGCACATAGAAAAATCCTGTCTTGAAAAACCAAACCAACAGGCCAAACAAAAACCACCCGGATTCTGCAGACTTGCTGCTTGGCCCTTGCTGTGGCATCTGCTGTACTTTTCCTGCCCCGACCTTGAGTCCACTTCACCCAGACACTGTTGTTTCTCACACCTACTTCAATTAGCATTAATAGAACTGTGCTTGGTGCCTTTCTTTGGAGGCTCAGGAGAATTTTACAAGAAAGTGTTAATTATTCCCATTTTACAGGCAGGAAACCTGAGGCCAAGTGAGGTGGTGACTCAGTGGCAAAATTAGGACCTGATTTTCCCTTGCAGTTTGCCATTGTCTCCCATAATGATGGGATCATGCACTCCTTTGCTGCGTCAGAGTTAAATTGCTGTCTAAGAAACAGCATGTCAGGTAGCTGCTAGAGGAGTAACTCAGCCGGTAGAATGTTTGCGTGCCATGTGCAAAGCCCTGGGTTTGATCCCCAACATCTTAAATCCAGGTACAGGGGCACATACCTAAAGCTATAGCACTCTGAGAGGAAGAGGCAGGAGGATCGAAGATCAAGTTTATCTTTGACTGTATAACTGTATAGTAAATGTGAAGTTAGCCTGGGAGATATTTTATACACACACACATACACACACACACACACACACACACACACACACAGAGGGATATTGTTTGTTTGTACGTACGTACGTATGTATGTATGTATGTATATGACCTTGTCTCTAAAACCAAACAAGAAAACCAACCAGAGTTTTGACATCCTTTGAGAGTCTAGCTACTTAAACCTCTAAAGACATAATATAGACTTCCAAAAACTGACAGTAGATCAAACATTTAATCTGAATAGAGCTTGAGGGAATTAAAAAAAAAAGTTTTCAACTCTCTACCGGAAAGCTCAGCTTTCTCATTTGCCACCGGAGCAAGGCTTTAGAATCGTACGAGCCACACTTACCTAGGACAGACATAATATACAACCTGACAGCCCCATGACAGTGACAATCCAATGCCAGTTTCAAGAAACAAATCTTCATTTGACTTGAGCTGTAGAATGGCAGAGGTGTGCCATAAAGAAACGTGGAGCTGGAGAGATGGCTCGGTGGTTAAGAGTTCTTGCTCTTCTTCCACAGGACCCCAAGTTCTGCTCACAGCTCCCATGTTAGGTGTAGATTTAGTTCAAGGGGATTTGAGGCTATCTCCTGCTTTTGCAGGCACCTGCACCTTGTGCACATGCCTACACATAGAAATATGAACACATGGTTAAAAATAAAGCTAAAAGTGTAGGGAATTGAAAACTGTATCACTTCACATCGTGAAAACAACTTTAAAAACCATAATGTATATCTATATAGGTATGTATACTTACACATATATATTTGCATGTGGCTGAGTGTATATGGTGTGTGCGTGTGTGTGTGTGTGTGTGTGAATAAACCTGTTTGCATCTGTGTGTACATATGGGTGAATGGCCAAGGATGGCTTCTGAAGTCTTTCTTAATCAGTCACTACCTTAGTCATCAAGACAGGGGCCAGTCTAGTCATCTAGCTTGCTCTAGGGATCCATTGTCTCTTCTTCTACATGGAAATTACACATGGGCTACCATGCTCACTCAGAACTTACATGGGTGGTGAGATTTGAACTCAGGTCCTCATGATTGATTGGCTTTACCCTCTAAGCCTCTCCAGCCCCAACAGACACATGAATACACACATGCACACACATATGGACACGAACACATGCAGGCACACATGAACATGTTTATGTACACACATATATTTGGAGACAGTGTCTCCATAGGTAAAGTTGGTCTTGAACTGCATAGCCAGCCATGGATGACCTTGAACTTCAGATCCTACTGCTGCCTGCCGTCTCTAACGTGCCGATCACGTGACTCCACCGAGTGTGGTGGCTGACGCTGGGAATCTCAGCCCAGGGGATTCCACAGGGGAGGATTAGGAGTTTAAGGTGTACCCTTTCTAAATCAAAATTCAGAACAAAACTACATTAATTATAAGATGGCGGAACAAACAGAATGTACATGGCTTATACCCCTGAGAAGTTAAGGAAAGGCATTTACAGCACGAATACTGTCTTTGTACAGAACTTGACCTGTCCATTAAAGAAGGTAATAATGATGATAATAATAATAATATTTATGTAGCACTTTACATATTTCAAATCCTCTCAGGCTACTGACTAGGTACACTGTTAATTTCTGTTGATTCAGCAATGACATCAGTGGGCGTCCTCGAGGGAGGCATTATGGATTTTGACATATGTGCACATCTCATGAAAAGGAAGAGAGGGTAAAAAAAGGGGAAAGTGAATTTCTAGTGCATGCACTCTAAATACTAAGCAAAATGTATCTGAGAATATAATACGGGGGCTGGGGAGATGAGTCCATGGGTAAAGTGTTTGCTACACAGCATGATGACCTGCATTCTAATGTGGTCCAGAAGCCACATTAAGAAATGATATGTAGATCTCAGGGGCTGGAGCAATGGCTCAGTGGTGAAGAGTGTTTGATGCTCTGACAGAAGGCTGGAGTTCAGTTCCTGGTACCCACATCCTACAGCTCTCAAACCCCTGGAGCTCCAGCTCCAAAGGGATTCACTGCTCTCTTCTGGCAAGGGGTTGGGGGGAGAGGAAAGAAGGGGGCAGGTTTGTGCAGAGAGAGAAGAGAACAGAAAAGAGGGGGAGGTGGATAGGGGGAGAGGGGGAAGGGAGAGAGGGAGAGAGAGTCACAGGGAGAGAGAAAGGGAGAGAAAAAAAGGATTTTTAAAAACTGCTCAACTTAGTAGCCATGTCTTTAAAGTCAGTGCTCCTATAGCAAGATGGGAGATGAAGAGGCAGAGAGAGGAGAGTACAGGGGCCAGCTTGGTGTACACAACAGCAAACAACCAGAGACAGACAAGGTGGAAGGGAAGGGGAAGGAGTCATACCGGAACTTGTCCTCTGATCTTCACTCACACGGCCCTACTGCCCCCCCCCCCATCCCACAGGTTTGTGTGCACCTGCACACACCACACAGTCATACAAAAATCTCAAGAGTATAAATAACATATTTTTGGTTAAAATAAAACTAGAGCCAGGGAGCCTGTGGCTGGTGAGGTGGGGTTTGAAAGCTTCAATAGCGATTAGAAATTCCAGGTCCTCTCTCACTTACTTGGATGTCCCAAAGCTACACGAGATCAAGTCCACAATGTTACACATGTCACAATTATTCTCTCCTTTTCTTGCATTGCTGTGGATCGGAACAAAGGCTCTGTTTGTGTAAGGGAAGAGTTTTATCACAGAGTCCCAGCCCCAGCCCCCACAATGCTATTCTAGATCTGTGTTCAAAGAGTAGGCTGCCTCTATCAAAAAGCTCAAGCTGCAAACTTTCTTAAGACAAGTGGGAGAGAACAGAGCAGAATCATTAAAGGTGTGGAAAGATGCCTGCCGCAAGTAGCATCGGTTTATTGCTGATCTGACGGGCATGGCTGGCTTAAAGGTGGGCCAGAAATGAAGCCTTTGATGGTTTTATAAAGGGTCTCAGAGATGAAGTTGGGCTCTCCCCTGAGACAGGCAGGGAGGGCGGTGAATGAGCGTCTCCTCTTTAGACTTGGTTCTTACAAGTCTGACAGGTTCTTGGTACAATTATATAACTACATATACAGTTGGCATATAGAGATGAATGAGGTGCTGTGCGTGTAATTACATGTAGCAAACTGTGTACTTTTATTTGGTGGGTACTTACATCGTGCCATGAATAGTGTACTTAGAAATAATTAACATAAAGCATTAATTTAAAAAACAAAACAATTAAAAGTAGTTTGGCTTTCTTGGACTTAAAAAAAAATAGATCTGGAATCTTCTTTCATTACTTTCAGCACTTAGTGCCAAACTGTTCTGGAAGTCATTCACAGCGCGCGCGCGCGCGCGCGTGTGCACACACACACACACACACACACACACACACAGACTTACACATACACACGTACACACACATATCACACATACATGCACACACATACACTCACTCTTTCACACACACACACTCACACACACACACACACACACTCACACACACACTCACACACACACACACTCACACACACCTCTGTTATTCACAATGTTTTGATTTAAAAAAAGGCATTTACAAATTTGAAGTGTTTCAAAACTTCAAATTTGTAAATTTGTCTGGTCTTAGATATTTGTGAATTAAAGACATTGACAAACTCTTCAAATAAATAAATACCTTGATATAATTTTGAACCTCTTTTTCTATATGTATTTTGTTTGTTTGGTTTTTGTTTGTTAAGATAGGGTTTTTCTGAGTAGCCCTGGCTATCCTAGAACTTCCTCTGTAGACCAGGCTGTCCCTGAACTTAGAGATTTACCTGCCTCTGTCTCCCCAGTGCTGGGATTAATGGAATGTGAGTTCACTGCCCAGCTGAACTCTATGTTTGTAAAGTTCAGATTGTTTTCCCATATGACTTACTATGTAGAGGAATCATTATTTCTACCATCTACAGTCATGTCTTTATGTCAGTGACTACATTATGGTGTGAGTTTTAGTTGAATTTTATTTTTAACTCTGTGGTTGTTTTTTTCTATATAGGGTATGTGAATAAGTGGGTAGGTGCCTTCAGAGGTAAGAGGCATTGATCAGATCCCCTGGAGCTGTCAGAAAGGCTGCTTCTAAGTTGCCTGCCTGACACGGATGCTGGGAGCTGAACTCAGGTCCTCTGTAAGAGCAGCAAGAAGTCCCAACCACTGAGTCATCTCTCCTGCCCCCATGGAGTAGTTTTTAGAGTTGTGCATTGTTTATGGTTATGTGAAAATTTTCCATTTCTTTATTATTAATGTGCATGTATGTATGTGTGTGTGTATGATATGTGTGTGGGTGTATGTGCCATGGCACCCACGTGAAGGTAAACAGATAATTTTTGGAGGTAGATTGCTTCAACCACCCTGTGGGGCTTAAGGATCAAACTCAGGTTGTCAGGGCTTTAAGGGCAAGTGCCTTAACCCACTAAGCTATCTCCTAGGCTATGCAGTGTTTCTTGTTGGATAGAAACTATTTGAAACCAGTTCTACTTTGAATGTTAAGATACTAAGGGACAGAATTAAGGCTTTAGAATGAGTAGCTCCATGTTTTTCCTTTGACAAATATAGTTTAGAAGATTTTGGGATTACTGTGATGATTTTAGTCTGGTAAAGATTCCAGATTATTTCTCAATGTTTCTTGGAGAGGAAATTTATAGGAGAACAAATAAGAAATCCGTCTGTAAAGATTGTTTTTCTCCTGAGAGGTTAAGATTCCTTGAGGGAGATTTCATCTTGTTTTAAATAATGCCCTTCAATATGAGACATTTTTAAGTTTAGAAGAAAATCTTTCTTTTAGATAGGGTCTCGCTTTGTAACTCTTGCTAGTCCTGACCTCAAGGTGTAGTCCAAGATGTCCTTGGATTTGACAGTGCTCCTGCCCGTCTGTCCCTCCCGGCTGAGTAGCTAACAGGAACCCACCACCAAGCCCAGCTTGGAAAGCATTTCCTGATGGCTAATTCTTTCAAGGTGTTAGGTGCAGTTTAAAAGAACAGTGACTCCATTTGAGTCTTTAAAGACTCAAATGCATTTGCATTTCTGGAAATTTACTTAGGGAGGGTCAGTTTTGCAGGTATTACCTTACAGAGACTTACCAACCTGCCCCTTAATGGGAGTTTAGTTTACAAACTAAACATGGCTGCCATCCAGGGGAGAATCTTCAATGGAAACAGAATAAGGAGAGTTTGAGGCATGTTACAATGTTCTCTAACATTTCTTAGTGTTTCTGTAACCGCAATAGATTCTTGCTGACATCCTTTACTATTATTATTTGCTGTTGTTGTTGGTCTTTGAGGCAGGGTCTCATAGAACAAGGCTGGCCTCGAATTCTCTATATATGACCATGAATGTCTCCTCCTGCCTTTACCCCTGCTGGGGTGGCAGGTGTGCACCACCATGTCAGCTAACCCTATGTTATTTTACTGTTTTGGGTAATAATACAAGATCCACAGAAGAAAGTGAGCAATTCTGGGATCCTGCCTCACCTACACAGTTGCCCTCTCTGGTGCTGAATAACAAAGGTGGCAGGAACGGATATCATTTTGATCAGTTCTCTGATTTGATGACAGGGGGCTTATTTTGGAACGTTTGGGGTGGCAATTAGTCATGCATTGGGAACTACGAGCGCTCTTCCCCTAAAGGCAGAAGCTAAACATTAAACCAAATGACCGAATGCCTCTGGATTGTTTTTCTTATGCTTCATTCAGTCATATCAATTATATGTCAAGCTTTTTTCCTGCGTCAGAACCATCCTTTCTCACAGTGGGTTCTAGAAGGATGTGATCACTCATTGTGTTATCATTGTGGGTGTCGATGGAGATAGAAGTCCTTAAACCCTTCTATTTCAAAAATATTTTAAGCAGTTCGTAACTTTCTAAGTTCACCACATTCAGACACCAGTGGTTGTCCAGTTATTACAGTACTCCGGGTGAGCATGAACTTGCAAGAAAAAACTAGTCTTTGAAATGCTTATAATTTGCTCTTTATTAAATTTTATTTATTAATTATGATGATGACAATGTGTGTGTGTGCGTGCATGGTGTGTGCAGTGGGGCATGTGCCACAGCTAGGGGGACACGTCAGAGGACAATTCTGTGGGGTCTCTTTTCCTCCTTCCTCCACATGGATACTGAGAATGGAACTCAATTACATTTGTACAGCAAGGGCTTTACCCACTGAGCCACCCCACCATCTCTAAGTTGTTCTTTTATGACTATACTTGTTCTAAATATCTTAAATGCATTCTTTAAAATCTTGTCACAAGTCTTTGCATTATTACTTCATTCACCCAAGATAATTTTTGATTAGTGAATTATCTTTTGAAATGAGAACATTTTATTCCACTAGAGAAGTTATCTTAATTTTGTTCTCCCCTCTTCCTGGCCGAGGGCAATAAAGTTTGTACAACCCCCAAACTCTGTTAGGAGAAATCTAAAATTTATGTAAATAAAGCTTAAGTTCTGGGCCTCCCAATGTCAGCCAGGTTAACATGCAAAAGTATAAACATAACTAGAAACGGAACAATTGTATTTAATACCCGTCAAACTTATAACTAAAATATTGCCATGGATTCAGAACTCTGAATTCCAACCAGATGTCTTTCCCTACTATTACACAGGTCATATATATTTCAGTTTTTAAAGTTCAAACCCAGGGGATCGACAGGATAATTAGATTGAGAACATCTGTGGTAAATCCATACCATTTCCCCGACCGTTCCCCACGAGAGGAAATTTGCTTGTTTTAATGCTCTTGCACATTTTGTCTAGCCACCTTTAGGTCAAATTTTGTCGTTCTTGCTGGCCACTGCACAAAAGTAGATGGTCTTTAAAATACAAGATAGAGAAAACCGGGTAAGATCTAAGAAGCTTTAGGTGGCAAAGGAGTTGCTTTTCGCCTGGATCCCGGTTAGGGCATAGCCAAGTGCGGGGAGCTGGGGTGGGCACGAGTGCTGGGGGCGAGGTGTGGGGGACCCCCGAGGACCCAAGTGTCGGGGAGCCGCTGCCCTCTACCGGGCGGTGCGAACGGAGCTGCAGCGCGGCTGCCCAGGTCCGCTTGCGGCCACCCGAGGTCCGGAGCGTCACTCCTGGCGCCGCGTCACGGTATCCAGACTAGAGGTTGGCTCTGCGCCTCCTGACTCCCGCGCGCTCCCACGCACCTGCTTCGGGTGGCTTCTGCCCCTCAAAGGCTGCGACTTGGGAGTGCAATCGGGTTCAGACCGCTGCATGGACATGGAGGCTGCTGGATGCAGTTGCAAGACCCGGGAACACTTGTATTCTTTAAATCTCGGGGGGACTTTCCTTTCCAACCCCTCTCTCCAAAAATATCGATCTCACCGCAACCGAATAGCGCTAAGCCCTCAAACTTGGCTCAGAAAGCAATTATTTTCTACTGTCATGTTTGGTGTTCCATACAGACGTTATTTACATATAATTTTCAAGATTAAGGAATTTAGGGATTTGTCTTCACTAATTACACGTTCACCGAAGTGCAGCAAAGTGAAAACACTGTGTTCCTTCTGTAAACGCAAATTCTCTAGTGTGAATAAATCCATTAAAAATGACGATCCTAAAACGCATGCTTTGGGGCTAGAAGGAAATGTAAAGAGAACCTCCTTCCCCCAACTCCCGGCTTAAATGTGAGTTTTTTGCAAAACTTAGAAGCGAGCGCTCCGTTTCAAGTGCACTGCACGCTCTCAAACTTTCTGCCTGCAAAGACAGAGACGCGGAACTGTGTGAACCCCAGAGGAAGTTTCTTGGGTTGTGTCGCAGAAGCATGGTTGGGGGGGACAGAGCTGTGCTCCAAGACTTGCCCCAGTCCTGGCCGATGTTGGAGCGGCTCTGAAGGGTGGGGAGGCCGCCGCCACTCGCCGCGTCCCAGTGCAAGTTGGGGATTGCAACTGAATGTGTAGGGCAGGAATAGGAGACGCGGCGGCTGCAGCCGCAGGCTCCAAGGCTTGGTGGTCAACCCTCCACCTCCCCTTTCACCACGACACAATTGCACTTCCTTGAATGTGAAACGCTGTTCGCGGCCACTGTGGTCCGGAGGTCCCCCGATGGAGCGCACCGGGGAGCGGAGTGCTGTCGTCCGCAGCCCCGGCGCGCGGGATGGTCGGTGGGGTCTGGGCCCGCTGGCTTTGCAGGTGGGCTCTGCCCGCTCCGCAAGCACCGTGCAAAGGAGCGCAGCTCCCGCACCCCGCCGCCGCGGCGCAGCCCACCGTCCGCACGCTGAGCGAGGGGGACTTTATCCCAAATTGACGGCCAGCGGCGACCGCGACCTTTGGGGGTGGGGAGAGCACCCTTTAGGTGAGCGGCAGGGTCCTGAGGAGACCCTGCAGCGCCCCCTCGAGGCCGGGCCGCCGTAGGGTCGCCGCGCGGCCTGGGAGGGGGCTTGTGGCGGGGCGCGCGGGAAAAAGGGTGAGGGGTCGCGAGGGTCCCGGATGCCCGCGCTCGGGCTGTGGAGAGAGAGCGCGGCGCGCGCGCGTCAAGGCCGCCGCCGCCGCCGCCGCCGCCGCCGTGTTTCCCTCAGGCTCCGGACTCCATGGCTGAGGCGGTGGCGGCTGCGGCGGCGGCGCCGTGAGGAAGGAGTCCGCGTCCGCGGTGGCTGAGGCGGCGGCCGGCTCCAGGCCGGGTTTTGGCGCCCGCCCGCCTGCTGCCTCCTGGCGGCTCCTGAACTCCAGCCCCCTCTCTATCAGCCTCTCACTCCGTCTCAATATGTCTCAAGATGGCGGCCAATGTGGGATCGATGTTTCAATATTGGAAGCGCTTTGATTTACAGCAGCTGCAGGTCAGGCTTCTCGGCGCTCGGCCTCGCGCCCGGGGGGTGAGGGCTGCGGGCGGTCGCGGCCTCCCTCAGGAAGGAGGGTGACACTCCGGGCTGCCAGGGCCCTGGCGGGGGTGCTGAGGCGACGGGGGAAAGCAGGAGGGGGGTGCCGGGAGAAGAGCGGGGCCGAGTCTGCGACGAGTCTCTCGGGCTCCCCGGCTCTCATTGATCACTCGGCTTGATCAGAAATTGATCCTCTTTGTTCAATTCATCGATCAGCCCAAGATGGCGCCGGAGCCGCCAGCCGCCACCAACATCTTTGCCCCCGGTGTCTGCCCCCTTCAACCCCGGAGGGTGTCTTCCTCCCGACCATCATCGCCATCATCATCCTCATCGCCCTCTCCGCCGCCGTCGCCGACCCCGCGCGCTGTCGTTGTCGCGGGACCCCGGTGGAAAGGAGGGGGGGGAGCGGCGGTCCCCCCCCACGGGGGCTCAGTGGGAACTCGCGCGCGCTAAAGAGTGGGACGCGCCACGGGGTGGCTCTGGAGGGGTGGCGGGGTTGCAAAGAAGGGGAGCTGCGGGACGCTAGTCGCCCTCGCGCCAGTCACGTCCTTCCTTTCCCCCGGCTCAGCCCCGGCGTATTCCCGGGGAAAGTTTGTGGGGAGTTGCTGGTGGGGGGTGAAGCGCCTGTCTCTCTCTGTCTCTGTCTCTCTCTGTCTCTGTCTCTCTCTGTCTCTGTCTCTCTCTCTCTCTCTCTCTCTCTCTCTCTCTCTCTCTCTCTCTCTCTTTCTTTCCTCTGTCTCCTGGAGGAGAGAGTCGCGGACCGCCGCCGCCGCCACTGCCCCGCCGGCGCGGCGGAGCAGGAGCTGGTGGCGCTGTGGTGCCGCCGGCTCCGGGGGAGGGTCAGATCGGCCACCGGCGGCTGGCGGCGGCTGGCGGCGGCGACGGCCAGGCTGGCGGGTGGCCCCTTGTCGTGGAGACGGCGGGTGGTTTGGAGCTCCTGGCTGCTCCTCGATCGGCCCCCTTGTGTCCAGCCGCCACCGTTCTACTTTCCACTACTCCCGTAAGGAATTGTCAACCGGTGTTGACCCGGCCAGGGGACCGGCTACCCAGTGTGGCGGGTCCCTCCCCCACCCCGTTTGTTTACGTCCCGGGGCCAACCCGCAAGCCCCGTGCTCTTTTGTGTGTCTGCTGCGTGAAAGTGACTGCGGAGCTGGATCTGTCCCCCGTTTTTGCGTCCGGGGACTTCCCCGGGAAGGGGTTGTGGGGGAAGCTTTGGAAGGGACAAACTTGGCGTGCGGGGGGGGACGCCAGTGGGTCGCGCAGAGTGTGGGATCGGCCCCGGAGAAGGGAGAAGGTGCGGGAGGAAGGCTGCAACTTTACACCGGGCGCAGGCCGCTACGTGACCTGGTCTCGGGGCGCTTTTCCTCCCGGGTCACCGATCGGTGCCGACAGACTTAGCTGCGTGTCTCAGGGACTTCCAGGCTCCCCCCTCGGTGACCGATAGCTTGATCACTCCAGCCCCTCACTCTCTTTCGCGAGGGGCGTGTTCAGTCCTCTCTGCAAAGGGGCCCGAGGAGCTATGGAGCGCGCGGCAGGTCCGCTCCGACCTGCCTTCTCCAGCCCGGTTCTCGAAAGCAAAGCCCGGGGGGCCCCACTGGACTGTAAGGAGACTGATTGTGGTTCCCCATCGCCTCGAGGGGATGGTATCGGGGCTTCCCAATCCGCGGCGGAGCTGCCTACGTGCCCAGAGGATGCTATTCTGCCAGCCACCCGTCATCGGAACCAGCTGCTCGCCCTCGGGGTCCTCCCTGCTAGTGCTAGCTCCGCGTTCGCGGCGCCCGAACAGCCCCGGGATTCTGCCAGGTGGATGTTGTGCGTAGCTGGAGCCAAGTTGAAGGTGAGCGGCAAATGAGCCCTCAGAGCTTTGATCATTGGGGACCCCAGAGAGAGGGGACAGTCTTGTGGTCCATAGAGGCAGCCTTGCTCTGTGTGTGTGTGTGTGTGTGTGTGTGCGCGCGCGTGTGTTGTTCCATAACATCTCTAGGGAACTGCCTTTGCTCCCAACTCTAAAGTGTGCTTGAACATGAACTTGAGTGAACTTTTCTAACCCGGAGGACTGATGATATTTATTAACCTACAGCACCCTTAGGAGTCTGAAACAAACGAACTCCACATGTAGGCCTGTAGGAAACGAAACCGATTGGATTAAAACATACATAAGTGGAGTGAAACAACTTTTAACTGCTTGCTTTTTTTCCCCATGCCTACGTGAGGACGATAAGGCAGATTCATACTCGTTATGAAATTTCCTCCCATTTCTCTCTTAACTAGGAAGACTATGTGAAATATGTATTTCTGATAAGATTAAAGCTTAAAGAAATTTGAGTATTTATTGACTAAAATGGATTACTCCATAGTCTATTGTGTAAATTAGATTCCTGAATGTAATGAACACAGCCGGATGGCATTTTTTGATTAATTGGTCTACCCTATTTTAGTAAAAATAGCTCCCTTTTACCATAATTTAATTCCTGTGCTTACTGTAAAACCCGTTGTGGAATTTTAAGAAACCTTAATTTTCACCCCTCATGTGACATCCTAGTTTAATATCAATAACGTTCTTTTATTACACATTCCCAAAGAAGGTCAGAAAAATGATTTTGAGAGTTATTAGATTTTATGAACTCAGTGTATATTAGTATCTCCCCTCCCCCCATGAATTAGCATTCCTGGGATCTTGAGAACATTTAGGCAAATGGCTTCATTGAAAGTTTCCCTTATGGTTGGCATGAATGAACTTTATGTTGATCTTAAAATAACAACAAACAAAACATTTAGTTTAAGTAAGTTCTGTTCTTATTACAGAGCCTATTGCCTTTTGGTAGATAATGATTTGGCCTTAGGTGGTTTCAATGCTTCCCTGGATGGCAAGTTTGAAAGCTTTACTTGAACTTGGAATGCCAAAGGTCAAGTCTGAGTCTGGACTGCTCCTTTACCTGCAAATGTGTCCAGGGATTTTGAGCTGGTCTCTGGTTGAGGTTCCTCTGTTCTCCCCGATGGGGAGCTGGAGAGTTTGGGTGAGTATTCTTTAGGTTACACTGAGAGTTTAGTGTGGGTCTTGCGGAGTCTCGGCAGGAGTGGCTTAGGTCTAGGCAAGGAGCAGTAGGACCCTGCACTCCTCGAGGACCATGTTCTTATTCCCCTGCTTCTTGGGTCTTAAGACAACCTGGGAACTTGAAGTGGATGTCTGCCCCTGAAGAGTTTCTGAAAACTGGCCTGTTTCCTTTCTCATCCCCAACCAAGACTTGTCCTGCAAAATGTTAAGAGTGCCCTAGTGTTGCTAAGACGAGTTGAACAAGTTTTGATCCTGCCTCAGACTTGTAAAAACCAACTTTTTTTTTTGAAAAAGAGAAACACCATTGTATAAATTTATCTCTTAAATACATATTTGAAAAGAGGTATATTTAACTCTTGTAACTTGTTTTCGGATTAGTGGAGCTCTGACTGTTGGGGAATGGGGCCTGCCCATGACTGTATCCCTTTCGAGTGCTTTCCCTGTATCGTGACCTGTTCTTTATTGAGAATCCTCTGCAAAAGTGAACTTCAAAAATATTTTCTCCTCAAATCAGAAAACAAACTCAGTTTTTGCTGCAAGTCTATTTTCTGGTTGCTTTTTCCCCTCCACTCTGGAAGCCCTCACATTGGTGTTTGTATATGTGTTTCCTGCAGCCTGATACTGCTTCTTGTAATAAGTATATAATTTCAATTAAAATATCCTGCTTAGTTAGTGCCTTTGATAGGACAATGAACAAACAAATGATACAGATGCAGGGCACTCCTGGTTTTTCTTTCCTTGATTCTTTTAATATAGAGATGTCTTACGAGTCTGGGTGTGGGAAGGGTTATTATCAGTTGCTCAAAGCTTTTGCCTTGGTGGTGAAACCTTATTTATTTATTTATTTTGAAAGACACAAGTCAGTGCAAGGATAAAATAAATGCAGTAGCTTTTGATGGGGTTGGGTACGTGGAAGCTGTATGGCCTGTCTTCCATCAGCACTCGGGTCTACGTTGGAAAGGGGAACAACAGCTCTGTCTACCCAGGAATTACTCTTTCCTGATCCCCCAGCTGACCCGTACTCTGGGCATCCCTGCTGAGCCCAGGACATTTAAGTTTTAAAAGTTCTTCTCAGTTGATAGTCAAGGAAGAAAGACCTTCCAGTGTGTGGGGGCTTTCCATTGATGATCAGAGAAAACAAGGCCAGAGGTAGAAGTCCTATGTCTCTATTCCACAGTGAGTCGAAGGACGATAGATTGGTTAGGGAAAAATGTGTATATTGTTTTAGGAGAAATTCCATCATATGAAAAACCTTTTAGACACAGGCTCCATTCTTGCTCTTGGTTCCTTTTATAATTTATGAAAATTTCATGTATCTTGCTGGGCCATAACACAAATGCCTGGTCAAAGCTACTGTAGTAAGTTATTCTGATGTATAGGATTGTAAGTGACTATAGGAATCATTTTAAATTTATTTGAAATTTAATACATAGCTTTAAAGTATAGTTGCCCTTCCCAAGGAAAATCTGATTTTTATTAGTCATTGTCAGCGGCAGAAATGTGTCTACCTCCTCCGTTTGTTTTGTCTGAAGCTCTTGGTTATTGCTGCCGCAGAGAGATAGTTTTGGTTTCAATTGAAATTCCCCTGCCTCTGATTGTTTAAGCCAGACCCTTAATCTTATTTTAACATATTTTAACCATTCAAAAAAAAAAAACCTGGAAGACTTGTTTTGTGTAAGTAGCAAGCAAATGTAGTTTAAACACTCCGGCAATTCTGGTATCTAATTGGAAACAGGTGGGACTCTTGGACTCTTGCACACAAGTCCGACCGTAGCCAAGTGGAGGGACACTGCTGGTGGTTATTCATTTTTGTTGGCGATATTTGAAGAGAGGCCGCAGCCTCTCCTTGCCCCATATTACTCTTCACCTGGACATCCTAGTCATGTCTGGGAGAAAAAGGATCTCAGAGGCCATAATCATGTTTTTTTTCTTCTTTTGCTTTGTTTTTAGTTTTTGTTTTGTTTTTCTGAGACAGGGTTTCTTTACATAGCCCTGGCTGTCCTAGAACTCCTAGACCAGACTGGCCTCAAACTCAGATACGCCTGCCTTAGCTTACTGAGTGCTGGGGTTAAAGAAGGCATATATCACTACTTTTGTTTTTTTAATGGGAGAATAAGTTTACGTTTTATGATAGCCTGATGATGATTTAAGTTCAGTGACAGGTTCCTTTGCCTAAAGATCCTACATGTAATGATGGAATCTTTCACTGAAAACCTTAAGAAAGTGAACTTGCTTGGGGGTGCATTTCACTAACATACTAATGCCATAGTCTCCTGAGAACTTTGACAGTTTTCCATTTCAGTTTTTGAGGGTGTGCTCTTGAAAGCCACTTGTGGCCTTGACTTTCTGTCTGTTCTAAGACAGTTCTTCCTGTGTCTGTAGTTACTGGATTTTCTAAGGATCATCTGGAGTTGTTGGTCTTGGTCACGATTTGGTTTTCCTTAGTTGCACTTTTAGAATTATTTATTAATTTATTGTTAGGATCTCTATAGAGCAAGCTGACCTCAAACACACAGCAATCCTCCTGCCTTGTCCCCATCTCCCAATGCTATCATTATAGACACCAACCACTGTACTTAGCCCTGTCTCTCTTTTTTGACCTGGGTTCTGAGAAGGTTGGTAAGGAGAGAATTGTTTGTCAGGGAAGGGTGTATCCTTGCAGAAAGGGATCTGGGATTGACTGAACCTGTGTTATTGGCCTCTGTGGTGCTCTTCCCAGAATGCCTCTGAGTCCCTAAAAAGTGCTATGGTACACCGTACATTAAATGATACAGTTAAAAACAATCTGAGGGTGAACATGGTTTTTAAAAGATGTCTAGTTCATCATAAACCTCTTCAAGTTTTAAGGCTATGCCTGGCATGGTGGTACACACACCTTTTATCCTGGCACTGGGCGGCAGGCTAAGTGAAGCAGGTGAATCTTAGAGTTCGTGGCCAGCCCAGTCTACATAGTGAGCTCCGGTGAGACCCTGTCTGAAAAACAGACAAGCAAAAGATTTTTAGGGCTGTGGGTGGCTGTGGGCGGCTGTGGGCGGCTGTGGGCGGCTGTGGACGGCTGTGGGTGGTGGGCAGGTCAATTGCCTAGCATATGAGAGTCAAAGGTTCCATCCCAGCACTGAAAAAAGTTGCAGTAAATAAAAGATGTCAATTTCTTCATTTTCATCTGATTTTTTTTCTTACTGGTGGAGGCCGCAGGCATTTGGCAGGAGTTTTGTGTTTAATAGAGCCTTGGGCCATTGGAAATAGGGTACTAGAACTCGGGGTTGGGGGGAGTCTCTATGAAAGGAAAGATAATCGGACCTAAGGCTACTGGGAAGACACCCTGTAGAACCAGGATGCAGTAGGCGAGCAGGAGATTCACATTGAGCAAAACTGACTGGGTCCTGCTTCCTTCCCTTAAAGCGTCCTCGAAGCAGAGCTGGGAAGGCAGGCCACACCTTTCTAAGACACCCAAGTCTGCAGCTCAGGCTGCCTCCATTCGCCCTGGTTTGAGATCAAGGATGCAGATCATTTATGCAGTTAATGCTGGAGGAAATTACTGGAGCTTAAGCCCTGAACTGCCACGTAGCTGGCTTTTTTCACGTTACCTTGAGCGATGCTGCAGTTGTACTTGCTCAATAAGGAAATGCAGTTAACATTGTAAAAATTGCCTGTGGTTGCTTGCAAGGCATCCTGAGTTTTGTTAAGGAAGAAACAAATGGACAAAATAGCTCTTTTCTTAAGCGAATATTAAAGAATTGAACAGTAGAATACGGTTTGTACTGTCATTAAAATGTATTTGGATGCTGACAGCTTTTTTTTTTTTTTTTTTTAAGATGGAAGAGGCTCTCAGATCTATGAACGAACTAAAGTCAGGGCTTAGGATGTAGTGCATTTTGGTGGAGTGCCTGCTACCTTACCAGGCTCTAGGTGCCACACCTGGCACCATGCTGCACACCCCTAAATCCCCATACTGGGGAGGTAGATGAGGGATGATGAGAAGTCGTCCTTGAATACATAGAGTTTGGGGGCAACCTGGGCTAAGTGAGGCCCTGACTGAAAAAGTAGAACATACACCAAAGCCACAGCTCAAGAGCTTCTTTGCACTTCCCTCCTGTAAGCTAGGTAGTGTTCTTTCAATTGGGTCTTTCTCCCTAATAAGTTGTGACTTTTGTTTTCTAATGTAATTTGATGTTTTAAAGATTCAAAACCATGTGAACTCATTTTAAGTGCTATTACTAGATTGTTCTCTTGGACCTCTGAGTACTTTGGTTTATTGCCATGTTTACTCTGTTAAAAAACGATTTGATGAAAGTTAGTAAAATGGGGCTGGGGAGATGACTCCGTGAGTAAGAGCCCGTACTGTGAAGGCAATCGGAACCTAGTTTAAATCCTTAGCAACTATGCAAAAATAGGGCATGGGGAGCATGCCTGGAACTCCAGATTATGGAAGCGGAGACAGGCTGATCCTCAGAGTGCCCTAGTGAACCCAGCCAAAAGATGAGCTTCAAGTTCACTGAGAGACCTCTCTCAAAAATAAGCTGGAGGAGAGAGGAAGATACCCGCTTTCCCCCCCTCCGGCCTCTGCATTGAGTGCTTGTACACGTAGGTGCTCATACAACATACACCACACATACACATACACACACACACACACACACACACACACACACAGAGTTTTTTTTTAAGTTAGTAAATGTCACAGAAGGCAAGGTGTTATTTTAAAAGTTACATTTATTTGTTGTGCATGTACTACGAGTAAGGCTAGAGGACAACTTGAGAGTGAGGTCTTTCCTTCCACCATGAGGTTTGCAGAGATGGAACTCAGGTGGTCAGGCGTGGTGGTATGTGCCTTTATTGGCTGGACCATCTTTTGGGCATGGAAGGCAAACTTGTGTTTCAAGAGCTGGGAGCTGCAAACCTCAGCAAGACCTGGGAGCTGATAGGTAAGGAAGGGCTACTGTGGAGCCACTCTTAGCCTGTCACCTTTGCCTGTCATTTCTTGCTCTGCTCCTGCCCTGCCAGGCCCGTCGTCTTGTCATCTTCAGTGTTATGACAACTGTTTTTTTTTAAACTAAGTATTTGTGGTACTTACTTATTTTGAGATTTTTGTAAGATAAGATGTAAATGAAAATTTAAATTACTACTTGAGGAGATTGGACTTTACAACTTTTTTCTTTTAATTGAGGTTTGGAAAGGATTTTTTTTTTCCTTTGGAGATGGCCACATTCTTTTGCTCTGATCACCATTTTCTTTCGTCATTCCATAAGGCTGGACAGATACTGGTGAAACAAATATATTTAAAAAAATTTTGTTTTAAGAAACTTTATTATTAACTGTGTGAAGTACATGCATATGCATGTGAGTATGTGTGTGCATGTTTGTGCACACATGTACATGTAGGTTAGAGGACAACTTTCTGGTGTCAGTTTTCTCTTTTAACCGGAGTACTAGGGATCAAACTCAGGTCTTCAGACTTGTGTGACAAATGCTTTTCACCCATTAAGCTGTCTTGCTGGGCCATTCTATTCTATCCTTTTATTTTTTTAATGTCTTGATCCTCCTATTTCAGCTTCTTCAACATATCCTGCCAGAGTGTGCTATTATAACCAGCCATTTTATGTTTTGAGTCTGGATTTCAGGCTGGCCTGGAACTGGCTATATAGCCAAGAATGCCTTTGAACTCTTGATATTCCTGCTTCTCTCCCCCAAGCTGTGATTATAGGGGAGTACTTCCACTCCAGGCTGTGCTCTGTTCTTTCTGTTTTCCCCATGCTGGTTGGCCTAGAACTTAAGGTCTGTGACTCCGTGTTAAATTGCTCTAGACTGCCTTCACCAAGAACAGCCTGTGATGCGCAGACCTTTGCAATGGAAACAAAATGGAACAAAACTATATAGCCCAGCACACAGATCTTGAACGCCGAACAGAGCTGTAGTTACATTCCGTGTTACAGCTGCAAGGCTTTGGAACAGAAAGTCTGGCAACCATGGCCTGGGAGCCTGCACTCATGTGTCAGAACGCTCACGGACTGGCTTGCCTATTTCAGTTTTACCTCAGTTTCTTGCTTTCGCAACAGCCCGTGCTCTCACATCTTCCAGCCAAGTGGGAGACAGGTTCAAGTTGGGATCATGTTTCTGCTCAGTAGGCAAGTGTGGGAATCCTGGAGTCAGACAGGAAGCCTGGCTGCCACTAGATGCCTCTTCCAGGTGATGAGGTTCACCACAGACTTTGCAGGGGACCCATGGGGTGGCCAGGTGCTTTATCTGTCCCTACCATGCTACAGTGTTACAGTGTCACCTGAAGCTGACCATCCTAGAGGGAAGGAATTGCCTTTCTTTTCCACCCTGTTCACTATTGTCTTCAACCCTGGCATGTATGGTTTGTCAGCACAATGTGGGATTGGGAAAGAAAGGATATTGCCAGTTATGGTTGAAGGTCATTATCGGGGAGTTAGAAGTGGTTTGCAGTTGTTTTACATGGCTTCATGTCGGTATGTAATTATGTTGTCATCCCATAGTTTGATGATACTTTAATGAAATCTTTCTCTCTCTCTCTCTCTCTCTCTCTCTCTCTCTCTCTCTCTGTGTGTGTGTGTGTGTGTGTGTGTGTGTGTATGTATGCATGCCCATACGTTGTTTATTGCTGGTTGAGATCTTGTTTTTTTAACACACAGGACCTAAGTTTGTAATCTTTGCTTGTTTCAAAATTGTCCATTTGAAGCAGGTTGAAATCCATGGCAGTCGGCTGCCAGCTGAATCTTCTCAAACCGTTGATTTCGTCATGTTGTGCCTGTCCGTAAACACCCACAGCAGCTTACTCTGGCATAGAATGGAGATCACATTCCCCAGACTGGCAGACAGAACTTCTGATAGATGTCTGTCTTCACTGAATCCAAACCTTTCATTCTGCAGAAGCAAACCCAGAATCTTGCTGGTTTGTGGACATTGCCCCAAGAAGCTCTTTCTGGACATCCATCTGAGGCTTCAGCCTGACTGCATGCATTCCTTCCTGCCTGGAGGAGTGGCAGCCTCCCTCTGGGAGGAGGCAGACTGAATGGCAAGGAGACTTTATCAGTGTCCTGGGGCTGCAGTGGGCAAGGAAGGCCAAGTATGGGGCAGGGGCTTCCTAAGAAACAGTTATTGGTGGCTGGTGGGCTCTGAGCTCTCTTCCAAGTGCTATCTTCCTCCTTCAGTGAATCTGATGGCTATTGGGGCAGCATCTAGCCATCCTGACTTGTGTGGCACCTGATGTCCACTTTAGATTCTGCATGTCCTATCTGCCATGCTCTCTCCTAGGGCTGTACACAATTGGAAAGTGTTGTCTGAGGGCTGTGGCCTCTTTCAGGAGTTGGCCTTTCCATGCTCTCTTGGGGATACTCAAGAAGTTAATTTTAGAATGCAAAGTTGATTTTTTTCCGCTTTCAGTGCTGGGGATTGAACCCTGGGCCTTGTCCATGGTAGGCTAACAATCCCATAGAACAGCATTCCAACTGAGATCTGGTTCTTAATATCATGGAAGTTAGGGCAGTTCTATAAAATGACTATAATTGGAAACCTACTGAAGGACTGCCTTTGATTTGTATTTTTATTTATTAATTCCTTTTTTGTACATGTTGGTTCAAATCCATGTAGGTCCCCCCACCCCTCACCCCCTCATGCTAGAGATGGAACTCATGACCTCATGCATAGTAGGCAAGCACTACCAACTGAACCATGTCTTCAGCTCCCTAAAAACCCACTTACAAAATGAAGTTGGGTAGAACAGTTTTATGCTGGAGATTTGTTGTCAAGTCTACTCTCGGCCTGAGAGGGAGGGTGCCGCCTTCACTTGGCATCTCGTCGTTACACCCCAGCAAATATCAGAGCAAGCCTGGAGCCACAAGTGCTCAGATCTGGGTGTCTGGGCCAGAGGAATGCGTTGCACCAGCCCATTGCCCAGAAGCTCTCGTGGATTTGGCACCCAGCCAGCCCTGGTTCACGCAGCCGTCTTCATAGTCCACACTTATTCTGTTCTTTCATTACCCCAAGAAAGCTCTACCTAGGATATTTCTGTGCTGGTGACATCATTGTCTGGCTGTACAAGCAAACATTTGCATGACTCTGTAGAACCAAGGGTAGCAGGCGGGATCTGAGAGTAGCAGAATGATCCAGGGGGTGTGGACTGTCATTGTAGGGGCAGAGAGGAGGGAGTGGGCCAGCAAAGGGAAGAAGGGTTTCCTGAAATCTTTTGGGATTTCAGGAGTTTGTTGGATGCCTGGGCTAAAGGTTGGTGCTGTGTACAGAGATGGATTGAGACCCAGAGTTTGGAGCCTATGGTAGATGTTTTTGGGCTTTGATTAATAAGAATTCTGCAAAATTGTGGGCTAGGAATACAGCTCAGTGTAGAGCGTTTGCCTAGAATGTGAGAGGCACAGGGTTCAATCCCCAGTACCAAGGACAGAGGGATGGAGGGAGGGGGAAAGAGAGACAGAGAACATGAGAGAGAGAGAGAGAGAGAGAGACACACACACACACACACACACCACAAGAGAGACCTATTTTTGCTGGAGATGGAGTGGGTAAAATTTCTTTATTTGTGGACCTTAGTTTAGCGTGAATTTGGTATACCTCTGTTCCCCTCACTTTAAGTTTCCCAGCTCTGGATCTAGGGGTTCCCATGTCAGGTGAAAAGAATGAGAAGGGAAGGGGCAGGCTGCTCACAGACTGGATTTTATCAACTGTAGCCAGCATATGTCTGCTGGTCATAGAACAGGGAGTTTATTTTTTTCCACTGCCAGGCCTCATTTCCTGGGCACTGAGCACTAGTGGGTCATGGCCTAGGCCCTTGGTTTATTTCATGGTATCTATTCACAGCTCTGTTCTTGGTTGTCTGGTTTACTAAGTAGCTGGAGAGTGAAGTGGAGCCTGGTTGGGTTGCCCCACAGGGGCTTTGTGAAACCTGGCTTTCCCTTGGCCTGAGACTCAAATCCCAACCTCAGGTAGACTTATTGTTGCTGTGACCTTCCTAGCCTGCATACTTTCTCTGCTTCCTTGTTAGCTGGAAGGAAGCACTATCCAAGATACTGCACTCTTGCATGCAAGCTTCATCAGACGTCTGGGCCTGAAAGAAACCCTCTTTTCTAACTCACCAGCCCCTTGTCCTCATTCAAATGTATCTGCGAGTAATGTGCACACACAGCTATGTTGGATGAGTCTTGGGCGAGATCGTCACTGCGGAGCATCTGGGTGCTGGGAAGGGAGTTGCTATTTGTACTGAGTGTTTAACCTTGTGCTGGCCAGGGCCATCTCTTTCCCAGACTCTGGAAGTCAAGCTGATGTAGTACCTGCCACTCAAATCCTCTGATATCCTCAGGACAGCACCTCTTCAAGGGGTCTGCTTTTAGCTTGCAGGAAGGAATGGTGTCCTCTGTGGATATTCAATGACTTTCTGAGAGCATCCTAGCCACAGTGACACTCTATACATCTTATTTTTCTCAGTGATTTATTACTGGGAACTGAGCTTTTGGATGACTGGATTCAGAAAATTATACACATTGTATGTCAGATGTACTTGACACTATTTATACTTGGTTCTTTTGTGTGTATACGTGTATAGGAGAGTGCACAGGGCATAACATATATGTAGAGATAAGAGGACAACTTTTGGAAGAACTTTTGTTTTGCTATTTTGGTTCCAGGAATTAAACTGTGGTTGCATTCTCGGCAGCAAGTACCTTTACCTGGTGATCCATCTTGTAGACCTTGGGGGTTGGGGATGACGTTAAAGAAAAAAATATAACAAAAAATGAAGAGAAAATATGTAAAAATGTGTGTTGGTTTTAGAAATAACATAATGTGTTTAAGTGAAATAATTCATTTTGTTTCTGTATCAACTTGTATTTTCCACAGGTTACTTGGGCTGTCCCTTCTCTGTGTGTCCCCGTGTGTGTGTGTGTGTGTGTGTGTGTGTGTGCGTGCTCAAACATGTGCAGGTGTGTATGCACATATGTCTATCATTTCTTAGATATATAACTTTTGTTTGTTGTTGTTTTTGTTTTTGTCTTTGTCTTTTTGAGACAGGGTTTCTCTGTGTAGTCCTGGCTGTCGTTGAACTCACTCTGTAGACCAGGCTGGCCTCAAACTCAGAGATCCACCTGTTTTGTTTTTTTTTTCCGGAGTGCTTGGGATTAAAGGTGTGTGTCACCACGCCTGGCCAACACCTTGGTTTCTGAGACAGGGTCTCTCGCTGGTTGGAACTCACCAAGCAGGCTGGCTGGCCAGTGAGCCTAGGGTTCCTCCTGTCTTCATCTCCAGAACTGGGACTCTAGGTGTGCTTCACTCACCTGGCTTTTTCTGTGGGTTCTGGGACTCAGACATGGACTCTCATGCTTGGTCAGTGAGCACTTTCCCAGCTGACCCATCTGTGAAACCCTCTGCTTACTTCTTGAGTGTGCCTCATGGTGTCTGGCTGCCTCAGATCCTTTTCAACGTGAAGTAACTCCCTGTTCCACCGGGAAGAGATCTCAAGGCAGAGTTTCCCTGTGCGCCAGGCTGAGGGGTGGGAGCTTCTGAAAAATGGGCCTTGCCTCTTTCTCTATCCACTTGCTTAGTCAATATTCAGAACTTCCTGCTTCCGTGCTCAGCTGGGCTATGTTCTGGAACCACAAGGAATTGCCGCCACTCAGGAGCCTGCATTCTTATAGGTGAGACAGGAAACAGGTGAAGAACTGAGAGGCAGCATGTGGGCACCTAGGGCTCTAGGGACAAATGGAGCAGGGCCTGTAGCACAGCCCCATGAAGGCATTTCTGTTTTCCAAGACCTGGAGAAACAGCTGATTTCTAAGTTGAAGACAGATTGAAGGCTTAGATTTGCATTGCAAAATATTCTTCCAGAAGCTCCATATGAAGGGTGGACCACAGCAAGAATAGATGGGCAGCAAGGAATTGAACTGGGAGGTTGTGTGTGGTGATGCCATACTTCCCAGAAGATAATGGGGAGGGCCAGGCCAGTGCC
Source organism: Tokudaia tokunoshimensis (assembly GCA_036184795.1). Classification (NCBI taxonomy): domain Eukaryota; kingdom Metazoa; phylum Chordata; class Mammalia; order Rodentia; family Muridae; genus Tokudaia; species Tokudaia tokunoshimensis. Next base: position 26,595,146 of record BTHU01000006.1, on the reverse strand, counting down.
CATCCCAGATTGAATGTACCCAAATTTGCCATTTTGGGAGAGGCCATGACAGAAATGGGACAGATGAGTGGTTTTTTACTAGGATGCCATTTGGGCCTAAAAACCCAAGGTTGGGGAATGGCATCTGTGAGAGACACCACCTTTCCTCAGAGGGAGTGGTCTTCAGTGTCACACTGACACCGAGCATCCAGCAAGCTTGTGTCCACAGGGTTTGGGCGCAGGTTCTGAGTTCTTCAGGATGAGTCCTTATGATATCCAGCTGGTTGGCTGGCTGCCGCAGGCTGATTTAGAACAGGTATGGTGATGGGCTCTGCCACAGCCTTGCTGTGAGTCAGACATGCAGGGAGTCAGCCTGGAGTTTCTTTCATTCATCCCTATTTGCTTTTTGTTGGTAATCCTGTGTAATTCCCTGGTTTCATGATGTAATTCTATTGGAATTAAACTTGAACACTTCAAAAATTATGTAATTAATTGTGTTCAGCTTCAATTACAGTGACTAATTATAATGATACCTGGTGGCAAGTCAGGTATCTACTGGTGGTGGTGGGGGGGTTGTGTCTGCTAGGTATCAGGACAGATACTTGCCTGCAGGCAGGCATTGCAACAATGGTACCAGGGCTGCCTGGCTGGCTATGGCTTCTTGGGCCTTTCCTTGGGATAGCTCCACTGGTAGGCATTCAGAGAGGGGGTGATGACAGGCCCTGAAAGGAAAGACTGTATTAAGATGGGGTTGATATAAAGGACTATCGCTCTGAAAGCAAGTGGCAGGGTGACCCAGGAAGCTAAGGCCATGTTCTGGGATGCTGTTTTCTTGGGGAATAAGGGTGGGTGCATGCAAATGCCCTTGAAGATTCCAGACTTGGGAAGGCAACTAAAGGAGGAGGAGACAGCATGCGAGTTACCTTGGCATGAGGGAAAGAAGACAGAAGTGGTATGTTTGCAGGAGGACAAGGTGCAGGCCTTAGGGTATAGAAACAGAACTGTTAGACCCTACAACACAGCTCTGAGTTTGCAGACTTTAGAAAACCCCTTTTGCTGTCTGGAGATGGAGCTCATGGGTTGAGTTATTGCCTTGAGCTCACAAAGCTCCAGGTTCCATCCCCAGCATCACATAAAAGCAGTGTGATGGTGATGTGCCTGTAAACCTAGCTCTGGGGAGACAAAGATCAGAAGTTCAAGGTTATTTGTGATTATATAATGACTGTGAAGCCAGCCTGTGCTACAGGAGACCCTGTCTTAAAAGCAAAAACAAGGAAAAAAACCCTGCCCTTTTGAAAGGTTCTGCTTTATGTGAGAAAGAGGGCCTCTTTTTTGCTAAGGGTCCCTTCACATCAATTGACTCTTCCAGCTACAGCTAGGCATTTGACCTATTCCTCTGATAGGAGGTGCAGAATTGCCCCGAAGGCGCATGCTGTATTTGTGGAAGACCCAGCAGTTTCTCCTTGTTCAGCTGCGTACTTGATGAATGAATCTGCCACCAGCTTCTTCCTGGAAGTGTCTGAAGACAGCACCTAGGTGGCCCTTAGTGCCTGGTGTTGTGTTTTTGAGAGCTGCTTTCTGCTCAGGGGCTTAGGGCATCTTAGAAGATTCTTTAAGGTTGCACTAGGGCAGGCAGTGTCCTGTTGTGGGCCCCATTGCACATGAAAGAGCCCTGCATCTCCAAACTCTGGCTGAGTCAGAAGTTTCAGTTAGGCCCATCTATTAACCCTGATGCATTACACCGGTTGGGTTATTGAGGGGAGATTGGAACTTGCACACATAATGGTTGTACAACCACTTTGAAAATGTTACCTTGAGCTGGGGGAAGTTCTTGTTGGTAAGGCACTCTTAGAACATGCAAGAGGCCCTGAGTTTTCATCCTCATCACTGTAAAAGTTAATGCAAACAATTTAGAAAGTGTTCTGAGAATTGTTAAACAAACTTATCTTTTGGAAGGATGGTTTGAAGAAATTTTTCTTTTTTCTGCCTTGTTGAGTTGGCCTAGGGACTGGCCTTATCTCCAACTTACTATGTAATCAAGGGTCACCTGGGGATTCTCCTGCTTCTACCTTAAGTCCTGGGATTACAGGTGTGGCTAGACTGCTGGCCAGTGAGCCCCAGGGATTCCTCTCCTCCACCTCCCCACCTCGGAGTTTAAGGCTTTGTGCTTCCTTGGCAGCTTCTACGTTGGTGCTGGGGTTTGAACTCAGGTCTTCACATCCGCACCACAAGCACTTTACTGACCTCTTTCCCTAGCCCCTGTGCACAAGTGTGAATGCATACATTTATGTTTCTTAGGTAGACTTTTAGTAGAGTTGTCGAAGTCTTTAGAGATGTCTTTAGCCTGAGTTTGTGACTTTGGGGCATCTTAGTGACTCTTCTTTCCACAGTGCATATTTTAACACCTGGCCTCCTCTTTGTTCTTCTATCCTGGCCTGATTTCCCTCCTTATACCCTCTTGGTCTGCTCCCGCAACTCCCCCCACCCTTTCAACACCAACTGCTACTGCTGGCAAGTTGATTGTGTGGAAACGGCTGGGGAATAATTTGGGATGAGAGGACATTTCTCCAGTTCTTGCACACCTGCCTTGCACACCATCATGGATACCCCTGTACCCCATATACCCTTCACCTTCTACAGCCAAGGTGTGGGTACTTCACTCTGGTTTTCATAGATAACCAGCAAGGGGCTTTGGGGTATAGTTGCTCTCTACCTTCCGATTTGCCTCTGTGAGAAAAGGCTTCCCAAATACGCCACTATCATCTCAGTTTTGGGAGCTTCAAGTCAGAATGACAGTCATAGAGTAGGACAGTGAGAGGTGCTTGTGTCCTTGGTGGCTCTGAGGAACTGAATAAGCTACCTCTGTAGTCACCTGTGGTAGGAGGAAACATTTCCTCACCATTCCTGCTGCTGGAAAATAATTCTTCCTTTAAAAGAAAAAAAAAATGAAATAGGGTATCAATATATCCCTGACTGGCCTAGAACTTGCTATGGAGACCAGATTGTCCTCAAACTCTTGGAAATCCACCTGTTTCTGCCTCCTGACTGTTGGGATTAAAGTCATGTGCCACTATGTCTGGTACTTTCTTGAAGCTGAAGTCCTTGCATGCAAGTGCTGTACTACTGAACTAAAACCCTAATCCCTGGGAAAATGTGTTATTTGTTTTTGTTTTGATTTTGTTATGCTTTGTTTTGAGACAGGATCTCACTATCTAGAGAACTTGATACATAGACCAGACTGGCTTTGAGCTTTCAGCAATCCTCTTGCCTCTGCCTTGTAAGTACTGGGGGTATAAGTGTGCACTAACACAGCTTTGTGTTGCTTGTTTTTTGAGATAGGTCTCATTATGTAGATCAGGCTGGCCTTGAACTAGCTACAGTCCTCCTGCTTCTGTCTCTGGAGTGCTCGTATTACAGTGTGTTCCTCTGTGTCTGGCTGGAAAAAGTACTCTGCAACAAGATGTCATAATTAAAATCCAACTCCTGGGAGGATTTTCTTGGTGACCTTGGCTTGGCGTGGTCCCAGAGGAGTGCCCTGGAGACATGCTGGTCCTCAGGGTGGCAGATGTGAGTATGGGAGAGACATGTGCCCCCAGCTCTCTTTTCTAATGGCAAATAGAATCCCATTTGCCATGCCAGCTGTCATTCCATACTTTAGCTCCAGCCAATAAAACATTAAGCAATTAGAACAGTTAATATTCAGTTCAGTATAATTAGATGCTGGTGTAAATTGTGAATGAAATTGGCAGGTTCTGTAAGTTAGAGTGAAATACCAAGGCTCTTTCTGATTGGGAATGTGTGCCTGTGGCTCTCAGTCTTTCACCTTAACTTAAGCAGGGACAGAAATCATGGCCTTTAGAAACTCAGTTCCATGAGATTTGGAAAGTTCAGGAACATCTTTATTAACAATCCTTACTGTTTCTATCTTTGCAGGTAGGCATGAAAAACCAAGTCCCTGTTGTCTGCTTTCCTTCAGGGTGTTCTGTGTATGCTGTAGGCTCTGTACTTGTTTTGTCCCACCTGCCTTGTTAATCTGCCCTCAGTCCTTAATATATTTGTGACTTATTTCATTTTTTAAAAGTTTTCCTTTTGCTTTGGTTTCGTATGTAGCCCAGGCTGGCCTTTGAACTCATAATCCTGCTGCAGCCTTTCAACAAGTATGGGGGTTATAGATGTTTGCCACATGCTGGTGTTTTATTTTGTTCTGTCTTCTCTTTGGGGTGACCCGAGCGAGGCTTTATGTGTGCTAAGCAAATGCCCTACCAACAGAGCTGCATATATCCCTGGAGTGTCCCCTGGAGTGTCCTGCATATACCCCTGGAGTGTCCTGGAGTGCCCTGCATATACCCCTGGAGTGTCCTGGAGTGTCCCCTGGAGTGCCCTGGATGGCCCCTGAGTGCCGCACCCTTTATGTGTGAATGAGGGTGTCTTGTCTCTCTATTCTTTCTTTGAAGTATTTTGTACAAGCATTTATTTGTTGAGTATTCACTTGTTGACACCTTGATGTTTTTTAGCAGTTAATGATTTCTCCTGCTCATACTTGTGATAAACCTCAGTCTATGCTTGTTAGCTATGTAGATTTCCTCTTTGGTAATAAGTTCTGTCCTTTTTTATTTTATTTTATTTTTTTAAATTTTGAGATAGGGTCTATGTGGTCAAAGTTCTGTCTGGCCAACTTCTGGGTTGACTAGACTGACCTGGAACTCAGAGATCTATCCACTCTGCCTTCTAAGTACTGGAGTTAGGCTTGTGTGCACTCGTTTTGAAACCTGTTGACTTTTTAAAAACAATTATATTTATGTGTGCATGTGCCTGAATGTATGTGCGTGCTCCACATATATATGTGGGTGCCCACAGAGGTCAGGAGAGGGTGTCAGATTCCTTGGAACTGAAGTTACAGGCAGTTGTGAGCCCCTGGATGTGTGTGTGTGTGTGCTGGTAATGTAGTTCAGATCCTCATAACAGTTAGGGCAGCTCTCTAGCTCCTGTCCGGTTTTCTTTCTTTCTTTTTATTTTATTGGATTGCTATCCCTCTGCAGGTCTGTGTATTCCATGTAGTGGAACTTTGTTGATTTCCCTGCTAACATCTAGTCCCCCAGTCTCTCAGGTGTTTGTTGGTTGGTTTGCCTGTAGCATCCTTTAGTCAGTAGGAAAGTGGAACTCTACAGGGCTCAGATCTGTCAGTTTCCCATGCTTCTGATTAGTATTTCACTCAAAAATTGCCCGAGAATTTTTTTTTTAATTAAGATCACAAAGAGGTTACGTTTCTGTAACCATATAGAGTGTGTGTGTGTGTGTGTGTGTGTGTGTGTGTGTGCGTGCTCACACAGATGGACACTGATTATCTTCTGTCGCTCTCTACCTTATGAGACAAGGTTTCTCACTGAACCTCAAACAGTCAGACTCTCTGCCCATGCAGGCTCCTGGGATCCTCCTGTCTTTACCTGTCAGCCCTAGGGACATGCACTGCCTTGCCCAGTTTTTCCTTTTTGAAGGGAGGTGGTTGAGACAGGGGCTCTATGTAGCCCTAGCTGTCCTAGAACTCTCTGTGTAGACCAGGCTGGCCTCAAACTCAGGGAGATCTGCCTGCCTCTGCCTCCTGAGTGCTGGAATCAAAGGTGTGTGTCACCACACTGGGCTATGCTGTTTGTTTTAAACATAAACACTAGAGCTCCACACTCATCCTCATGCCTGTGCAGCAGGCACGTTTCCTCCACGTCATCTTCCAGCCTTGTATGTATCTATAGGTTTGCCCTTTACAGTTAAGCCTTTTATTTAGGGTGACACTGAATTCTTAGCCACCATTTCTCTGCTGATTTGGGACACTGCTTTGTTGTAGTTTAAGTCCTTATGAGTGTATATATTAGCCTATTTATTCATGGAATACCAGAAGCTGGATACTTTTTCAAGAGTAAAGCTTTATTTAGCTTACAGTTTTAGAGACAGAAAGTCCAAACAACATGGTGCCAGTTCTGGCAAGGTCCCTCCATGGCTGTGTCACCTCCTGATAGATGATATAAAGGTAGGCTAGTGTGAAAGATGAGATGACACAGTAAGATAGGGTGCCGGGGAGTGGGCAAGGTCTGGCTTTGGTCTTTTCTTTTCCTTCTGGAACTAATTAACCAGGGTCCCAGAGAAGTACTTAATCCCCTCTCAGGAAAAGGACCCAGACTCCTCCTAATGACTTCCCACTAGGCTCCGCCTCTTAAAGGTTCCACAGCCTTGCACATTGCCCCACTGGGGACTAAAGTAAATTAACTGCTGGTTCTTTATAGTTTTTGTAGTTATTGTGGTGCCCTCCTCATTTTTCAAAGTGATTATTGCAGTGTCAAGGGAGAAGGTTGGTTTTGCTCACCGGTTGTGAATGAGACAAGATGGCTTTTACTAGTTTTGCTAGTAACTTGATGCCAGTGCCTCTTTTTGGTGGGGATAATGGCATGTGCAGAATTTGGCAATTCTATCTGTCCCCTGCTCCCACTCCTGATGTTGGAATACCTTGTTCTTTTGGCTTGAACCTCAGGGACCCAGCTGAGCAAAAACTTGCCTTGAAAGAACTGTGCTGGGCTCTGGCTGTGGTGCTGGCTTTAACCCCAGGATTTGGGAGGCAGAGGCATGAGATGTCTTGAGTCTGAGGTCAGCCTGGACACAGAATTCTATAGAGTTCCTGGACAGACAGGGCTACACAGAAGAACACAGAAACAACAGCAGCAACAACAAAAAGCATAAACAATAAAAGAAGTGTGCTGACTTTGGAAAAAGTTTTAGCCTTCACTCCCTTTCCCCCAGTTTCAGAGAGTTGTTAGCATACATGGCTGTTGATCCTTGGCAAATTCTTTCACTTCCTGGGACAGACTCTTTTTCCTTTTGCATTTTAAAAGTGTTGTTAGATTTGAGTGACAGTTTTTGAAAGCTTTATTAAATTAACTTGTCTAATATTATCCTGTTTCTACCCAGTTAAATGTGAGATTGTGGTGGTCTCAAAATAGGTTAAACTGCTTTGTGGGAATTTGTACACAGTGAGCACTGTGCGTTCTTAGATTGGGTGGAGCTTACCTGCAGGACTGTGAGTGTGGCCAGAGCTGTGACAGCTCACTTTCCTAGTCAATCCACATTTCCTGCTATTTCTGTTTTGATACTTTATATAATTTTAAAGAAATTATCCAGCTTACCTAGGCTTTAAAGTTTAATATATTTGTTCATAATATTGTCTTTATTTTTGTAATTTTCTTTTATCTATAACTTTCTTATTAACTTTCTATATTGTGTTTTGGAATTTTCTCACAGCCTTCAATTTTCTATCATGCATAGAGATTTGTTTATTCTTTTTATTTATCTGTTCACTTATGGTATGGTATATGTGTATCTCTCTCCGTGTATGTCTCTGTCTCTGGGGTGTGTGTATGCATGTGTGTACAAAAGTACATTCTGGTGTTGGATATGAGTATATGAGTAGGTTGAAGCCAGAGGTGGATATCAAGTGTTCTTCTACCTTGTTTTGTGTGTGTGTGTGTGTGTGTGTGCGCTCGCGCGTGCGCACGTGCGCGTGTGTATGTACATGTGTGTTAGTATGAGTATGTACGTGTGTTTATAGGTGTACTCACCACGTGGACACATACAGAGGCCAGAGGTTGTCTTCCTCAATTGCTCTTCATCTCATTTTCCAGGCAGTGTCTCTTCTTGAATCTGGAGCTCTCTGTTTTCTAGAGTCCCTGGGATCCGCCTGGCTCCATCCCCTAGTGCTGTGATTGACACCTTCTCCTGAGCCTAGCCTTGAACATGGGTGCTGCGTGATCCCTATTCATGCTTGCATGGCAAACACTTTCCAACTCAGCCTGTCTTTCTCACTTTCTGCTTCTTATTAATATTAACGAAACAGCTTTTGGTCTTTTGTTAATCATGTGTTTTGTGTTTGTGTGGCCAGGTTTCACCTGTTTCACTCGTCTCTTAATTCTCTTTCCTAACATTCTTTTGAAGGCTTACCTTTTAAAGTTTGAATTTATATTTTCAGATAAATCTGTTCAAAGCCATAACATTTCCTCTAGTGTTACTTCAGCCATGTCCATAAATTCTGACATGTAGCACTTTCATTTTTAAATTTAATATTTGTTTTGTAATTTCTTTATAATCTCCTCTTTAACCTATGGGTTATTTAGTAACATATATGATATAGATTCTCTGTGTTTTTCCTTAATGGCTTCTCTTATGTTCTTGATATGTATTTTTCTTACATATGGCCAGAAAACAGTCCCTGCATGACTCTGATTATTTGAGCTTTCTGAGACCTCTTTGATTCTTGATACGTGGATCTTTATGATTGCTTATTATTATGTACACTCAATGTGTTTTCAGTTGGAGTAGACAAAGCTTTGTGTATGTACTCAGATGTGAACTCACACTTTTGCAATGTATGTAGTTCATTCAGTAGATTCCTGTTTATGTACTGAGTAATTTTGCTCAGATAGTTTTTGCCCCTGGACTTTAAATATGTAAATATAGCTCTATATTACAATACACATATTTTAATATATAAAATATATTTATATATTACATATATAGTTTTTAAAGTTTACTACTTTTTTGTGTGTATATGTATGTGCACACACTGTGTCATAATACAAGTGCTATGGTGTACATGTGTGTAGGTCAGAGGACAACTTGTGGGAGTCAGTTCTCTCCTTCCTGGCATCAAACTCAGGTCATCAGACTTGGCAGTTAACATCTACTGAGCCATCTTGCATGTTGTGATGGTATTGTTAAATGCATATGGGATTGGATTCTTTTGTCTAACTGATTTATTGTTTCTGTATCTGTTGTGTGTGACTCCTTCATCTTTTATGTTGAATTTTCATTGTAAATTCTATTTGGTTAATGTTAGAATTGCACGCCCCGCCCTCCGTTTTGGTTTCTGTGGTTCTGAAATGGCCTTTTCTCTTCCATTGCTTCCAATCCTTCAGTGTGCTTTGGCTTTGAATGCTCCTGTTGTAGATACAGTTCTGGGTTTCAGTATTCATGTCTGGCTTTAAGGCTTTTTGCTTAGTGTATTTAAACTGGTGCACATCTGTGTCACTGCAGTTAGGTTAGGGCTTCTGGACTCTTTTTTTGCAGTTCCTGCTTACTATTACTTTTCAGTTCTCTTCTTCTTCTTCTTCTTATTATTATTGTTATTTTTAAAATATTTATTTATTTATTATACATAAGTGCACTGTAGCTGTCTTCAAACACCCCAGAAGAGGGCATCAGATCTCATTATGGATGGTTGTGAGCCACCATGTGGTTGCTGGGATTTTAATTCAGGACCTTTGAAAGAGCAGTCAGTGCTCTTAATCGCTGAGTCATCTCTCCAGCCCTCTCTCTTTTTTTTCAAGACAGGATTTCTCTATGTAGCTTTGGTTGTCCTGGAACTCACCTCAGCTTATTTATTTATTTATTTATTAACATTTGAGAGTTCTTTTTTCTTTGATCTAAGGTTTCATATTGCACAGGCTAGCCTCCAACCTGTTATGTAGACCAAGCTAGCCTCAAACTCAAACAGATCTGCCTGCCTCTACCTCCCTAGTGCTGGGTTAAAGGTCGGCGCCACCACCTCCTGGCAGCCTCCTCTGATTTTTTAAAAGAAAGAAATTAAGCTCCTCAGAATGCACAGGGAAACAAATACAAATCCCAGCAATCAATCCCGTGGCTGCAGCAGTCTCTGTCTTAGCGGTCTTACAGACTCATTCCTCAGTGACAGTGATGCTGTCACCATGAGACCTCTCAAGGCCTCACTTCAGCCCTGCTCTGTAGCAATTTGTCTCCTCGTCCAGAGTTTACTGAGCTAGTAAAGATAGTTCCTGTACTAGATACGCAGTTAGGAGAGCTCTTGCCCAGTCCACGGGAAGCCCTGGGTTTCATTCCTAGCACCACATGAATGGTACATGGAAGCTCATGCCCACAATCCCAGCACTTGGGAAGTCAATGCAGGGGCACTGGAAATTCAGGAGTATCCTCAACTACATAACAGGTTGGAGGCTAGCCTGTGCTATATGAAACCTTAGATCAAAGAAAAAAAAGAACTCTCAAATGTTAATAAATAAATAAATAAATAAATAAATAAATAAGCTGAGGTGGTGGTGGCGCACACCTTTAATCTCGGTACTTAGGAGGCAGAGGCAGGAGGATCTCCAAATTCGAGGCTAGTCTGGTCTACAGAGTGAGATTCAGGGCAGCCAGTGCTACACAGAGAAACCCTGTCTCAAAAAAACCAAACAACCCCCCCCCCCACGGCAAACCACACAAAACCCCAAAACTACCCCTTCCTTCAACAAACAACAACAAAACCAAAAAAAATCTATGAATATAAACTGTATTGAGGTGATGTGTTCCATGAGAGTCTACTGTCTGTTTTCTCACAGCGCTGGGATTGAAGGTGGGCACAACCATGCCCATCACTTTTCTGTCTTTTCTTGTAAAGGTATTAGAGTTGGATTTTCCCATTTTGGATTTTAACAGTACATTGCCTGTTTTATTCCGGAGTTTAGAATCTAGATTATTCTTGACACTATTAAGAGTCATTCATTTTACTGCTGACCTATACTGCCTCTTTTTCCCTTTTAGAATAGGGCTGACTTTTATTTTATTTGTTCCTGTTGCTTAGGTTTCCTGTCAGGTTCTAAAACTCAACAATTTAATTCTTTCCTTCCTACCTACCTACCTATTGTTCGTATCTAGTTGCCTTTTCTAAAATAACGATGCCCACCCAGAAAGACAGAAAGCAGTTCCAGGATTTCCTTGCATCAGAAACTCCAAGTGAAAGTGTGACCAGTAATCTCTTCATGTATATGTTTCAAATTTCTTTTTTTTTTTTTTTGTCTTTTTGAAACAATCTTATGTAGTCCACCCAGGCTTTAACTCAACTCTGGATGTGGGTTATACCCAGTTTATGTAGTACTTGGGATAGAACCTAGAGCTTGATGCCTGCTAGGCTAGTGCTCTACCAGCTAAACTAGCCCTTGGTCCTATTCCTAACCGCTGGGAATACTAAGTGTAGCCAGAACTCCCTCTTGGCTGAGCCTTTCCTCTTGGCTGAGACCTGCTGGCTCTGGCTCAGGGCCTGGTGGTAGAAGGGGAGAGGGAATGGAAGGGTCTAGCTGAATAGGCCTAGAGGCTGGCTGCTAGAACACTGAAGAGGACATCTCAGATTAGATTGTGTTTCTCTTATTTTACTTTTTAAAGATTTTTTAAATTTTGAATTATGTGTATGTGTGTATCTCTGTTTGTGCACTTAAGTACAGGTGCCTATGGAGGGCAAAGGCATTGGATCCCCTGGAGCTGTAGTCACAGGTATTTGTAAGCAGCCCAGTGTGTATGCTGGGAAGACCAGTATGTGCTCCTAATCACTAGACCATCTCTCCAGCTATGTTGTGCCTCTCTGGGACGGCACTGGCCTAACCTGGACTTTTGCTACCAGGGCAGTCTGTAAATTAACAATATGGGTTGGGATGGGAGGGTGCTAAAAATGCAGGTTCTGAAGTCTTCATAAATGAGATTAGCAAGTTATTCATGTACACAGGAGAGTTTGATCAGTCTGGGGCTAGATCCTTTACCAGGGATGACTGGCTATATTCCACAGAGTTGCTACTCCCTTATCTTCTAAGTTGATCCAGCATAGAAGGTTGAGCTATAGGGGTGTTCTGAGTGCTTGGTTGCCTTCTAGGGAGGTTCCTAGGCCCTGTCGCAGGCCTGTTTAAACCAGCTCTTTTTAATGCCTGCAGTTCTTACAGGATTCAGGCTCTGCTTCCTAGGGCACCAACCAACACATGGGAGCAGCAAACCAGAAGCATGTCAGGGAGGTGTTAGTGCAACCCCAGGTTAGTAGCAGTTAGGACCAAGCTGTCTACTTGTCTGCAGAAAGAGACCAGACAACACAGTTCTTAAGAACCCCAGTCTAGACTTGGCTGCAGTGCAGGCAGCTCCTCCACACGCAGGCAGTTGACTGTAGGAGGCCAGAGAAGTTTTGTGTCGTGCCTCTTAGCATATCTTGATGAATGCTAGAGTGTCTTGGGGTTCAACTCTTGGTCTCACTAGGGATGCAGCAAGGTCAAGGCCAGGCCAAGACCAAAGACAAATACTTGTTTGGAAAGTTGAGTTCAGAGGATCTTCTCCTGCTATGATTGGTTGGCACAGTGATAGGTTGTAATCTAGAACTGATGGCCTACAGTGTTGGTGACTGGGAAGTTTCAGAGTAGTCTGCCTTCAAACCTGCCCAGGGTCCATCAGCTGTCCTTCCAACTTGGCTGGAAGGGGATAAAATAGTCTATGGGGTTCCTGCTATGGGCTGTAGATTACCACCCCCACCCCCTTTAAAAACAGATTCTTATGTATCCCAGACTGGTCTCTAGTTCACTATGTAGCTAAAGATGACCTTTAGTTCCTGATTCTTCTGTTTCTGCCCCTTGAGTATTAGAATTACAAGTGTTTGCCATTATGTCCCAGAATGCCATTATACAGTGCTAGGGATCGAACCCAGGGCTTCCTTCCTGTATGATAGGCAAACAACCTTCCAGCTGAATCATATCCACAGCTCTAGGTTTTAGAATCTTTGTACCTCATTTGTTAGCTCAGTAATTACCTGATTCCTCTGTAAAATAGTGGTGTTTAAGCTACTCTTTGAAGGACTCAGTAAAACTCATCTCAGAAGTATCCATCTCAGTGAAAAAAGTTAAGTACTCTGGTCTTGGAGCTTGCTAGCAGAGATGTCTTATAATAAAAAATGGATGGTGTCAGTGGTCAGGTGCAGTGACACTGGCCCGTATACCCAGCACTCAAGCTGGGGCAGGAGGATGGTGAGTTTGAAGGCAGTGTAGACTAAATGGTGAGACTCTGCCTTAACAAAACAAATAGCCTCAACTAGAATAGTGACACTGTGATGACCCAGTCTACGGGCCTGTATCTGAAGCACGGACTCTACCAACTGAGCTATGCCCTCAGCATGGCAGAAGGTCCTTGAAGTCGAAGCTAGCTTTCTGAGTGTGAGCTGCTTCCACCTCCATGGCTCAGTGGGCAGGTCAGTGTGAGTCAGCTAACAGCAGCACCTTGTGGCTTTGAATATATGGAGGTGATCTTCCTTCCCAGAAGAGGGATTTCCAAAGCGGATGTACTCTTGATTTGAATGGTGAAAGATGTCCTTAGGCAGGAATCTTGGTTCTTACCATGGCTTGGGACTCTGTAATCATTTTTACTTCCTTGAGCTAGACCTTTATGGAGGCTGGATTTAGCTTGGAGTTTGTCCCTTTTGTGTGGCGCAAGATTCCCATTTACAGAAGTACCTCAATGGAAAGATGAGAGCAGTTGTCAGCACAAGCGAGGAACTGACCAAGGAGTTTGCAGCCTACCACGATACCTGCATGGCGCTTCCTTTGACTGCTTCAGATCTCAGGGTTGGCTTTCTATGTCAGGGTGGCTGACAGGGTCACAGTACAGCTCTGGGGACATGTGATTTACTTGTTCTACTCTGAGTGTTTTCAAATTAGGTGGGTTTGTTTGTTTGTTGTTTTTAGTGGCAGGTTTGGGCTATTCTTTAGTTAGTCCTTTTTAGTCCTTTCCCCAAGGACCCTGGGAGAGGGCACAGGGCGGCTAATATTAGAGTCAATATAGGTGTTTTCCTCAAACTCCATCCTGTGTGTGGGGGTATGTTTGTGTTCATATATGAGTACCAGGGCATATGTGTGTGGAGGCCAGAGGTCAGTGTCAGTTGCCTGCCTCTATCATTTTGAGATAGGATCTCTTATTGAGCCTAGAACTCACCAACTCAACTGGACTGGCTGGCCAGCAAACCCTACATATTCTCTAGTTTCCATCCCTCCAGCATTAGCATTGCAGACACGTGCTGCTGTGCCCAACTTCTCTTTACATTCGTCCTGAGCTTGGAACTCAGGTCCTTTGCTTTTTCAGCAGGTACTTTTCCAACTGATCTATCTCCCCAGTCACAGTGTCATGGAATTTCAAACACCATGGCCCCTTGGCCTGAATTGAAACACAGAGAGTTCATTTTAAACACATGATAATCTGCATTGCTTTTACATAGGAAATAGCAAATACAGCAAGTACAAACTTTGAATCAGGGAGGATTTCAGAAGCCAAGTGAGAAAGTTCAGTGTGTTGCTTTCAAGGGAAAAGAACTCAGTTCTTCCCTAGGATAGGCTCAGTGGTTCCCTATAGTATAAGTGTGGGAGCTAGGGCGTGCCTGGACTTCCGGGCTGGACTGTTGTGGTCCAGCTGCCCTAGGTAGTTTCTCTGGAGGCCTTTAGCCTTGGGCCTGTCATTTGTAACCCAAGTGAGGGTTCCCCAGGTGTAGATGAGAGAAAGTTGGTTCAGATGAGAAGGGAGAAGGCAGAATTAATACTTTTCCAAGTGGTCTCTATAGTCATCATAGCTGGAATTGTTCAAGGAACAAAAGGTACACATCAGTATCTCTCTCACCTTCAATAACCTACCTCTTGAAAGCATTTCATTTTAAAATAAAAAATATCTTTAAATATTTCTTTTATGTGTATTTCCCAACTCAGCCCCCAGTCCTCTTCGAGTAGCAGGAATTTTAAGATTTATTCTTGTGTGCGTGCATGCCTGCTTGCCTGCCTTTGTGCATGACTATGAAAACCAGAGGCATCAGATTCCCCGGGAACTGCAGTTACAGGTGGTTGTGAACTGCCTGAAGTGGGTTCTAGGGTGCAGGAGCAGTATGTACTCGTAACTGCTGAACCATCTTGCCAGCCTTCTATCCCAGGGTGCCTTTAAGCTTTCGGTTATAATTCTGGATGACTTAGAACCTCACATTTTCCTCCTTCACGTCCCAAGCACTGGGATTTCCATGCCCAGTTTGTTTAGTGAAGGCGATTGGACCCAGGGTTTTATATATGCTAGGAAAGTACTCCACCACCAACGAGATGTATCTCCAAACCTGGTGTTTCTGTTCTGAACTCAGGACTTAACAAGTATTCTATCCTGAAGTCTAGTGGATGTGAAAAACAAGATGGCTTTCCTAGGACAATGACCAGAGGAGGAATTTCATCACTACAGCTGAGAGACTTTCAGGGTACAGGCTCCTGGCAGGGATAGACAGCAGCCAATCTGTTTCCTGCAGCCCAGGAGGGAGGGCTTCTTCCTTTGGGTAGTTACTTTCAGCACTTCCCTTTAGGCTAAAATCATCTGAACCTCTGATTCTGGTGTGCCCAGGGATAACCTGTACTATTGCCCCACAGCCTCACACATGCTGGAGCCTCCCGCAGACTCTCATGGGTGCTTTAGACTTGCCTTTCACTCTGGAACTCTGAGCATCTTTAAACTAAAGCTGCCTTCTTGATGTTCAATTCCTGTTCTACTCCCTTCTTGACCTCGGCCTCCCTGACCCCTTCAAGTTCTTCTCCAGTTTTGTTGCTTGCTGTCCCCTCCTCCACCCTTTGCCACGTGTAGGTCTTGCAGAGTCTTCTAGATGTGACCTCGACTTCTCTGTCCTGACCCTGGAGCACCCTTACTCCGTCGTTTTTCAGCCTCTGAAATCCTGCCCAGCTCAAAGTCCATCTCTGTCTAGATGAAGCTCTTTAGATCAGACAGCAGATAGATTCAGGCCTCTGGATGCCTGAGCCGTGTGTGTGTGTGTGTGTGTGTGTGTATGTGCAAGCACATGCACATAGAATTCAGAGGCTGATGTTGGTGTCTTTCTTGATTACTTCCCTATTATTATTTCTACATTATTATTACATATATATTATTATTAGTGATTATGATTATCATTTGAAACAGGATTTGTTGCTGAACAATTTGTCCAGATTGACTGGCCAGCAAGCCACTGTCTGCCTTCACTCTCCATGCCTTTGTGCTGGGGTCACAGGTGCTGGTTTTTTATGTGTGTTCTGAGGATAGAACTCAGGTTTTCACACTCACACAGCAAACACTGTACCCCCTGAGGCGTCCCTGTCACCTTGTGTGCCTAGGTTTTGTCATCTGAACCCTAGTTTTGTCCCTCTGTCAGGCGACTGCTTTATCTGAACATGGGCTGTGCCTAATTGGAACCCATTTATCCCACAAGGCCTGTCTTCTTTTATAGACACACACTCTATGAAATGGCTACCTTTGCCGGGCGGTGGTGGCGCACGCCTTTAATCCCAGCACTTGGGAGGCAGAGGCAGGAGGATTTCTGAGTTCGAGGCCAGCCTGGTCTACAGAGTGAGTTCCAGGACAGCCAGGGCTACACAGAGAAACCCTGTCTCGAAAAAACAAAAAAAAAAAAAGAAAAAAAAAAAAAAAGAAATGGCTACCTTTTGGGGATTGTGTAGAGGTGAAAGGGGCATCACTGTTTTCTTCCTTCAGGACCCAGATGTGAACCTCATCTACCTTTAACCCTCAGAGGATGCTTTAGCCCAGAAAGGCCTTTTAATGCTCTTCAATAACTTTGGGAATAATAGGGGTTAGTATGAAAAATGAGGGTGGCTTGCCTCTGACACCAGCACAGGGAGCTTTGAATCAGACAGAGCTGGAGGACAGGGTTTAACCCTTGAGACTGAAGTCCCAAGTTGGAGGACTGAGGATTCCAGGCCAACCTGGGTTCCATAGTGAGATCCTGTCTCCAGTGTACCTAGACAACAACTTGGAATAATTATCTTTCCGTAAATGAGTCTGGAAGGGAAGGATAGAACTGGTCTGACTGGGATGAGCTTGTCACTTCCAATTGGATGAATTTAGCTCTGAGCAACTTAGTCTCATTCCTTTGTATAAATGCAAAGAGGGTCTATCCCCATTTTTTCTTACAGCTTCCTTCTAGTGGTTTGTGGAAATTAGTTTTATCATATTGATTGATTGATTGATTGATTGTCGTTTTGTTGAGGGAATGAAACCCAGAGCCTGTGTATGCTGGGCAAAAACTCTATCACTAAGCCACACGCCCAGGCCCTCACTGGGAGACTGTAAACGTGTGATCTGCACTGAGTCGCCCCTAGCTTATCATTCTTACTTCCTAGGACACTGAGGCTGGGGAGCTTGCTGTGTGACTGTCAGAGCTGCTAGTGCCTTTAGCTAGAATGTTAGCAAGCTAGTCTAGTAGACTAGCATCCAGCCCTCACTCCATTTACTGGCTCCACCACATCTCGTGTAATTTGCCTCTGCCTTCTGCAGCTCCCAGCTCTGTATAGACAGAGGCTGAGACAGTGAGATGAAAACAGACTATTGCAAACAAATAGGAAGTAAATTCATGAAGTCCTTTCGAGACTCACTGTGGACCTCTGCCTCTGAGGGTGTTCCAAGTTCTGCTCCCAAGGCAGCAGTTGTGATTTTCCTGGGCCGGTTAATAAAGTACCAATGCTGGAGGCACTGGGAACCGGACAGGGCCTTCTTTAGTGGAAAAGGGGCTGAAAGGCAGTTGAATCTGTTGGATCCTATTTGTTTTCTTTGGAGAACATGATTCCCTCATACCCAGTTGTCTTCCATGGACAAATGGCCTCTCTGTGCCAGCAGTTTTTAAAGGAGCTGAATGCATTAGAGCCACCAACAGGTGCCTTCTGGATGGCCCTGTAGCCACCACACTGTTATGAGTCCAAGGCCAAGGCCAAGACCTCAGATGGACATACTAAATCTGAAAACAGGTGGAGTCCTGCATTTGCTGAGAGAAAACACTGTTTCAGCTGTTACTGAGGAGGGGGTGCACCAGGGAGCCTTCCTGAGAAATGCAGTGCCTGTGTCTCTTGAAGGATGAGACTAGTGCAGCCAACACAGGCAAGTGGTCACAGGCCTTTTGTTTTCTGGTTTCCAGGGAATGGATGGGATTCGGAGTGACAGGGTGATGTCTGTCTGTGCTGGTTGTCTTTCCTTCTTTCAGGTCTCTGCTTAGATTCCTCCTTTTTAGAGAACATCCCTAGCCACCCTGTGAGATAGTTAGCACCCTTCTAGGTTCCTCTCTCTCTGCTTTTCTTTCTCTTCTTTAATGTCTTATCTCATGTCCTAGTATTTATGAAACCTGCCTCTTCCCCTCCCTCCCTTAACCTGTGACACCCTCCAGTCTTCCCCTGCAAATCTGGACTTTGTCCTAGTACCAAGGACCGTAGGTGCTGGGTGAATGCTTGGTTATGAGCAGCATAGCTTGGTTCTTAGAATGAGAGTGGCATTTTTGTTTGCTTTTTGTGTATGGGTGGTGTATGTCTGTATACTTGTTCATGTGTGTTTATACGTGTGTACATGTATGGGTATGTGAGTATGCGGAGGCCTGAAACTGACATCTTCTTTGGCCACTCTACCTTATTTTTTTAAACAGCGTCTCTCATTGAACCTGGCACTTGTCAATTAGTTTTATAGCTGCATTTGTTTCTGCCCTTCAAGCCCTGGAATTATAGGCAGGTTTGATATACCCAATTTTTCTTTGGGGCTGGGAATCTGATCTCAGGTCCTCATGCTTGCCAGGCAAGCCATTTCCTTGGCCCTTCTGTTTGTTTTTATTTTTTATTGTTTGTTTATTTATTTTTAGACAGGGTCTTGCTATGTAGTCTTGGCTGACATGGAGCTCTCACTATGTGGACTAAGCTAGTCCACTTACCTTTCCTTCCTAAGTCTTGGAATTAAAGGCATGTGCTACTATGCTCAGCTCATGTATAGGTATTTTGCTTGCATATATGCACTACATGTATGCTTGGTACCCACAGAAGTCAGAAGTAGGCATCAGTCCTCTGGAACTAAAGTTATAGACTGTTATGAAAAGCTGTGTGAGTGCTGGGAATTGAACTTGGGTCCTCTGGAAGACCAGTTAGTGCTCTTAATCACTGATACTGCCATCCCCTTAAAAAAAAAAAAGTCAAGCTCTTACGATGTAGTCCAGGCTGGCTTCAAACTCAGTCTCGACTCTGCCTCCCGTTGGGATTGTAAGCAAGTCTCAGCACACCAGGCCTGGGCATGGCTTTTTAATTAGGAGGGTGGTTTCCCAATCACATATCCTGTCTATCATATCACTGCATTTGGACTTTGTGCAGGTGAGATTCAGCGAAGCTGAGACTTTCTAACCAGAAGGTTTAGATGTCCGAAGTCGAGTGGACTCCTACTGTGGGCCGTGTTTTCCTTTAACTCCTGTCTTTAAAAGTTGCTGCCAGGAGAGCTAGAACTGCTGACTGGCTGACTCTGGGAAGGCTGCAGGTGGCCTTTTCTTCACCCACCTTCTACCTGAGATGGCAGGAAGACAGGTTTATGATTAACTGTACCATGTCTTAAATGCCATTTCTGGAGGCTGTAAACATTAACCTAAAAAAAAAAATAAGACTTAAAATTACCAATTGACCATATCCGGGGCTGAACCTGCATGATTCAGCTCCTTTTAAAAATATCTTTTCTCAACAAATTGCTTCCTTAACATTTTAATTTGTTGATCATAAGGGAAGCTTGCCAAATATTAGCTGTTCTTTTCCATTTCCTCCTGCTTGCAGCTTGCCTTATTTGGCATATTTCAGTGGACTGGAAGGTCACTCCCTGTTTTTTCTTCCCAAATAACTGTATTTATTACTGTCAGATATTGGCGGGTTTGATCCAGCTGTCATCAGAACGTTTGGAAATCAAGGTTTCTGCCAGAATGCTGATTTAATGGTCTCATACTGACATGGCTTGTTTTCTCTGCTGACTTGATAACTTGTTGAATGAGCTCCTGCACTAAGCCACAGATCTGCCCTTCTTTGTCATTACCACAGCCACAGGTTTCAGGGACTGTGTCTAAGGTTGCTCCTTTCTCTCTTCTTTCCTTTTTACTTATTTATCTATTTTGGTCTTTTGACAGAGTCTCACTTTATAACCCTTGCTGGCCTGGAACTCGCTGTATAGATCAGGGTGGTTCTGAGATAGGGGAGATCTTCCTGCATCTGCCTCCTGAGCACTTACATTCTAGGCCTGTGCTATGAATGTGAAATCCCTCTCTTTGCTTTTTGTGAAGGCCTCAAACTAGACTAGACTAGTAATAAAGACTCTCCTGTAGGCAGATAGCATCGCTGTTGGTATTTTAGAAGATAATTCAGAAAAAAATTTACTTGGAAAAGTTTCAAACGTATCCAAGATTAGAGCAATGAACCCCACTGCTGTTCCCCTGTTTTATTGGCTCATGGCAGTCCTGTCACATTTCTGCCCCCAATCCTGGGCTTTGAAAAGGGCACCACAGTATTCACTATTCATAAATATTTAAATGTGTATCTTCTTGTTGCTGCCGTGATGGGGTAGACTAAGAGTCTTGTACATGGTAGGTACTGCTCTATCACTCAGCCACACCCCTTAACACCCCCCCCCCCAGGTTTTAGTTTCCTTCATTGAAAGCCTGAGGACTTGCACAGACTCTTGACTTGGGCATCTTTTGTCTTAGACTGAGAGGGATTCTGAGTGATGCTAACTGTGGACATAGTTGCCTGGCCTCACACATAGAGGAGGCTGGTGATGGTGTCAGCTGTGCTACCCATCCCTGCTGGCAGTGAAGCTTAGGATGTTTTTCTTTGGCAGTAACCACCTTCATTATTTGTTTATTTTAGAAACAGGGTCTCACATAGCCCAGGCTGGCCTTTTATTTGGTATGTAGCTAAGGATGTTTTTAAGCTTCTGATCTTCCTTCCACGTGCTGGAATTATAGGCATATACCCTTATATCCAATTTATGGAGTACTGGGGACAGAATCCAGGGCTAGGCAAGCACTTTATTGAGTCACGCCCCCAGTTTAGCACCTTGGTTACTGGATTTGTGATATGCTTCTGGTCATCTGTTTGGTCCCCAGTGCGGTGTCTTTGTGGCTCATGCTGATCATCTGAAACAATACTGCACAATAGTAACTTCTCTGAGGAACAGAATCCGTGAAGGGGAAGATCTCTTTCCACATTTAGCTGCCTGGCTATGAAGAGCCAATAACAGGTGTTAGATTTGCAACCCATTGCCACCCCAAACTTCTGGAAATAAAGTCATCTGAGTGTAATAAACTGCCAGGCACCCTCAGCTGGTTATTGGTGGTAGTTGTATCCCCAAGGCACAACACTCAGTCAGGGTAGAATGTTGCCCCTGGCCTTGATTCCAGCCTGGCTAGGGTAAGTGAAAGGCTGGAGGCTCTTGTTGTAGAAGCAGGGTGAAGTGGGACAGGGTGGAGAGCAAGTCCACACCAGTCCTAATTTGCTGATAGTTCTGCTAGGCCTTGAAGCATGTGGGAGATTTTTCACATGCCTGGACTGGCGGGTGGTTTGTGTCAATCACCAGAGCAGTAACCTCCGTTACCAGTGTGAGTCATTTCCTTGGGACTTTTCCTCTAACTCTGGATTCATGCTAGCCGTTCACATCATCAGGAGTTTCCAAGACATCTGGGGAGTACTTTGCCACATGCTAGCCAACTTTATTGGCTTTGGGGTACATGATGGGGACAGTTAGGATAACTCTTGCTCTCCCTGCTTAAATTCCGGGCGTCTGTGTATGTGTGTGTGTGTGTGTGGCCAGAGGTCAATCTTCGGTGTCTTCCACAGTTACTCTACTTTTTTTTTTTGAGACAGGGTTTCTCACTCCCCCCTCTCCCCTTTTGAGGCAGTCTTACTATGTAGCCTCAGCTAGCCTGGAATTCATTCTGTAGACCAGGCTGTCCTAGAATTTGGAGAGACTTGCCTACCATTGCCTCTAGAATGCTGGCATTAAAGGCATGCTATATTGCACCTGACCTTTTTTCTATGGAATGCATTGATTCAGCTATGGTGGCTGGCCAGTGAGCATGAGTGGTATTTCTGTCTCTGCCTTCTCAGCATTGAGATTACAACACATGCCACTCACTATACCTGACTTTAAAAAAAAATTAATATGTGTTCTGGGGAATCATACTTATTCCTCATACTTGCACTGAGCTATCTCCCCAACCCCAACTTCTAGAAGGGTTATAGGGTGAACTAAGCCATGCTGTGGATGAAATGTGTGTTCTGTTACCTACTCTTTACTCTTGAGACTAGGCTGTGTGTGTGTGTGTGTGTGTGTGTGTGTGTGTGTGTGTGTGTGTGTACCTGCCATTCCAGCCACCAATTGCCCTTCAGCTGGGCATCCTGCCCATGCAGTGCTATCCATTCAGGCCCAGAAGGTGCTGGAGAAGGCAGAACTCAGCCTCACAGTCTCAGAATAACTCCTTTCCTTTACACTGGCCCGTGAATGGGCATGGCTTTCCTTTGCCTGAGTGGTTAGTGACCTGATTTACATGAGGCCAAGTTTAATCCTGGTGTGATGCCCACCTACATATTGCTAGAAACCAGACTGTCACCAGTCTGAAGGTAAGGGCATCGAGTAGATTTCTCTACAATTATAAGTCCTTTATGTGTGCCTAGAAAGAAATATCACACCTGAAGTTTTCATCTCCAAAGGCATGATGACAAGTTAAGTTTGGACAATTTGGATCAGCATATTTATTTTCTGTCTGTCTGTCTCTATCTCTGTCTCTGTCTCCGTCTCTGTCTTTCTGATTTATTTTCTCACAATAATAATTTCATTTTATTTCTAATTCTTTTATGAGCTGGGGATAGAGAAGCCTTGCTTATGATAGGCAAGGGTTTTACCACAGAGCTACACCTCTAGCACCTTGTCTTATACTTCTGGTATAAGAGACTTTTTTTTTAAGCATTTATTTATTTATTATATGTAAGTACACTGTAGCTGTCTTCAGACACACCAGAAGAGGGCATCTGACCTCATTACAGATGGTTGTGAGCCACCATGTGGTTGCTGGGATTTGAACTCAGGACCTTCTGAAGAGCAGTCGGTGCTCTTAACTGCTGAGCCATCTCCAGCCCCAAGAGATTTTAAATGCACACCTGAGTGGCAGAGTGTAATTTCTTCTGTGCTCACTACCAGCTTCAGTATTTATATACCCATGGCCAGCCTCGTTCTAGCCAACCTATTTTATCCTCAACGTGGCTTAAATTTGAAATAAATCCAGGTATCATTAGATCTTATTTAATTGTGTACAGTTCATTTGTATATCAAAACAGGATGTTAAAAATAATCAAAACAACTGCACTATCATCACCCCCAAACTTACATCACCCAGCAGTCAGAATTCCCATTTCCAGTTCCCTATAAATATCATAATTTGATATTTGTATCATTCCCTTTTTCCTTTTCTCCTCCTCCAGACAAGTCCCTATTCTTTAGCTCAGGCTGTCCTTGAATCACAGCAATCCTCCTGCCTCAGCCTCTTAAGTGTTGTTGGTGGTTGATAGTTGTTTTGTTTTGAAGCAGGTTCTCATGTAGCAAAGACTGACAGTGGTTGCTATTTATTTATTTATTTATTTATTTAATTTATTTATTTTCTGATTACTTTTGTGGTCTGCATGCGTGCCTGCACACCCTGTGTAGGTCAAAAGCCAGTGCTGACTCCTGTAGCTGGTATTACAAGTGCCCTGATGCCTTCCTTTCCCTTTGTTCCCTCTAATCCCTCTCATGTGCCCCCTTACTCTCTCTCTTAAACTCAAGGCCTCTTTTAATACTTACTTAAACATCATGTTTCAGCTGGAGTACTTCTAGATGATGGATGTATTTTGTGAGCTAACTTAATTCTTCTTTCTTTCCTTCTTCTATAATGCTCCTCTTTACTTCCCCCTCCTCCTCCTCTCTTCCCTTCTTTGCAACTCAAAGGCCCTGAACAGGCTAGGCGAGTACTCTACTCCTGACCTATATACCCAGTTCTTCACCTTAATTAATTCTTTAAAAAAAAAAAGGCAAAAAAGATACAATTTCTCACACTGTACTGTAGATGTGAATTTTTGAAACTTTTTGTAGAATTACCAAACTTAAAGCAATCCTCCTAGTTTATCAGGAAGCAACCAAAACCCCCAGAGACTTTCCTGTGACCTTTATTGTGTATGATTCAGGAGGAGGCTGGGGCCTAGATCTTTCTGCCTGGCTGATACCACTCCTCCGTGGTCCTCAGTGAGAGGCCAGGTGTGCAAAGGCCTATGTGTTTGGCTGCAGATGCCCACCACAGTTGCTCTTGCTGTACAGTGGGGATTCTATTTGTCTGAGAACCCAGAACAACTGTTTTCATTCTCTCCAGTGCGTGTTTATGCGCATGACCTTTATAGAACACAATTTCTGGCCTCCATGGAGGTCCTGATGTTCATGCAGATTAGCTAAGTTAATGCTCCATATTTCCAGTCTGAAATGGTCTGGCTGTCCCTTTAACAATTTTACTTTGCAGAATGAATTGTTTCCTTGGTCCTGTTAAATGCTCATTGGTATCCTTCTGTAGTTTAGCTCATTATTTGCAGATGATAAAAGAGGCCCTCGGTGTATAGCAGTCCAGTAGCATTTACCTGGTGGCAAGGGGCATCCAGCTCCTACTAACAGGTTTACATGTAGTCTCTTGATGTTCATGCATGCAGAAGAAACCCATGCACATGAGAGATATGCTATTCCAATAGCCCTGATGGGTGGTTCATTTGCATATTCATGAAGTTAATACGTATGTGTGTGTATGTATGTATGTATGTATGTGTTATGTGAGTATATACAAAGTATACAACACGCACACATGTGTGGATACATGTAGAGGCCAGAGACCAATGTTGAATGTCATTCATCTAGTACTGTCTACCTTGTTTTTTAAGACAGGGCCTCACTGGTCTAGAGCTTGCCAAGTAGTAGGCTATGCTGCCAGATCAGCAATCCTCAGGGATCGGCCTGCCTCCATCTTCGTATTATTGGGATTATAAATAGGCATCAGTAAGCTTGGCATTTTGTGTTGTGTGTGTGGTATATATATACATGTTCATGTTGGTGTGTGCATATATGTTTTTAGGTTTCTATACATGTGTGTATACTTGTGTGTAGAGACCAAAAGTCAGTGTATTCACCTCAGTCACTTTCCACCTTAGTTTTTGAGATAGTCTCTCACTTCTTGGAGCTTGCAGATTCAGCTAGACTGGCCAGCAAGCCTTAGGGCTGCTGCTCTCTCTGCCTCCCCAGCTCTGGGATTATAAAATGTATATGTTGCTGTACTTGTCTTTCATGTGGGTGCTAGGGATCTGAATTTGGGTCATCATGCTTGCATGGCTTTACCAACTGAGCTGTATCCCCAGCCCCTGGAACTAATATTCTATTGTTTGTTCAGTAAGAGCCTGGAGCCATGTTAGGTTCTGGGAATGAGTGCTGAAAAATGTACCTACCCTCAGATGACCTGCATTTTAGGTGATTCTAGGGAGGCAGACCTTGGTAGGCCAGGCAGGCAAGCAGGCAGGCAGGTGGCCAAGGAAGAGATCCATCTGTAGAAGGTTTGTAAAACAGTCTCCAGGCAATCCTATCCAGTCCTTTATTGCAGGCATGAGCATTTGTTTTAAGGACTCAAATTAAACTGGAGTAGATAAATGAGCAGGCCGTGTTGTTTGCTCATCACTCATGGTTGATGGAATGAACAAGTCATTAAATTGTTAATAAGAAATGAAATTTGGAGGATTTCCTACCCAGGCCTGAAATACACAGTCGTGAAACATGGTGCTGAAGTAGATTCTATTTTGCCCTTTGAGCTTCGTATTGACTTCAGAGCTGGCAACAGAGGCATGGAGGAGAACTTGGGATAGATGGCTGTGCCACCTGCACAGAAAGGTTTGGAAACTTAGTGACAGTTTATATTCTCCTGGCGGCTTGGTTTTCTATGCTGATAATTACTGTGCTCTGTCAGCATAGCGCTACTAATCCATGGTTAATTTTACAAAGAGGAGGAGTGTCGACAGCAAGGGAGGAATGCTGGTGGCTCTTCCCTCGAGTGTCTTCCAGTATGATTGCAGCGACCTGTGTGTTTAGTGGGCTCTTTGCATTCCGATCCACATGAAAGACAAGTACAGCAACATATACATTTTATAATCCCAGAGCTGGGGAGGCAGAGAGAGCAGCAGCCCTAAGGCTTGCTGGCCAGTCTAGCTGTGTCCATGTATTTGTGGTATGTATCTACAGGTATGGATATACATACAAATAGAGGCCATAGGTTATGTTGAGAGTCTTCTCCATCACTCTACATCTTATCTTTTTGTTTGTTTTGTTTTGTTTCTTTGAGACAGAGCTAACATTGTAGATCAGACTGGCCTTCAACTCACAGAGATCTGCCTGTATCTTCTCAAGTGCTGGGATTAAAGGCATGTGCCATCATGCTGATCTCTACTTTATCTTTTGAGACAATGTCTCACTGAAACCAGACCTCACTGATTGGCTAGACTGGTTGGTAAGAGAGCTCCAGGAACCTACCTGACTCTGTGTCCCCCAATGTGTACTTGGCCATGGCTCGCTTTAAAAAAAAAAAAAAAAAAACAAACCAAAAAAACCAAAAAAACCAAACATGGGTACTAAGGATCCAAATTCAGGCCTTTGTGCTTCTGTGGCAGGTACTTTCCTCATGCAGCCTTCTCCCCATTCCCACATGCTGTTCTTACTATGTACCCCCAGCTGCCATGGAAGTTAGAGCCTTCTGTCTTCACCTCCCAAGTGCAGGGATGACAGGCCTGTGCCACCACACCAGTCTCAATGTGTTGTACTATTCCTTACCCCTTTACTCTTAGGCTGAGTCCACTTGAGGTGTCCCCAGGGGTATCAGATTTTCCCCGTGATTGCCACTTGCTCTTGGGGTGGGGCCCTGCCTGTGTATATAGCATTGAATTCCAGGGTCACTGCTCTTGTGTCCCTGTAACTGACACCTTTGAGGTAGGCTGAACTCACTACCTCTGAAAGGTCTTGGAGCACCGACAGGCCATTGGCATTACTTAGTAGGTATCTTGGAAACCATTCCACAGTGAGTGGTGTGGTTGATGTGAGGACACCCCCCACCTTACAGCGTAAGGGGCTGAGTCTAAGTGAGAAGTGACAGTCACTTTTCCCAGGTATGGGGACAAAGCCAGTAGACATGTTTGGAAGGAAAATCAAACTTTCCTCTTCCCTTAGGATTCTGATTTGTCTAGGACTCTTTATGTTTGTCTTTTTGCCCAGAGACCCTCTGAGCTCTGTGCAGTATATCACCACTGTGTCCTTGTCCTTTTGATGTCTCCTGATGTCACATGCTGGGGGGCAGGTGTTGGCCTCTTCTTGGGGTCACTTTCTCAGCGTCCTTCAGTTTTGATGGTGAGAAGTCAGGGAGAGGGGTTTTCCTGACTTTGGCAGAACCCTTATCTGAAAGGAGAGAGAATCTGGGGAGCCTACTGAGGACCCTTGGGCACATGCCAGCCATCTTGGTGGGAACAGCAGGGAAGTTCCTTACCCTGAAGTGGTGGAGCTGGTTCCTTGAGATTCTCCCTCCTCTTTGTTGTAGACTTTTCTTCTCTTCAGGTTCGGATAAAAGGAGAAGATAGTATGGTGTCTGCCATCATCTTCTGAACTTTGGTGTTAGGGATGAAACTGAGGGCCTTCTTTCTATATGCTAGTTTTGCTTTTTGAAATTGGTAGGAAGTAATTTTAGAAGAGATGCTTATGAAGTCTATTTAAAAGAAAAGCCATGGCCAGAGCTTTTTAATGTCAGTTTTGTAAATAATTCCTGAAGCTGAACTAACCTGTGTGCCTGGCAACTAGCTGGTGGGTAGTCAGGGCCACAGTGGCTGGAAATTGAGGTTGGTGTCATTTCAGAGTAGAAGTGACCTCTGTTTGTGTGGAAGACCACAGTTAGCAAAATCCACAGATAGTGCAGTCTCCGGGTGAGATGGGTGG
The DNA here is from genome assembly GCA_036184795.1 of Tokudaia tokunoshimensis. Lineage (NCBI taxonomy): Eukaryota > Metazoa > Chordata > Mammalia > Rodentia > Muridae > Tokudaia > Tokudaia tokunoshimensis. The sequence continues at coordinate 26,567,495 of BTHU01000006.1, read as the reverse complement.
TGATTGCCTAGAGTCTACACAACCCTTTGTGTACTGTGTGTGTGTGCACGTGTGCATGTTTGTATATATGAGGGTGCATCCTCTTGTGTTCCCGTGTGTACCTACATGTGGAGAACAGAGGTTGACCTGATTGTTGTTTGTCTTTTGCTACCACCTAACTTTTTAAGACAAGGTCTTTGAACCTGGAAGTTCTGGCTGGCCAGTGAGCCCCAGGGACCTACTTGTTTCGATCTCCCCAGGGTTGGACTTGTAAGCATGGGCTGTCATACCTGGATTTTTACGTGGTTCATTTCAGGTCCTAGAGCTTTCAAGGAAAGCCCTTTACCCACAAGTCATCTCCCAGCAGCTTCCACCCTTTGCATGGTGAGTCCTCTCTAGATGAGGCACAGTAGTACTCAGTTCAGAGCAAATGCTGCCCTAAGTAGTTGCTGCTCCAGATTGTTAAGGGAACCATGGCAAGAAAACAGTTGATTTGTGCCTGTTCTGTGCAGATGTTTGTTCTTCTTCCTGCACATCTCCAACACAAGATTGGAGGAATCCCAGAGTGGATGTGGAGGCCTGGCTGACCCTCACAACTCTGGTGCCATAGATGGTGTTGCCACTGTCCCTGCAGTTCCCTTATTTGCTCCCAATGGTTTGGAACACAGAGACTGTCAGTAGCTCAGGCATAGCCCTGTTGACCCCATAGGGAAGACTGGTGAGAATTTCAGTTCCACTGGAGATTGAAAAATAAATACCTGAAATTATTTTTAAAATCTATTTATTTGTTTTTGTTATTGTTTTGAGGCCACTGGGGAGGGTGACTAGTGTTGGGTGGAGTCCTCATAGAAGCAAGGGTGATGTGGCACATGTACTCCTGCCCTCAATCTGGGAACACAACACAAAAGGGCAACTGGATAGGATAGGCAATAGGTTCTTTAACACAGAGAAATATGCAAACCAGGATGTTATGTCCCTAATGGAACTACTGAAATCTATTGAATATAGGAAAATTTGGGAATGAAATCTAAATGCCAAATTCTAAAATGTTTATTTTGGAAGAAGGGAGAAACCAAGAGAGGTTTAATGGGGAGGAAGGAGCGTCAATTATAATCCTTAATTCCCTTTAAAATAACAAATAAAACAGGTGCAGTGACACACACCTGTAATCCCAGCATCTGGCAGGTGGAAGCAGGAAGATCAGGAGTTCAAGGCTGTCCTGGGCTGTATAGCAAGTTCAAGGCCAGTCTGGGCTACATGAGACCCCATTAAAACAAACAAAAGTAAATCTGGGGAAACTTTGTTTACATTGGTTGGTTCAAAAGGATTTGCTTTTCTTTGTGGCTTGAGATAACTGTTATGTAAGATGAAGGAGCAGGTACCAGATGCACACAGGTGCAGTATGTATTGAGAGTGAATGGGCTCAGCCTGATACATGTATGTATGTATACATGTATGTATATGTGTATATACATATACATACATACACACACATACACACATACACATACACATACATACACACACACACACGTATGACATTGAATTCAGGGCTTCAAATTTACTGTGCTACTGTTTTTTTTAAATCTCTGTGTGCGCGTTCGTGACACTTGCAGTGGTCAGAAGACAATCTGTAGGAATCTGTAGAATTGCATGTAGGTTTTGGAGAGGAAACTCAGGTCATGTGGCTTGGAAGCAAGTATCTTCCCTGTTGAGCCATCTCGAAGGCCCCTAGCCTCTGTTTCTTTTAAGCATTTTTTTTTTTTTTTTGGTTTTTCGAGACAGGGTTTCTCTGTGTAGCCCTGGCTGTCCTGGAACTCACTTTGTAGACCAGGCTGGCCTCGAACTCAGAAATCCTCCTGCCTCTGCCTCCCAAGTGCTGGGATTAAAGGCGTGCGACACCACCGCCCGGCCAGCCTCTGTTTCATTGAAGAACTTTGGCATTTTCTTACTTTTTATTTATCAGAAGGTTGATAAAATACTTTGTCTCCATGTTAAGACACTCTGGGTGTGGCAGCATGGGCTTTTGGTCTTAGTACCCCTAAGGGTCAGGCTGAAGAATCCAGTTGGAGGATCCTAATTTCAAAGCCAGCCTGAGCTACACAGTGAGACCTTTATCTCAAAAACAAAACATCAAAACAACAACAAAAAGAAGCCAGTTTTAGGTATATTTTCTCCACTGGGCAATCTTCTGTCTCAGTTTCCATGAAGTGTCAGAGAATTCTCCATAAGAGAATGTGTGTGTGTGTGTGTGTGTGTGTGCGCACGCGCAACAAACAACAACAACAACAAAAAACCGGCTGCATCAAGGAGACCCATGAAACTGTCCTGCAGGAAAAGCAAGTCTAGGAAAGAGCTTAATTGAACTGGGATTATTGCAGACATGGTGGGAGTGCCCACACATTCCTTTCGTGCCAGTGGTGGGGGATGATCTCTAAGCAGGCGGGTGATGGAGTAATATCCCTGCTTACTGGCTGTCTCTCCAAGGAAATCAGAGCTTATTATTCCCCTTTCAATTAATCCTCACAACATCCTGATCTGAGCCCCCCCCCCTTTTTTTTTTCTTTAAAGGAAGCCTGGACACACACATGGCTCCGAGTAAGATCCCTAAGAGCTTTTCTCCAAACTCTTCCCTTGGAGCTGAGGGGCAAGCTCTTGGTGGCAAGGAGGAAGGAAAGATTTATGGGGTGTAACCTGCAGTGCCAGGCACGGCTCGGAACTAAAGATCTCTCAATTCTTGGAACAGTTGTGGGTGGTGTTGGTGTTTGCATAGGTTTTTGTGTAGGCATCATGGCCCAAGCAGGTCAGGGTCAGGGGCCTGTCCTTGTCCCCTAATGACCTTAAGGCTCTACTCTGCCTCTTGCCCAGCTTGTGTCTCTAGCCAGGGAACACACAGGGGCTGTTGTTGCGTGACTCTGAAGTAAAATCTCCGTCCCTTGTGATGAACATCACATGGCTGATACCACTAGAAACAGTTTCTACCTAAAGCGACATAGTGTGACAGTCTTGGAGCACTTGAACTCCCACTTAGGAGCAGAGCTGGTAGCCCCAGTACCTCAAGGACAGTTCTCTCTCATGGGTCAATTGATAGGTTCCATTGCAGCACTGATATGGGGCCTACTTTAATCTGTGACATTTTGGTTGATTGCAGGGAAGAGACAAAAAAGGGGCCAGGAGGTCAACTGGACCACTTTCCCACCTTTTTATTTTGTGGTCCTGGAGCTCAAACCCAGGGCTTCAATGTACTAGACAACTGTTTACCACTGAGCTAAATCCTGTCCCCAGGTCCTTTTTTTTAGGAGGGACAGAGAGAGCTAGGAGTCACACTTAGACCCTGCTGATTACAGTGCAAAGTCTTTTTGATACCATTTTTTTTTTGGTGAGGATTGTTTGAAAACTTTTGGCCATCCCAGTGAGCAGTAAGGACACAGGCTTGGTCTAAGCTTCTTTGAGTCAGATAGTGATTTTTCTTATCTCAGGCAGAGCTCTTTATTAACTGAAAACATTTGGCTGTTAGATTCAGTGTTTGATTGCTGTTAGAATATATTTTTGTCACACTGCCCTATAATAAACCAGAGAGCTATTTGTGTCAAACATAGAAAGGACGAGAAGGGAAGAAGAAAGCCTCACTGCTCCCCACTCCAGCCTGTCTTAGGGGGTTCAGCTTGCTATTTTGGGTCTGGTTTCTGTTTACCATGTCTACCTATTAGAGGAAGGACATCTGACTACCGTCTGTGAAGGGCCCTTGGGCAGTGGAAGATTCTCCAACATGCCATGCACATGTATGTAACTCCATGCTTCAAGGTAAGAGCTCTTCCCCTGAGCCATGCCCCCAGCCCCTCACTGGGGGAGTCTAGGCAGAGGCTCTACCACTGAGCCACGCCCCCAGCCCCTCCCTGGGGCAATCTAGGCAGGGGCTCTACTGATGAGCCACACCCCTGCTTGTGTTCCTGTTTTTTCTGAGTTTATTTTATTTACTGCTGTGTGGATTTTACATGTTCTTAGAGAGAAAAGCTGCCATTTACTTAGTATTCTCCTCTTTTTTTCTCTCTTTTTTCCCCCATAGTAGAAATAACTTATCTCTGTTATTTTTTTAAATTGTTTTTTAAGGTAATAGAAATAGAGGCAGTTTATGAAGAAAAATAAAAATATTCAATAAGAATGTGAGTAGGCTAGTAAACTGAGGAAAGGTATCTGTTTAAAAGGCATTGATTTTCTTTTTCTTTTTTTGAGATAGTGTCTAATTGTGTAGCATGGGATGACCTCAAATTAATGGCAGTCCTAACCCAACCTACTGACTCCTAATATTACAAGAACGAGCTACCATATTGTTTACCTCTGGCTCAAAATATTTCTTAAAATTTATTGTGTGTGTGTGTGTGTGTGTGTGTGTGTGTGTGCGCGCGCGTGCGCGCGCGTGTGACGTCAATGTGTGTATGTTGAGGTCTGAGGACAACTTTGTGGAGTTGGTTCTTTTTGTCCACCTTAATGGGGGTTCTGAAGACTGAATTCTGGTTACCAGGCTTGTATGTTAAGAGCCTTTTCCAGTTGAACTAGCCTTTGGCCTCCTCTGGATTTGTTTTTTCAAGACAGGGTTTCTCTATGTAGCCCCCTGGCTGTTCTGAAACTCATTCTGTAGATCAGGCTGGCCTCAAACTCAAAAGATTTGCCTGCCTCTGTCTCCTTAGTGTTGGAATTAAAGGCCTGAGCCACCACCTCCTGGCAACTTCCTCTGATTTTTTAAAAGAAAGAAATTAAGCTCCTCAGAATGCACAGGGAAACAAATACAAATCCCAGCAATCAATCCCGTGGCTGCAGCAGTCTCCGTCTTAGCGGTCTTACAGACTCATTCCTCAGTGACAGTGATGCTGTCACCATGAGACCTCTCAAGGCCTCACTTCAGCCCTGCTCTGTAGCAATTTGTCTCCTCGTCCAGAGTTTACTGAGCTAGTAAAGATAGTTCCTGTACTAGATACGCAGTTAGGAGAGCTCTTGCCCAGTCCACGGGAAGCCCTGGGTTTCATTCCTAGCACCACATGAATGGTACATGGAAGCTCATGTCCACAATCCCAGCACTTGGGAAGTCAATGCAGGAGCACTGGAAATTCAGGAGTATCCTCAACTACATAACAGGTTGGAGGCTAGCCTGTGCTATATGAAACCTTAGATCAAAGAAAAAAAGAACTCTCAAATGTTAATAAATAAATAAATAAATAAATAAATAAGCTGAGGTGGTGGTGGCGCACACCTTTAATCTCAGTACTTAGGAGGCAGAGGCAGGAGGATCTCCAAATTCGAGGCTAGTCTGGTCTACAGAGTGAGATTCAGGGCAGCCAGTGATACACAGAGAAACCCTGTCTCAAAAAAAAAAAAACAAAAACAAAAACAAAAAACAAAAATTCAAGCCATCCTTCCTAACACTACTAACCAACCTCCCCCAAGACATCAATACCAAAAAAACCAAACCAAACCAAACCAAAAAAAAAAAAAAAACAAAAACCAAAAAAACAAAAAACCAAAACAAAACCCTGTATTGAGGTTATGTGTTCTGTGAGAGTCTACTGTATACTTTTTATAGTATTTTAAAAATAAATTTCATTTCTTATTTTTATTGTTGTTGTTGTTGTTTATGTTGCTATGTCTGTGAGTGTGTACATACTGGTGCCTCAGTGTTCTTGTGTGGATCAGGACAGATTTCAACCCTGAAGTGTTCCTGTATGTTCAGTCATCTCTTCATGACTGTTTGGGATGTCTGTTTCCCTTGGTTAAATTCCTGAATATAGAAGTATGCACTAGAGGTGCATGAACATTTTAACGATTTACATGTGATAACATACCATATTCTAAGAGAGCCAGGGCAATTCAGCAACTATCCTAATTTTTTGTATTACCTATTTTTGAGAAAATAATATAATTTTATAGATCACAAAGAATTAGAAAGAGACATATTCTGTCCACCTGGGTCCCCTTTGCTCTGGCCTTCCAGTATCTTTGTAGATGGAAGTTGCGTCAGAGCATCATCTCTCCCTCATCTGCCTGTCCAGTCTGCTGTGCGCATGCTTCTGAGCCTCACCTTCTCACCTCTCAAAATTAGCTGTGTATTTTTATTTGTGTATGTATGTGTGCCAGTGCCAGTGTGTGCATGCCCGTAGTTGCCAGAAGACAATCCTAGGTTTTATTCTTCTGGCCCTATCAATCCTATTTTTTGAGACAGGTCTTTTACTGGCTGGGAGCTCCTGTTGTAGTCTAAATTGTCTGGGCAGCAAGTCCCCCACTTCCAAGAATGCCATCACATCCAGCATTTTTAGTTTTTATTTATTTTTTAATGTGTAAGAGTGTTTGTCTTGCATGTGTGTCTCTGTACCCCTTGTATGCCTAGTGCCTTTGAGGCTAGAAGAGGATACTGGATCCCTTGGAACTGGAGTTACAGGAGGTTGGTTGTGAGCTACCCCATGGTTGCTGGGAATTGAACCCAAGTCCTCTGAAAGAACAGAAAGTGCTGTTAACTGCTGAGCCATTGCTCCAGCCCCAATATCAAGCCTTTTATGGGGGTTCTGGAATCCACTGTGAGTCCTCAGCTTATGAGGCAAATTCTTCATCCACCAAGTTATCTCTTTAGCCATTCCAAATCGGTACCTGAAAGCTTTAAGATGTCCCTCTACCCTATATGCATATAAAAGCTGCCTCTAGTTTCATGACATAGAAGACCATATTTTATCGGCTCAATTCTCCTTTTGTAGTTTACTGATCTGCTTCCTGTCATTGCTTTTGAATCCAATACACTCTTGAGGAACCTTGTGTGTACTTAGGAGAATTCAGGGGCATTTGTGGATGTAATTACTTCTGTGCTAACCTCAGCACACCCGCATGGTGGGAGATAGCCTTATTTTTCAGGGCTCAAATTCCAGTTTCTTCATCATCATTCTAGCTATGCAAATAGCACATAATAGTACATAATAGCACAAAAGAATGCAAAAAACAAAGCAAGCCAGAATAACCTTCTTCAATTTGCAGGTTGCTGTGGAAATGTATATACATGGAATCGAGTTGTCATCAAAGAGACTGTGGCTGGGGCTCAGTTGATATAGTGCTTGCCTAGCATGCAAAGCCTTGTGTTCCATTCCTAGCACCACATAAACCAGATATGGTTATGCAGTCTGAAATTCCTGTGCAATGGTTACTTCTGCAATCCCAGTGTCCTGGGTAGGGGAGGCAGGAAGATCATGAGTTCAAGGTCATCCTTGTTTCCATACTGTGTTGGAGGCCAGCCTAGGAACAAACAAGAAAACAAACCCGGAAAGGATCCTGAGATCCTCTGGAGCACTCTCCACCCCTCCTCATCAACCTGAAATAAAGCCGATTCAGTTCATCCTGATCAACCTGAGATAAAGCCACTTTCCCACTGAACAATTAGGATTTCAGGTTTTGAGTCCAAAGACACAGCAAGTCCTTTTAGCACCCGACCCCACAGCAAGCTAGCAGCTGAGCACAGCTTCACTGAGGGTATCGAAAGTAGCTTGTCTGACAGTGTAAAGTTTGAGGAACTGTCAAGAGTGGCAGCAAGTAGGAGGAACTAAACAGAAAAGTTGCTGCTTCATCAGCCACCATCATGGTTACTCAGATTTTAGTGACTCACCTGCCACCACTGCCCCTGTTACCTAGCCAGGGTTTAAGGGACTTAGGAAAACCCACCTAATGCAGTTTCTGTTTTCAGGTCACACAAAACAGAAGGGTTCTTTTCAAATATTTGTTAAAGGGGGAAAAGAATATGGCTCGGTAGGTAGAAGCTGCTTGACATTAAGCCAGATGGCCTGAGTTCCATCTCTGGAACCCACAGAGTGGATGGAGAGAACTGGTTCTTGGAAGTTTTCCTCTGACTATACATATATATATTGTAGCATGCTCATGCACACAGATAAATAGAAATGTAAAGAAATATGTCAATAAGGACATTAGAGAGTTGGGGATTTGTAACACAGTTGGTAGAGTGCCCAGCATGCATGAACCTCTGGATTCCATTTCAAGTGCTGTATAAATGCAAAGTGGTGTAGAACAGCAATAACCTCTGCATTCTAGAGGGAGAGGCAGAAGGATCGGCCACACAGCCAAGTCCAGCATGGGCTGAGAAGGAGGGAGGAAGGGAGGGAGGGAGAGGGAGGAACAGACTGAGAGAGTAAAGAGAAACAGAGACAGAGACAGAGGCAGGCCTTTGAGCTCCTTAAGTAGAAGGAACTATTTTCTTCCAGAATTCTGCTGGGGCAGGAGGCCTGTTGGCTTGCCTGAGAGCCATCTGGCTCTTTCCATTCTTTGCAGCAATGTAAACCAATAAGCTTAAAGATCTGTAGTTGCAAAGTCTCAAAGCTTTTCAAACTGGTCTTGGAGATGAGCGCCTGCCTACAGCTGACCTGAGTCCTTGAGCAGAGCCTAGGGAGGGTACTCTCAGGCTGCCCTGTGCGGATGGGCAGCAGGAATTCTGTGTTTGGGCAACTTTGATTCTTGTTTCTTATTCTGTGTCCTTCAGGTAGCTTTGACATTAGAGCCTTTATCCTTTGTCAGTCAGTAGATGTGCAATATGCACCATCTGTGCTGATAGCTTGAAAGGCGAACCTGCCTTTTAGCCTCCCTCCCTATCCCTCTCCTTCCCTCCCTCCCTCCCCCCCTCCCTCCATCCCTCCAAGAAAGGGTCTTATGTGGCTGGCCTAGGCTTACCTCAAACTTTGTATGTAGCTGAGACTGACCTTGAACTTGTGATCCTCCTGCTTCTGCTTCTAAAATGCTAGGATTACATGCTTGTGCCGCTATGCCAGGCTTATGTGGTCCTGGAGATGGAGCCCAGGGTTTCCTAGATGCAGGATGAACCCAGGTTCTCAGCACTACTCCTAGTCTCTAGTGCTTTAAAACAATATAAATTTTTTTGGGGGGGGGTTACTTGCAGTAAGTGAAACATTCTAACCACCTGAATTTCCTTGGAATAGAGCTATGAACTAGGTTCTGTGACTGAGGCTGGCTCCTGTCTGGACTTACTGCCCTCTCTGCCTTTTGACCTTTGTCCAGGGCTCATGGCCAGCCTGAGGGTTGTTTTCTATATCCTGAGACCTGGTATGGACAGGTTGCTATTATGTCTCATCCTTCCTCAGGGTGACACATGCTGATCTCCTTTGGGAGTCGTAGTGAGTTCCATGTAGAAATGGAGTCCATGTAGCTGTGGGGTTGCCTGTAGGTTTAGCTCCGGCCCATGGTGGCAGGTGGCTCCATAGACTCAGCTGCTGTCCTTCAGCACAGAACAGCTACTTCTTTATAAGAGAGAGGGGACTCTAGGGCCACTCTCTGATTTTTCTTCTACCCCCTTCCCCACTTGGTGGTGACATATAGTCACTGGGTCTGTGGAGCAAGTACAGGAGCTTATGTAGACAAAGAACAGGTAGGTGTGTGCATTATAACATGCTCTTTGCCCCAAGAGGTACAAAGCCTATAGGAAGAGGTTGGCTTTAAAAGCACCTGAGGATGCACAAAGATGAAAATGCAACAGGCTGTAAGACGTGCTACATATATGAACAACCTTAGGGAAAGTACTGTAAAAAAAAGAAAAACCACTTGCCTAAAAATACTCCTAGCAAGTGCCTTCAGAAAATGCCATTCTGAAGCAAGACATACTGGCACATACCTGTAATCTTAGTGCTTGGAGACAACTGAGGCAGAGTGATCACGAGTGTACAATCAGCCTGGGCTGAATAGAGACCCTGTGTCTTTAAAAAGAAAAGAAGAATGTAGCTGGGGATGTGGCTTGGTTGGTAGAGTGCTTGCCTAGATGAAGCCTGGATTCCACCTTTAGCACTGTATAAAGTAGACACGGTGGTGCATGCCTATAATCCCAGCACTGGGGAGGCAAAGACTGGGTAATTAGGAGCTTTAGATTATCCTTGGCTACATGGTGAGTTTAAGGCCAACCTGGGCTAAATAAAACTCTATGAAGAGAGGAGAGAACTGTGAGTGCATGCGTGTGCATGTGCGTGTGTGTGTGTGTGTGTGTGTGTGTGTGTGTGTGTGTGTTTGTTTGTTTGTGTTTGGTGTGTTTCTGACTGTAGTCTGATCTTCAGTAAGAACATCTCTATTCTTTGGGAAGGACTGGAGGCTTACAGCCATTTGGGAAGATTTTGTGCCTGTCCCTGGCTAGAAAGTCTGAGGGGGCCTTTTCCTTATCTAAATTCCCCCAGACCCTTCTCACTGGCCTCATAAAAAAACAGATGGCATGCTGGAGATATCATAATGGCTCCTGGCTATATAGAGAAAGGACCCACACCATAAAGATTTTGAATCTCCCAGGAAAGGAAAACTCTTTTCAATGAAATATCGATGCAAGGGGGGTGTTAAAGAAGACAGAAGTTGTGAATTCAGATTCTGGTTGAACCAGAGACTGTTCTGTAACCTTTTGCAGAATTGTTCATTGAGAAGCAACTAGGATGAAATATAGACTGTGGAAGTGAGTAAATCATTTTTATGCTTCCTGGGTTTTGGTGCCATTCGATAGAGAGTAGGAAAAACAAACAAACAAACAAACAAACAAACAAACAGGGTTTTGGAAAGAGGCTTGCTAGAAGCAGCCAGGGACCTGGGTTAGAGTTCTCTGGGTCCAAGGAAGCCTCCACATGGAATTCTTACAGCAGTTTGTGCACTTTGAAATGGCTGGCCTTGAAATCCCACTGTTCCCACCTCTCCCAAGTGCTGGGATGACAGGCATTTATCACCACGACAGCACTGTGCCACCAAGCTATATTCCTGGCCCTTCTCAGAGCAATTTTTAAAGCACACAGTGGAAGTCCCATGTATGCCTGGAGCGATCAGATGTTGCCGAAAGGTACCTTTGGGCTGGGGAGATAGCTGGGTCAGTGAAGTACTTTACCTCAGAAGCATGGGGATGAAGCCCTGGGTGAGTGGTGCGTACTGACAGCTCCAGCTCTGGGGAGGTGGAGACAGGAGGAGCCCTGGGGCCAACCAGTCTAGCCTAATTGGTGAGCTCTAGGCTAATGAGGGACTTGTCCCAGAGGTAGATAGTGTTCCTGAGTATGACACCCAAGGTTGTCCTCTGACATTCAGTTCACACAGACTTATGTACTGCCTTCCATCTGATAACTTAAAAAATATTGTTTTATCTTATATGTATGGATTTTGCCTGCTACATGTGTATGTCTGCAATCTATGTATACTTGGTGCCTATGGATGCCGAAAGAGGGGGTTGGGTCCCCTGAACTGGAGTTACCAAGGTTGTAAGCCAACCATTTGGGTGCTGGGAATCAAACCCAGGTCTACTGGAAGAGGAGCAAGTGCTCTTAACTGCTATGCCATCTCTCTAGCCCCAGGGTACCCCCCACCCAATCTTTTAAACATGATGTCTTTGATTGATTTACAGGGTGCTCCCCAACAGCTGCTTGGAGATAGGGCCCCAGGGTCTGAGCTACAATTGCAGGAATGAACAATTTCTTTGAAACATCTGTAAAGAATGAGTTGGGGAGAGAGAGGAGGGAGAAAGAGGGAGGAAGAGGAGGAGGAGGAGGAAGAGAGACAGACAAAGGCAGCCTACAGTTTATCTGAAAAGGAAGTGGAAAGTTCAGGTTGCTAGGATCTTGTTACTGTCTGTCTCACCATAATTAAAAAATGCCTGAATGATCTTAATAACACATGATTCAGCCGACAAGCACTAATTGCCCTGTATCAGGCCAAGAGGAGATGAATGCTGTCAAGAAAACCACAAGTCAGACAAGCTGATTCTGTCTTAGTCTGACACGGTGTTCCCGTGTACAGACCAGTTTTTGCTGGAGCGCTTCCAGCACCCTACCTTGTCATTCATCTCCATCGCTGCCAGGACCAGGCTGCATGCCTCTTGCCTCTCCTTACTCTTGCTTCCTTGGCTCAAGTCTGGATAAAAAGATCTGAATATGCTTCTTGCTCTTGTCTTGGCCCTTTTTGGGGTAGGGGGAGGTTTGGGGGAGAAAGCAGTGAAATCTGTTCTCATTTGATACAAATGTCCCAGTGGGCTTGTTGGTGAATTACATGGTATTTGGGGGTTGATTTTTCTGATGCCATAGATTCGTCAAGAATTCCTCCTGCCTTTTCAAGGATTTGATGGGACCTGTTGGGCCAATACAACCTTGTGATTGGGTGTTCACAGAACCTTATGGTTGGGTGTTTCACCTACCAATAGAAAGGAGCCAGCAGCTCTTTGTTACTTGGGTGCCCACAGCAAGGAGGGTTTTAGGGAAGGGTCATATAGTGGTATACATTTGTTCTAACATGTTTACAGAATAATTGAGCCTGTTTGTTTTATTCAAACAGAATTCCAGGCTGTGGAGGTTGTCAGTCTGTGTAAGCATGAGGGCCTGTGTTCAGCATCCATAAGAAATACTTTGGAAAGAAAGTGGGTAATTTCTAGGCAAAAAGACACTGTCAAAAAATAAGGTTGGTGATACCTAAGGAAGAAAGCTGAGATTGTCCTTTGGCCTCCAGACACAGTAGCACATACATAGACAATTTGCATACACATGCACCCCTACACATATGCATACTTATGCATATGTATCTCAATAAACCAGAATCAAAGTCTAAATCTAATATTGAAATTCAGGCCCAAAAGACTCAGTACCTGTGGACCCACCAAGAGTCATGGCCTTCATGGTCATTTCCTTCTACTCTGTACCTGCTTGGTGCCAGGTCTTGTGCTAGGTTGGGGTGAGACTGTATACCATAAAGTGAGTAAGGGAGAGAGAGAGAGAGAGAGAGAGAGAGAGAGAGAGAGAGAGGAACATGGAACTTGCTTTCAACCAGGACAGAGGTCTGAGGGAGGAGGTAGAGTGGTGTGAATCTCCGTCATCTTCTATAGCATCCCTCCCCCTCTGTGTCCTCTGGAGAGGGAGGCAAGAGGGGTGGAGGAATTGACTCTGGGCCTGATAGAATTGGGTTCTGCTCTGCTTCTAGAACCTGCTGGTGAGGAGCTCCAGGTATAGTTGTTAGCATCTCTGAACTTGCTCCAGACCCAAGAAAGGGCAGTGATGAGGTGAGGCCACTGAGGGGTTTGTATAAAGGGAGGCTCCCTTATACTCTGCAGGTAGGGACCAGGTTGCCCAGATATGAAGTGTCCTGAGGGCTTTTTTTTTTTTTTTGGAAAAAAAAAAGAGTTGAAAGCAAGTTCCATGCTTGTTCCATGCAAGTTCATCCTGGTTGAAAGCAAGTTCCATGGTCACCCACCTCCCCTCTCTCTCTCTCTCTCTCTCTCTCTCTCTCTCTCTCTCTCTCTCTCTCTCTCTGGAGTTTTTGACATCTCAGACACCTCAAATGCACTATGTAGCAGAAGATAGCCTTAGACTCTTGCTCCTCTTGCCTCTGTCTTTAAAGTGCTGGGATTGCATGTGTGTGCACCACCGCGTCTAGGGGATCAAAGTCAGGGTTTCATGCATCCTGAGGAATCTACCATGGGAGCTGTGACCTTAGCCAGGATCTACCCATTACCATTTTTCCCAGTAAAAGGTGGATGAGAGTGGTAAGTAGTAAATAAATAAGCACACACAGCCAATCCATGAGCAGTGATGAATTAGTTATGGAAAAGTCACCGAGTGTTTTCCTCCCTAAGTACATGTATGTGCGTGGGTGTTCACATATGTGGATGTATGGAGGCCAGAGGATAACCTCAGCTATCAGTCCTTAGGCACTATCCACCCATCCCCCCCGCCCCCCATTTATTTCTTTCTGAGACAGGGTCTAAGCTAAACCTGGGCTTATCAGGTAGGCTAAGCTGTCTGGGTACCAAACTTCTGGGATCCACTTCCCTGGTTCCCCAGCATTGGGATTACGAGCATGTCCTGCCACATCTGGTTTATTGATTGGGTCCTGAGGATGGAACTCCAATCTGTGTGCTTGGCTGAGTCTTAAAATTTGAAACTAGGAAAAGGATGATTGTTTAGTAGTTGTCTTTGCATCTCACCAAGAATTACAGATAATTTCTTCATACGGAGGAGTGGTATTCATTACTCTGTGCCCCCCACATCGAGTTATTTATACCATGGGCGAGTCTGTCACACAGTCTGGTTGCGGAACGTTGCCACCCTTTGAATCAGACTCCTGCCAGTAATTTCTGTTTACAGTAGGACTGTGGAAGTGGTTATCGGGATTAAGCTTGCAGGAGATGCAAAACGCCAGCCTGCCTGAGATCTTTATAATATGTATATACAGACAAAATCTGGCTGCAGTTCATGAGCAACTTTAACCCATTGTGCTTTTCTTAGCTACTGTTACTGAGTTCCCATAGCATGCAGGGAGCTGTTAAGAAATGGACAGGAGGGGTGACGTCCTTTGCTAGCTTTTTTTTGTTGTTGTTTATTTTGCTCTTTTTTTTTAAACTTTTTTTTTTTAAATGTATTAACCATTGCTCTCTTCAGACACACCAGAAATGGGCATCAGACCCCAATGCAGATGGTTGTGAGCCACCACGTGGTTGCTGGGAATTGAACTCAGGACTTTTGGAAGAACAGTCAGTGCTCTTAACCACTGAGCCATCTCTCCAGCTCCATGCTTTATTTTTTTTATTTTTTTTCTCTTTTTTTCGAGACAGGGTTTCTCTGTGTAGCCCCTGCTGTCCTGGAACTCACTCTGTAGACCAGGCTGGACTCGACTCAGAAATCCGCCTGCCTCTGCTGAGATTAAAGGCATGCACCACCACTGCCCAGCCACTCTTTTTTTTTTTTTAATTTTCTTTTTTAAACTTTAGTGTGAATTCTGTGTCTTTGTGCATGTGAGTGTACAGCCCCGTGGAGGCCCCTGGAGCTGGAGTTACAGGTGGTTGTGAGGCACCTGGCATCAATGCTGGTTACTGAACTCAGATCCTCTACAAGAACAGTCTATACTTACAGCTATCTTTCAAGCCCCAGTATTATTCTTTAAATATTTTTATTATATTTTAACTGTCTAATTGTATGTGTTTATGTGTCAGTGTGTGCATGCCGTGGTGTTGGTGGGAGATCAGAGGACAACTTGTAGGGAATCAGTTTTCTCCTTCTACCTTGTGGGTTCCAGGGATCAAAACTCAAGTTATTAGCCTTGGTAGAAAATGTCTTTGTGTGATTCTTTGAAATATGGTCTCAAGCATTCTGGGCTTATTCTTGAACAGTGTGTAGCTGTAGATGACCTTAAGTTCCTGTTCCCCTTTCCACCATCTCCTAAACAGTAGGATGACAGTTGTGTATCACCACACTCAGCCACTTAGAGTCTTTCATCTTTGGTAATTTAGAGTCTTCCTAATGGCGTCCTGGAAATACTGTACTGTAGAATTAGGTAATTTTCCTTCTAGTAATTGCTACAGAACAGTAAATCCCTTGTATCTGTCAGGTATAAGTTCTAATACCTCCAACTTGGTACTCTAAGAGTAGTACCAAGACTTATAGAGCCTGTGTTGTTGTTTTAAAACTATAGATCCAACTTTATGGTAAAGTTTAATTTATAAATGAGGCACAGTAAGGGATTAAGAACAATAACTAATACTATAATGAAAGCACTAGGGTATCATGATGATTGCCTGACACTGCTAAGTGAATAATGGTATTATGTATCCAGGGTGGATATGCTGAGCTACAATTGATCTGATAATTGAAGTGGCTATTTAGTGACTAATGGGAGGGTAGTGCATCCAGTCTGTATACACTGAATAACAACTGATGTACATGTAGTGAGGTTATGCTGGACCAAGAGATGATCTATATCCTAGGCTTGACGAAGTGGGATGAGTTCATTGTGCTACTCTGAATGGTGTATAATTTAAAACATGAATTATTTATTTCTGGAATTCTCCATTGTGTATTTTCAGAGTTCGGTGCACTGTAACTGAAACCACAGATAATGGGAAATGTTATATTAGTTTTTAGGTGGGTCAGGGGAGGTTTGTGCCCTGTCAACAACTCATCTGAGAGGCCTGATGCTGTTTTAGACACATTGTTTGCCTCTCCTGTACTGGGTGAGTGCTACACTCACTGTTGGTTTCTCCCCTAAGAGCAGAAGCAGGCTAGGGGGCATGGGCACCACACTCATGACAGGTCTGCTGGGTTACAGAGAGTTCTTTTTCGTGCCCTTTCCTTCCTTTCAAACCTGTCACCTTCAGTATAGAAAGTACTTAACTCTTGATTTAGAACCTTACTGGTTGTTTGCACAGTGACACCACAAATGTTGGATAAGCAGGGGATTTGTTTTAATGAGTTCTTCAGTGACTTGAAGTCATTTCTCCCTTGCCTTTTGGAGTCCTGAGCTCCAGTTGTGCTGGTTTTGGTGTTACTTGCCTTTAGCAAGGCTGACAGGCCTGCTCCTATCTCTCCCTTCCCTATCCTCACTTCCTGGGTGTCTGCAGCAGTGCCAGCTGTGTGAGTCGAATGCAGTGGAACGATTTGCACTGAATTAAGGTGTTTTTCTTTTTGTTTTCTTTGTGGCATGCATTCGTGCTAGAGATTGATGTCAGATGTCTTCCTAGATTACTCTCCACCTTATACGGAGGTGGGGTCTTTAACTAGCCAGTTTGCTCTGGGGATCCCCTTTCTCTGTCTCCCAAGTGCTAGATTACAGGTGGGCCACTACACATGCCTGGAATTTGCATGGCTTCTGGGGAGCCATGCTCTGCTCCTTACATGTGTGCCATAAGCACTTTACCCTCTGAAACATCTTCCTAAGCTCACTGAATTATTTTTGCATGCCAACCTTCTGTGTGGCCAGCGTATCAAGGTCTGTTTCCTTTGGCTGGGGGCCTGGAGGATCTTCAAGTTCACTAAGAACTTTGGGAACTTGCAGGCAAGTATGTCCCAACAAAGACTGGGGAGATTACCTTCCTAGATGTGCAGTGAGATGAGCACCTAGATGTCCCCTCTGTCACCTTCCAGCCAAGATGCGTATGACATTTGGATCATGGCAGAGCCACTGGAGACGTAGATAATGTTTGGAGTTGGGTGACAGCATAGCTGGACTGGACCTTCCTACCTAAGCCTGTTGTTGCAGCTGCAGAGAGGATGAGCATCTCATATCCAGTGACCCTGGCCTCCAGCACTTGGAGGTAGAGGCAGGTGGATCTCTGTGAGTTCCAGGTCAGCCAAGGCTCTATGGTGAGTCCCTGTTTTCAAACAAACAAACAAACAAGAGATATTAGCTGATGGTAACATTTGTCACAGTATCACATTGAAAGGCTCACATGACAGACTGAGAAGGATGACCTAGTGCTTTTTCCCAACATCTCCATCACATCTGGATTACAGCAGGAAAAAGAACTGGGAACTTGGAAATCTGGCCTTGAGGCTGGCTGCTTATAAGCTGCGGAAGGGCTCTTCCCTCCATGTATTGTAGAACTCTGAGTGCTTCTGCCTTGCACCTGACTCAGGGGGGCTGCAGGGTTTTTGTAGCAGAGATCTATGAGTGTCCTGAACACTGCTGCTGGTATGTGGCTTGCTGTCCCCAAAGACACAGAAAGAAGACCAGTAGCTAGAAACTGAGGGGGACCACTGGGTAGATGTCCTAGAAAACTTTTTGGTGCGTAACTCAAAAGTTCATATTGTTCACCTTTCCCAAGAGTGGGGACACAGGAGAGGCTGCCAACGCATTACAACACTAGCATACACTGTGGGGAACAAGGCCGTCCAGGCCAAGGTGCAGGATTCTGTTCCCAGGTGTGGGAACCCTGGGGCCGAGAGCTCTCCTGCCGGAAGGACCCTCCTCATCTCCCATTCCCCCTGGGGCCGAGAGCTCTCCTGCAGGAAGGACCCTCCTCATCTCCCATCCCCCCTGGGGCCGAGAGCTCTCCTGCCGGAAGGACCCTCCTCATCTCCCATCCCCCCTGGGGCCGAGAGCTCTCCTGCCGGAAGGACCCTCCTCATCTCCCATCCCCCCTCCCTCCCATTTTTCCGGTACGTTAGCAGCTGACTAGGTATCTGGCCCTGGATTGTTCTTGGGATCAGAGTAAAAGGCATACCTTACCTTTTGATTTGTTTGGACTCCTTTGACCAACAATTCAGAAGAAGGTTTCCCAAGCCCAGCACTGGGGGCCTTGCCTCACTGTTTTAGCTGCTATTTTCATGAGTCTGTTCTGGACACAAAGGAGACCTGATCCTTTTTTTTTTTAAATATGTGTAAAGATTGACTTAGAAATACCGTATTTTTTAAAATAGTTTTATTTATTTTATGTACATTGGTGTTTTGCCTGCATGTGCGATGGAGTTGGATCTCCTGGAATAGGAGTTAGAGACAGTTGTAAGCTACCATGTGGGTACTGGGGGTTGAACCCTGGTCCTCTGGAAGAGTAGCCAGTACTCTTAACCGCTGAACCATCTCCCCAGCCTGAAATAGCTCATTTCTAACCTGAGCATTTCCATTCACTGCTGGCATACCGACCTACCTTGGTGTTTTGTGGATTATATTTAACTATTATTTACTCTTTAGTTACTTAACAAATTGTCCAGGCTAACCTTGAGCCCTCTTGCGGAGGTAGCTCTTAGTCCCCCACTTCTCACTTTCTGTGCTCACATGAGACCTTTTATTCCTGAGGTGTGGCTTGACATTGTTCAGGCTGTTGCTTGCTTCTTATTTTTAACTCTTATTTTGTCACTTAAGTAAGATGCCTTATTCCTTACTTAGTGTTAGATCATTTGGCAGAATTTTTACTTTTGAGAAGAGAATATGATTATTATATTGCATTCAAAACACTTGCCTCTGGTGGAATCTTTCAGAGTCATATCAATGCTGTGATTTTGTTTTCAAAGATGTTTTACCACTAGATACATGGACACCAAAAATGTTTTCTGTAATCATTGTATCTGGTAGTTATGATTCCTCTCCTCCACCCCCGTTTCTGGTACTCAGGATTAAATTTAGGGACTTGGAAAAGCCAGACAAGTGTTCTACCACTGACTGAACTACACGCCAAGTCCCTAATTGGGACATGGTAAGTATTGTACTGCTGAGCTACACCTTAGACCTCCATCACTGCATTTGGAACGCTAGTTCAAGGAAGCCCGCTGATTAAGGTCTGGCACTGGATTTGACTCTGCAATAAGAACACTTGTCACAACTGTACCAGATACAGTGGGGGTTGAAATAACTAAGACTGCCCTTGCTGTCTCATGGCTGTATCATACTGGCCTCAGCACATGCTGGCAATCAACCCAAAAGTAACAGGATGTGACACTGCAAGCTAAGGATGATTGATAAAGCAGAGAGGTCTGCCTGGAGACAGCCGCACTAAGATTCCAGATTGAGGGTCATAGGGGTAAAATACAAAGTTGGGAGCAGCAGTCCTTTATTTTCCCTAGCCAGACATGGTGGAGGTCAGCTGTGATCCCAGCACTCAGGGGGCGAAGGTAGGAAGATAAGTTCAATGTCATCCTCAGCTGCACATGAGGCCATGCTCGGCTACACCAAATCACTGTCTTGGGTGGGGGTGGGGGTGAAAAGGTACAAAGTAGAAAGGGAGGGAGGGGAGAGAGAGAGAGAGAGAGAGAGAGAGAGGATCTAGATGAGCTTTGCTGGCCCGGTTCTTTTAATTTTAGGCTTGGTATCACCCTGTTCCCTCCCATTTGGTGAAGTGGTATAAAGCTTTAGCACATTTTAAATAAGATTACACAAGCTGCTGTTAGTTGGCATCAAGTGTCTTTTAATCTGGAGAGAAATGTTACCTCCTTCATTTGCAAAACAGAGTGTTTCTGGCACCCTATTCGACTGTCTTCTGGTTGTTCCATTTTCCAGAACTTACTGTGGGCTTCTAATTACCCTCATTTAGATGTCCAGGACAGAAATTGCCACTTGAACAAGAAAATTTTGTAATAAGCCAGAGGAAATGGGGCTCATCATTACTGTGTTAACTCGTAGCCTAAAAAAATCTATGGATATTTTTTTGTGTGAAGAATATGACTATTTAATTGAAAAATGTTGTTAAAATGCACTTTCCTTCCCTCAGCCTGTTGTTAATGATCAGATATCCAAACTAGAGTCACTTAAAATTGGTGTTCCTTTGCCAAAATATGTCTCCCTTTTTTCTGTTTCTGTGCAGATTTTTTTTTTTGATGCTACATCTATTTTTGTTTAATTAGGCCCTGCACGAAAATGAAGGAGAGCTGTATTTAAATTTTCAGACCATTAAAAGGCCTAAAATGATTCTTAGATGAAAGACACAAAAATTAACTTTAATATTTATTATGTGAATAAAACCAGTGGGGAGAACACTTCCAGGCCCCTTGCCGTCCCCTGCTTCTCACAGCTGGTGAAGATTAATTGCAGGTTGAAAGCAAGCGGGCATGCTTGCTAGTTTCTCTTGTTCTGTGACTAGAAAATAGCTAAAATGGGGAACTGAAAAACACTTGTTCTCCTTGTATTCTTCAGACAGGTTGTAAATTTTATAACTCGATAATATCATAAAATGCTGATTAATGTCATATTTTGCCTTTTGATAGAACTATCCTAATTTATGTTCTCACTGGGATTCCTTTGTATATTTTAACCCCCAGAAAACAAAATCATGTGAAATACTTGCCTCATGCATGGGAAAGGTCTAAAACTTGGGCTGGACAGATGGAGGGTTCTGGAAACACTAGTCCCTGGGTTTTCCAGTTAGGCCGGATGGCCAGTGGACCAAGAGAAGCTGAGTGAGAAGCAAGTTTGGGGTCTAGTCTGTCAATTTTTTGTTCCACCTCCATCTGCCAAGTGCTGAGATTACAGGCCTGCACTACCAAGTCCCATTTATAAAGTGCTGGAGATGGAAGTAGGGGCTTTCTGCATGCTGTACTACACCCCATAGCCAAAGTAACTGTTCCTTTCATCCCTCGAGTGGCTAGCCACTCCTATGGGCCAAGGATTTATAGGGGGACATGTGGACCCAGCTTATATCAGTTGCCTTCATCATAGGCTCTGGTGTTCTCTGCCTTCTGAACCTCAGATAGGATTGGCCACCATGATGGTGAAGACTGTCAGCAATATGCAAATGAGCAGGGAAAGGGAAAGTGCATCCCATGCAGATAATTTCTTTGTAGATAATTTGCCATAAAAATTTATATAGCAGTCCTTAAAACCTTCGGAGATTTAGTCTGTCTCAGGAAAGGTGATTTATATGGTATTAAAGCACTTTTTATGTTCCAGTCCTTTAGATTTAATGTTTATTGCCTATAAAAATGAAATCTTCTTGTAGATATTTAAAAGTTTTGGTACTGTGAGAAATATATATTCAAGTTAGGGTTAGGAATGCTTTGGATATTTTGTAAATAAATGGTAAACTCTGCTCTGGGGCCCATGCTGTTGTAGAGGCTACAACAGTGACTCTAGCACCCCAAAACTGATACAGGGGTTGCTGGGCCACTAGCTGTGTGTGTGTGTGTGTGTTTTTAAATTATCTCACAATTATAGCACTATTGTAATTCCTCAGTAAGTTAGGCAAGGCGTGATGAGAATTTCATTCAAATCTGTAGACATGAGTTACAGCCCAGGTTTTAATGAACGGAGTGCCTGGGCCATGTAGCATCAAATGCACAACAACGTGCAGACCTTTGCCGTCCCTCATCTCCAGTAGCTTTCTTCATTACTAGTAATTTTATATGTATCAGGAGTGGGGGTGACATTAGGTGTCTGTGTGTATGTGGGTGTGTGTGTTCATGGATGTGTGGGCACATGTATGTGGAGGCCAGAAGGTGATGTGACAGAATGTAAGGGGACAGGCTGATGGTGATTTAGGGGTTGAGCTTTTTTTTTTTTCACCATGAAACTAACCAAGTCCAAGTCACAGCTTGTCGATTTACAGACAGTAGGTGGGATTATCCGTGTAGGTGAAATCTGGGATGCAGGGAGCAAGGGCACAGGGGTAAGAAGCCCCAGACACAGGGAGAACAGTTTCACACAAATAAGCATGTTACCACCATGCATCATGAAGGCCAGTGGTGGGATAGGGTGACAGTCTTGTCCTAAGAAGGGAGGAAATGCAGAAAGGCCTGGGGACAGATTGCTGTTGTGGCTTTCACTTCTTGACAGTTTCGTTTCTTGGGACCCAGAAGTCTTTTCAGAACTGTCTTTGTCAGCTCTATCAATATGTCTGGAGGGACAACACACTTAGATGTCACTGTGACAGTGTGTGAAGCAAGGCCAACTACACAGCCACAGCTACTAGTATTTTTGGTATAAAGCAGTTGCTAAAATTAATTCTAGTCTGAAACTTGATGAATTCTCAGTCATAGAATTAACAGGTTTCAAATGAAAAAATTAGCTTGATTAAAAATAATGTTTTTCCTCCTTCTGGGAAATGTAGAGCCTGTCTATCCCTAACAAACTCAATCTGAAGCTTTCTTATGTATTTTAGAGGATCTGTGTACTATTTTTGTCTTGATGGAGGAAAATACAAATTCTGGTATGATCAGAAACTTAGAGACCTGGCCTGTGTCTCAACCTAGGACACTCAGCATAATCTGTACCTTTGTAGCTCATAGTTGGTTCCTTAGCCCTGAGCTCCAATAAACAGTGCAGTCATGTTTCAGAGGCAGCCGCCTTCAGTCAGCACCACTCACTTCCATTCTGCACCTTCCTCTAAGGTTAGAAGTATTTCACTTGTGTGTCCGTGCAAATAAATATGTGTACAAATGTGGAGGGCAGAGGACAACCTTCAGTGTTGATCACAGGCTCCTTCTGCCTTTGTTTGAGCTAGAGTAGACCATCACCAGGTAGGCCAGGAGCTTTCAAGACTCCACTCGTCTTTGCCTCCCATCTGTCAACACTGGGTGTGTGCTATTTTAGCACCTGGCTTTTTACATGGTTCTGTGGATCTGAACTCAGGTCCTCACACTTGGAAAGCAAGTTCCTTCATGCTAGGCAGTTACTATGCCACTGAGCATAGCTCTGTCACTGAGTTGTTCAGTTGCTGTCTTTCTGCATCCACTTCTCAAGTGCTGTGATTACATGTATTCTCTACCATGCCTCGAGTAGTTTTTCTTTCTTTATTTAAAAAGACCCCAAATCCTTACCTAGTTGTGGGCTGTGAGCAGTACTGAGGTGAAGCACACAGCCCTCTGTTCTCTATCACGCCCACCCAGGAGGAACAGTAGCTCACCCTGTTCCCTGGATAAGGTCTCTCTGGCAACCCTTAGGGGTCAGGGATCCAGGGGATGAGGTCACAGCAGGAAAAGCAGATGCACTCTGAGTTGGGGAGAGCAGCCCCCCACTCCCCAAACCACAAATGTATTTTGATAACTAGTGGACTTGGCAAGGGGAGTGATTGGAAACATGTGAGAGGTAACCAGAGCTGAGTTTCAAGTAGTACATATTTGAGAAGTTTTCCCCAATGTAAAAGTTACTCTTTAAGAGCCTTAAACTAATAAAAACAAGGAAATTCCATGTTACGGCTGCCACTTGGCCTTTTCATTTTTATTCCAGAAGTCAGATTTGACAGGTCAGCTGCTGACTGGCTCTGGGAGCCCCAGGGACATTTAAAGCAAGGAGGGGACCAGAACGAAACCTGGCAGCTACAGGGATGGGAAGTTCCTACCACTGTTCACTGCCAGGCTCATAATTCCATTTCACTGTATCCTATTTGTTCGTCTGGGGGCCGCTTCCTGTATTAACTTCATTCCCTGAAGCTGGTTCAAGATTCTGCTGAGACTGTGTTTGGTTCTCCCCTTTCTGGGACCTGATGTCACTGTGAGTTGAACTTCGGCTGCTGCCCGCTCATCAAGATTTAAGATGGAGGGCCGGGGAGGTGGCTCAGGCAGTAAAGTCCTTATAATGTAAGCGTGGAAAGCTGAGTGTTTGGAGCCAGCC
Organism: Tokudaia tokunoshimensis; assembly: GCA_036184795.1. Lineage (NCBI taxonomy): Eukaryota > Metazoa > Chordata > Mammalia > Rodentia > Muridae > Tokudaia > Tokudaia tokunoshimensis. The sequence goes on along the minus strand of BTHU01000006.1, from coordinate 26,543,720 downwards.
CACCCAGTCCATGAATGTCAACTAGGTTCAGAGAGGGGTTGGGGAAGGGGCTGGGGGAGGGGGAAGGAGGGAGGGGGAGAGGGGTGAGAGAGAGAGAGAGAGAGAGAGAGAGAGAGAGAGAGAGAGAGAGAGAGAGAGAGAGAAAGAGAGAGAAAACAATGTGGAAGACTTGCAAGATAGTTCAGCAGTAAAGGTACTTACCGCTAAGCTGGATGATTTGAATTCAAGTGATAGAAAGGCAAAGGCCAACTCTTCCAATTTTTCTTTCTAATGCATGTCCTATATATGCCCACACACATGCATATACACACAAAGTAAATAACTTAAAAATAAGTAAATAAATGATAAGGTGGTAAGTATTAGAATAATAAACCCTCAGTGTCTTGCACATATGCACATCTATGCACATATACACAGAGTAAAAAGTATATATCATCCCATTCCCTTCTAGCCTTTGTCTTCTCACCTCCCCCATCCGGTGGCCTTGTTGAACTGCAACTTTCTTTCCTCTAGTCTAGTGAAGTTTCTTGTTTGTTTTATTTTATCTTTTAAACCATTCTTGTTTGTTTTTGAAACATGGTCTCATGTAGCCCAGGCTGCCCTTAAACTCAGAGTACTTGAAGCTGACTTGAACTCTTGGCCCATTTGTCTCCACCTCCAAAGTTCTGGGATCACAGGTCTGCTCCACCATAACTAGCTCTTTATTGGTGGTTTCTTCAGACAAGGTCTCTCTATTTAACCCCAGCTGATCACGAATTCACAATCCTCCTGCCTCTGCCTTCTAAGCTTTGGGGTCAGAGGTGTGTTTACCTCCTGCCTTTCTCAGTTGCTGTGACCCAAGAGTTCACAAGTGAAGATGGTGCTTTACCTTGTTTAAAGCAGACCAGGTAAGATGAATAAATAATTCTAATATTTTTGTGAATAAATTGGCGCATTTTCTACATTTGAAAAAACAAACAAAAAGCAGACCTGGCTCTGGCAGATCCCCCCCTCCCGCCCCCGTGGGAGGGGATAAGAGGGAACTGCAGAGAGAAAGCTGGGGGTGCAAAGGCAGACCTCATTAGGAGTCACAGGACAGATACAGCCCCTAGACTTTAAAATGGGAGGACCCTGCAATCTAGGGTCTGTCGGCAGCCCAAGAGGGTCAAGATAGGTGGAAGTGGTGGCCTCTCTGCTGGTGAGGTCCTCCTGGGCTGCTTCTGGTCAGCTGGCTGTACCTGCGAATGTCAGGGTGCTTGACAGTGCAGTAGGCAAATAGCACTGTGTTAGGTTGTCACGGGGATTAAAAACCACAAGGGACATAAAAGATGAGTCAGTAAACTGACAGCAGCTATTTTTATTCCCCCTGCCTTCTGGAATCTTCCCTCTTTTCTGTTCTTGGGGCTGCATGTAGCCGCCCTGCTTCCTTTGCTACCTTCCTATATTCCTGATCCTCGGCAGGAAGCACTTTCTCCACTCTACTCTCAGGGGAAGCCACCACTCACAGCTGGTCCTGATACCTGGTCTTCCTAGGAGAGGTCCAAGCCTTGTAGGCATTGTGAGTGCTCTGAGGATCAGGACCGTTTTGAGGACCTCTATTCCCTTTTCTTACGTTCCCTGCCAGAAGCCCAGTCTATAAATAAGTCAGCTCCTGAGCTAGGAGGGAGGAAAGTAGGATCCCTGTGTCATGAGCCCAAGGCTATTCCTCCAGAGTGATGCTCTGAATTCATGCAGTCCCCTTTCATGTTCATACATCTTTGTAGCTACCTCTGAAACAGCACAGCCTCTTCTTGTTTGTAGGGTTAAGACAGACCTGTCACAATCCTGTTAGACACCCCAGTTCAAACTTTTCCCCCACACAGACACAGACCGTGCTATTGCTTTTGGCAAGCAAGAGCTGTAAGTGTCATGCAGGTGCACAGGGAGCTCAGGAACCTGCTAGCAGACAAAATGCCTAGCAATGGGGTCTGCTGGGAACAGGCCCGCAGTCACCTTCTCCTGAAAGTCCTTTTGTGGTTTGTTTGTTCCTTTGTTTCTTCTTCTTCTTTTTTTTTTGTTTGTTTTTTGTTTTTTGAGACAGGGTTTCTCTGTGTAGCCCTGGCTGTCCTGGAACTCACTGTGTAGACCAGGCTGGCCTCGAACTCAGAAATCCTCCTGCCTCTGCCTCCCAAGTGCTGGGATTAAAGGCGTGCGCCACCGCCGCCCTCCTTTGTTTCTTCTGAGGCAGGGTCTTATGTAGCTCAAAATGGCTTCCAGTTCACTAGTGGCTCAGGATATCTTAACTCCTGATCCTTCTATCTCCACCTCCCCAGTGTGATGATTTTGGGAATGTATGACCATACCTGGTTTATGAAATCCTGGGACTACACTCAGGGTGTCATGGGAACACTCTACCAACTGAGCCATATCCATAACCGAAGGGACAAATTGCAGTGAGTATAATTTCATGCCCCAAGGAGTTTTGATTGGTAATAGGGGTACAGAAGAGACACCTAGGATGTGGGGTCACTTCTGATGGGAAGAGAATTGGGTATGACTGAATAAATATCAGAACCCCCCCCCCACACACACACTAATAATTGTGTGTAATTGTGCTTGTTAATTATCTGTCTCCATCCTTTACGTAAGTCCAGACAGTTGCAGTGGCTCATTAGCTAGCTTTGTGTGATTGTAGCTTGGGGCCCCTCCAACCTTTGGACAAGCTGGGGTACAGCGGATAAATAGAGTTCCTGTCCTGGGGACTAGGGTGGGTAGAAGGGCAGCAGCACTTCTAGGCTTGAAGAGGGCTAGAGGCCATTCTCACTGAGGATTAAAATGGCCCTTAAAACTATTCTGCTTTAGGCACTAGGCCCTGAAAAATCTCAAAAATTAACCACAAAAATAGAAGTCAAGGATGGTTCAACTGGTTCAGAGGTGGCAGGCCTTAACTAACTCCAAGTTCCCCATGAATTCAGGCAAGTGGTTGGTAGCTGTCTGCTCTGAGTTTGGCTTTTCCAGGGAGCCGCTTAGTGTCTTTTTCGCTTTGACTTATAACTCCAGGCAGAAACATCTTGAGAACCTTTCAGAGCTTTTATTTGCTAATTAAAATGTGAGAAGGGAACACAGCTACAGGTAGGGTTGTGGTGCAAGGCACAGCTGTGATTTTAAAACACACACACACACACATCCAACCCAACAGTTTCAAAATGAAGTTATTAGCACTTCACCTGTAACTGCGATGGCTTCTTAACTTTCACAGTCCATCTCTTAAGTGCCCCGCTCCCCTGCAACTCTTTGGAGTGTTTAGATTTTTTTCTCATTTTGCTTTCTTTGTAGCGCTGGAGAGCAAGCCCGGGCCTTGTGCACATGCAGCAAGTGCTTAGCTACAGAGCTTTAACTCCACACTTCTCTCCTAGTTTCAGGATGGCTTTGGAATCACAATTCCCCTGCCTGCTCTTGCTATGTATCCCTGGTGGCCTGGAAGTTTCTATGTAGTTCAGGCCTGGACTAGAACTGATGACCCTCCTGCCTCAATCTTCTGAGTTCTAGGACTACAGTCATCATACTGGTTTGGTTTTTGAGACAATTTGCTCTTTGTGTAGATCTGAGTAACTTGGCACTTGGTATTGTAGTGCAGGCTGGCCTTGGATCTGCTTTGATCACCCTACCTCAGCTTCCCAAGTGCTAGGATGACAAATGTGCACCATCATGAAAGAGTTGGCTTTTCGTGTGTGTGTGTGTGTGTGTGTGTGTGTGTGTGTGTGTGTGTGTGAGAGAGAGAGAGAGAGAGAGAGAGAGAGAGAGAGAGAGTTTTCTAGCCACTCTGGGAGGTCTAGTTAGTTATGTATCTTTACAGGAGAGAAAGCTGAAGTTTAGGGGTTTAGGGAAATGCCTAAATCTTATCCTAGGAGGAACCAGCTCTAGGATGGAGTCTGGGCTGCTTTGAGCTCAAGACACCTGGAAAAACTCTCTTAGAGAAAGCTCCAGGACCTGAGTTCAACCCCCATAATCCATGTTTTGTTTTGTTTTTAAAGAAACTGGGCATGGTGTTATGTACTTGTTATCCTAGGGCTTGGGAGGAACCACTAGATCCCTGGGGCTCACTGGCCAGCCAGCCTAACCTCCTAGAGGAATTCTAGCTACTCAGAAACCCTGTCTAAAAACAAGGTGGACAGCAACTCAGGAGCTCCAGGGAAGGCCAATACTCAGGCATCTACAGTCCGAGCACACTTGTACACCCGCACACATATGCATGTGTACTTTTTATTCTAAGAGTGTGGGGCTGTGTGAGAAAGCACCGGCTCCCAAGTGTTTAGCTGCTTGAAGAATAAGGAAATACAGCCAGCTCAGATCCTGAAAATGATCAGCAGCCAGTTGCTCACCAAGCTTGTTTTATATTCCAGACACTCCAAAATGTGTCTGTCCCAGCATGCATGCCTCAGGTGGCTCCTTTTTATTTTATAGTTTCTGATTCATAGTCTAGATCTATGCTGACAGCTGTTTGTGTCAAGACACACACACACACACACACACACAGAGAGAGAGAGAGAGAGAGAGAGAGAGAGAGAGAGAGAGAGAGAGAGAGAGAGGGAGAGGGAGAGGGAGACAGAGACAGAGACAGAGAGAGAGAGAGAGAATGAGAATGAATCTGCAAGGCAGCTTAGCTGTCAGCGCTTTCCCAGGGAAGTAGCATGGAACCTTTGCCAGAGTGGCTGATGCCCTAACAAATTGATTCCTGCCAAACAATGGAGATAAATATTTTCAACAGACAGAAATGTTGGCTCCCAAAGTGTTCAAATTAAAGGCTTATTTCTGAAACAAATACTTTAGGAGGAAAACATTTCTACTAGCCTAGATGAGATCAGGGTTATTCCTCTTGGCAGTGGTGTGATTATTTTGAGATTAAAACACAATGGCTTCCCTCTGCCTGCCTCATTTTCTCTAAGATGACTTGCTCACCCATCCTTGTTTCCTGGAAAAGGGGAACTGCATTGGATCTGAGCATAGGGAGGAGGCAGGCTGGGTTTCCCACTGATCATGCAGATACAAATTAGGCAGCAGTCATATTCAGTTCTTTCCCTCCTGAGGGGAATCTAGACAAAGCTGTATATCCATCTGGCTCTCAGTTTCCTGCCCACAAAATGGGCACCAGTATTTGCTGAGATTATAGTCATATACCTCCATTCTCTGTGCTGGGATTGAACCTAGGCCTTCATCAACAGGCACTGTACCCGGTTCTGTTATGACCCATAGAACCTGGAAGGTCAGAAACCCAGCACTGTCTAACAGAATTTTCTGGACTGATAGAACCAACAGTCTTTATGTTACCATTCATCACATATGGCTTGTGATCCTTGACATGTGGTTATTGTGACTAAGAAGCCAAAGTAGTCTTGTGTTATTTCTGAGACAGGGCCCCATATAGCCCAGGCTGGCATTAGACTCTATATAGCTGAGGATGACCTTGAACTTCCAACTTCATCTCCCAAGTCCAAGAATGATGGGCATGTGTCACCATGCTTATTTTGTGTAGTTTTGGAGACTTAACCCAGGGCTTTGTGCATACTCTACCAAGTAAGCTACATAACCAGCCCAGAGAAACCGAGATCTTGATTTACTTTTTACTTGTGCAGGTACTGGGAGCTGCAGTTTAGAGCTTCAGCCTGCCTGTCTACTTTAGTTTCATATCTTGAGTTCAGTCAATATGCTGTTGAGTTAGTCCTCTGAAGAGAGCCCTTAGACCTGTCTCTGTTGTGCAGAATTTTGGGTCTATGTCTCCGTGATGTACTTTGTCTAGAGCACTGGGCAGGCTGACTTGAATGAGCTCATTTGTGTGGAATTGATTCTCTCCTTCCTCCATGTGGATCCCAGGGACTGGATATAGGTTCTCAGACTCTGCAGGTGGCACCCATACTAGATCAGCTATCCCACTAGCCCTCTTATTTAAAAAAAACAAAAAACAAAAAACGACAGTCTTTCACTATGTAAGCCAGCCTGGTGTCAAACCACTTTTCTTCCTGTTTTAGTCTCCTGAGTGCTGAGAGTACAGCTCTGCTCCACCATTCCCAGTTTATGCAGGGCTAAAGAGCCAACTTAGAGCTTCAGACATGGCTGGCAGGTTCTCTACCAACTGAGCTACATCCCTCCACTGATCTTTTAATGTACACTAAAGTGCACCATGCTATCTAGGTGGGCACATGTCATATCAGTGACCAAGTGAATAATTTGTCTCAGAGTAAACTTGTCTCACTCGTTCTAAGAGCAGCCAGTGTGTGTGTGTGTGTGGGGGGGGGTGTCAGCCTTTTAAGCTGTACAGAAGGGGTATGACTTTGCTTTAAAGATCATCTGGACATATGCATTGCCTGGTACTGGACTCAGGCAATGAATTTGTCTCAGAGTCAACTCTGAATGGCCCAAGCAGAGAGAGCCTGGAGGAAGCATCTCCCAGATGGTTGTTAGCAGTAACTGGTCAGAGAGCAGAGTAATGAAGGCCTGTGACTGCTTCTCCCCCAGGTTCATCTCAAGGCCCATGGGAATGGCAGTGACCACAGCACCATGTTTCCTAGGCAGGGTCCTGCTGGGGGGTGGTGGGTACTATGGTCTGGGGGACACAGGAAGCAAAGTACACTGGACCCAACCAGGGATGAAGGGGTATTTTCTCTTTAGCCCAGGCACAAGACAACCTGGGGCGAAACTGACAGACAGGCAGGCAGGCAGGCAGACAGGCAGACAGACAGACAGAATCATCAGACATCAGGATCCAGGATCAGGCTGGCATGGTGGAGGGCTGGTGTGCTGCTGGTGAGGGTAAGGAAGGCTCTGTGGGCAGTTGGGAAAAGAAAGAGGAAGGTGACTCCTCATTGGAGCCAAGAGTCTGAAGACAGAAGTTAGGCTGCCTCATTTGTGTCCAAAGAACCTAGTACCTGAGGTGAACTTTCCAGAAACAGTCCAGTACCAGGCAGTGCATACTGTCCAGGTGATCTGTAAAGCAAAGCCATACCCCTTTTATACAGCTTAAAAGGCTGACTCACCCCTCCCCCCGCATTGCTCTTAGAACACCTGCTGTCTGATGTTCTGTATATTTCATTATTCACCTCGGGATGCTGTCTCTCACGTCTTACTATCTAAGAGTCTAGCAGGTATTGTATGTGGTGCAAGGCTTGTCAGATACAGCTGCAGTTTATTTTTGCACTGGGTGGAGGGTAGGTTGTGATGGGTGTAAAACAAAACTAAAACCCTCCAAATCTTGGGTTTCTTGGTTAAAATTTCTCTGCCTTAAGGGATTCACTGAAAGGCTTATACAGCCTAGAACTCAGAGTAGGCTAAACTGTCTACCCAGGCTAGCCCAAGGAATTCTCTGGGACTTCTTTTTAAAACATATGGGTGCTGGGGGAGCAACGTCAGATCCTCATGCTCGCATGGAGTCTTGGTTTCTTTTCCTATTGCTGTGATAAAATACCTTTGTAAAAATGACGTTAGGGAGGCAAGGGTTTAGTTTAGGTCACAATTCAAGGTATAGTCCATTATCACAGGGACATCAAGACAGCAGGAGCTTGGAGCAGCTGACCCCATCACATTCATATCGAGAACCAGAGATCAGTGAATGCATGTGCTGCTTGGCTCCCTTTCTCCATTGTATGGTGCAGGATTGCAGCCAGGGAATAGGACTGGCCTCTTTACCACAGTTAATGCAGTCAAGATGTCCCCACAGGCACACCGAGAGACCCATCTCCTGGGCAATTATAGATTTTTGTCAAATTGACAATTAGCACTGATGGTCATAGGCAGCTAACATTACCAACTGCTCTCCACAGCCTTAAGTATGCAGTACTACTCTTGCCAAGTTTGGGGTTTTGTTGCTGCTGTGCAGATGTCTGTGGGGCCCAGAAGAGTAGGTGTAACAGCCACAACAAACACTACTTAGACTATGGCGTGTCTCATTAGACCTTTCCACTCTTCTCTAGAAGGAGCTTCAAGGCACTCTGCCCATTCTGTTGGTGACATAGCTTGCTGAAGACCACCAGGTACAGGGGTGTGCCTTCAGACTGGTTCTAGAGCTAAAATTCAGTGCTGTTTCCTACAAGCCAGGGTGGTGTTTCTTAATGGAATTTGGAGTACACAAATTATCCATTCTGAAGTTAAATGTTTTTTACATTTCCTTATTGCGTTAGTGCACTGTATGTGTCTGTCTATATTCTGTGGCATATCTGTGGAGGTCCAAGGACAACGTTGTGGATTTGGTTCTAAGGCCTGGGGATAGAGATCAGGTCGTCAGGCTTGCCAGCAGGCACCTTTACCCACTGAGCCATCCTGACAGCCCACATTATCCTTTCTCATTTACTCTGGGTTTGCTGAGGAGCAGGGTGTGTCCTTGAGATTATGCTAACTATGTAAACCCAGCTTCTGTGTGCTGTAAGATTATGTGAAGAGTTTTCATGCTTCTTAGTTGACCTTAATTTTAAAGGGGGATGAAAATGGCCAACCGTCTCACACAAAGATTGCTCACCAAGACTTACAACATGGAGTTCCAGTCACCCCCAGGTCCCTAGGAAGGTCATATACTATCAAGGACACTTTATAGGTGCAACACTTTGTACACTTGCCCACTTTGCCCCTCTCCACCTTTTTTGTTCCCTTAGTTAGAAAACAGTATGTCTTTTTTCTTCTTAACAGATTTTGTTTTTATTTTTGTATATCTCCTCGCCTCCTTCCTGTGGGTGGGTGAGTAGGTGTGGATGCCTGTAGAGACAGAAAAGGATATTGTATCCTTTGGAACTCGAGTTAGAGGCAGTTGCGAGCCATCCGATGGTGGGTCCTGGGAATCAAAATCAGGTTGTCTGGAAGAGCAGCAAGACTTGCTGAGCCACCTCTCCTCTAGTCCCCCCTCTTTTTAATGTGATAGGAATTTTCTGTGCAACCCAGTTTGGCTCATGAACTTCTGTATGTAGGCCCGTATCCCCAGCTGTGGTGCCTCCTAGGCCTACCTTTTGGCTCCATTTGTCTCTTTTCCCTCATTGCTCCCTGTTGATTACCAGCATAGCCCCTACCAGCTTATCCCCAGTGTTTAGTGGGAGAGGTCGATGTTGGCAAGGTTGTTCTGGTGTGCGTCTCCTTTCCAACTGTCCTGTCTTTACCACGACCAGATAAATGCCTTTAGGGTCCACTGGCAGTCAGCCTGATTCAGTAGTACTGTGACTCCCTAATCCCCAGAGGTATCACCCCATATCTTTCTACTACAAGAGGTTTTGCACCTATAAAGCTTTCTGTAGAAATCGTGAGCCTGTGTAAGCAGAGGTGTGTGTGTGTGTGTGTTTGCAATGGATAGCTTGATTCCTGTGGGTGTACATTTTTATACTTCTCATTGAATAGACTGCACACCTGCTGCTGTCTGACCTTGGCCTGCCTCACAGCCCCTTTGACCCCTTCTACATAGAAGCCCGGCTGGCTGCTGTTCTGCAGATGGTACTTGCTTGTCCACTGCTGGCCCTGGGTGACAGTGACAAAGTTCCTAGTGTCTCTGAAGCTGTCCATATTCTGTCACATAGATCTCAGTACAGGGTAAGTCCTGAGAGAATGAGCACTTAGTCCACCTGTGCCCCAGTACAGTGAAGACAGAGGCCCTTCACAGAAACTTACGTACCTTCCCTTCAGGAGGGCTTGCCTTCTTCCCTGGCCTCTCCCATTTTTCTCCACCAGCACATTTCCTTCTGTCTTGTTGATCTTTTCTGCCTCTCTCTTCTCTGCTAGACAGCAGTCCTCTCAGCTTGCAAGGCTTCTGACAGTCTCCAGAGCTCCTATCCTGGTCTAGGATGCTGGTGGCAGAGTGAAGCCAGGGCTGAGGCCAAGTGTGTGGCTTCGCTAGTAAAGAGAAATTAACCTTGATGTAACAGTTACTGCGCCCTGAACTTGAGATGCATTATCTTAATTAATCTCCAGAGAGAGGGCACCAACTGACCACGGCTACCACAGGCTGTGGGAGGGAGGATCCCAAGTTCCTGTCCAGGATTTCCCCATGCCACTGACCGAAGGACTTCTCATCCATCCATCCATCCATCCATCCATCCATCCATCCATCCATCCATCCATCCCACAGTACTGGGGATGGAACCCAGGGCCTCTCACTGCTGTACAATCAATCTATGCCCAGCAACACCCCTGGCTTTTCACTTGTTTAAGCTAGGCCAGAGCTCTACCACTGAGCTCAGTTCTCAGCTCTGACTTTAGACAGAGTAATGTACTGCTGACTGTGTCCTTAGCCCCATAAGGGAGAAACACTCTAATGCTGAGCCACACATTTAGCCCCAGCCAGATATTTTGAGTGGGGCCTAGAAGAGGTGACAGGAATTTGATGGGTGACTCAACCCGGAATCTTCATTTCTTTGAAACTGGAGCACCTCCTCTTAGTCCAAACAAATGTGGGAGCTAAAGTATGGGTGAATTGCCTGGGTAGGAATCATGGAGGCCTGCCTCTGTGTATACAACAGCTCAGTTTTTACTTGCATTGATGTCATTGACAGTTCCGCTGTGAGCTGTAGCTGTCCTCATGGGTTTGACAGACAGTCTCTAAGGGGACAGCATCTAAAATAAGTTCTCAGATTAAAGGTAGAGTTTGGGTCAGCAAGAAGACTCAGTGGTAAAGAAAGGTGCTTACAGCGGAGACTAATGACCTGAGTTTAGTCTGCAGGACACACAGGATGGATGGAGAGAACCAGCTCCCCAAAGTTGTGCTCCCTCTCCTCTCCTCTCCTCTCCTCTCCTCTCCTCTCCTCTCCTCTCCTCTCCTCTCCTCTCCTCTCCTCTCCTCCCTCGTCCCCCCCCCCCATTTTTAAAAAGCATAGAGATAATGCAAAAGAGCACTTTGCTTGTGTTACCGATGCATCAGTTAGGGCACTGGTTATGATTTGCCAAGAGACTGCAGTGGCCATGGAGATTCCTTTGCAGGTCCAAGGAGATCCACCCAGTGGAAAGTCTGGCCAGTGGTATACAGAGACCTGCTTCTGCGGGCTTGAGGAAGAGAGAGCCTCAGAAGAAGTGGGGTACCCTGCAGGCACTTTTTTTTTTTGAGACAGGGTTTCTCTGTGTAGCCCTGGCTGTCCTGTACTCACTCTGTAGACCAGGCTGGCCTTGAACTCAGAAATCCGCCTGCCTCTGCCTCCCAAGTGCTGGGATTAAAGGTGTGCGCCACCACTCCTCGGCGGCACATTCTTATTATAGCAAAGGAAAAAAAAAGACACACTTTTAGGGTGAGTAATTTCAAGATCATCATTGGTGGTCTCAAGACTCATTTGAAACATTCCATTTCTACTTACTTTTGTATGTAAGCATGTGTGGATGCACATGCATGTTTGTACCCCATGGCATGTTTGTGGCGGTCAGAGGACAACATACAGGAATTGGTCCTTTACACTTTATGAGTCCAAGAGATCAAACTCAGATGGTCAGGCTTGGCTGCAAATGCCCTTACCTGCTGAGCCATCTCAGCAACTATTACGACTGATTTTAAACATTCTCTCTATGTGCTTTTCTTTTTCTCCTTCCTTCCTTCCTTCCTTCCTTCCTTCCTTCCTTCCTTCCTTCCTTCCTTCCTTCCTTCCTTCCTTGACAGGTTTCCTATTTAGCTCAGGCTGGCTCCAAACCCCAGTCGTCCTGCCTAAGCCTTCAAGGTGCTGGGCTAGCAGTCCAGCACTACCATGCCTAGCTCCAGTTAGTCTCATATAGGTATTGCATGATATTCCTTGGTTCATCTTCTTTTAAATGCATTTCACTTAGTCCAGAGGCTGGAGCCCCCACAGAGAGAAACTAGGAACTATTAGGAACCCTCTGAGGATCTGCCTGCAATAGACAGACTGGCCCAAAGTTCAGGGCAAATAGTCATACCTATGTCTCCCAGGACAAGGAAGGCCTGTATGTATGTATGTGAGCTCACACACAAGGGACTTGCCATTAGCCATAATGATCCTGAGCCTTGGCTGTGCCTTTGGAAGCTCTTCTGAAGAAGGGCAGGGGCTCTCGGCCCGGCCAGTGGCCAGGGGCCAGTGGAATAACCTTGAGGGATGAAGAGGATACTCAATTGGTTCCCTTTTTGGCTTTGCGTACAGAGCATCAAGAGGTGCCATGTAAGCCACATGCTGTTCAGGGGCCATGTGCTTCAAAAGCCAGAATTTCACCTTGGACCTTGTCATCCAGTCATCTAGGGAGGGACCTCTTTGAAAAAGAAAACAGTTTCTGTATGAGGTGCTGTATTGCTCAGATGTTTCTTAGTGATGTTTCTAGTACTTTCTAGCTTGTTAGATGTGCCAGGTTATAAGTCCATGTGTATATTGCCAGCCCTGTCAATCTGGGACCTAGGGTCAACATAGGAGAAGGAGTTTCTGGCTGGGCTGGGTGTATTTTTGTGAATAGCTATAGCTGCCATGGCAGCCTCCTTCACTTCTCCCCTTTCTCACCTCTGGCCAGTGAGTACATTTTAAAAGGCGAAGCTGTTTGGCAAGAGATGGCTCGTCTTACCTCCTTTCTTTTTTTGCTAGGGATGGAACTCATACAAATTAGGCACATACTATGCCACTGAGCACCAGGAGATTCTAGCAGATTCACTGGGAGATTCTTGCAGATAGTCTACCACTGAGCCACACCCCCAGCCCCTCACTGGGGGATTCTAGGCAAGTGTTCTATTGATAGACCACACCCTCAGAGATGAGTTTTGCTTTGTTGCTGAAGCAGGCCTTGAGGTCCTAAACTGAAATGATCCTCTTCCCTCAGCCTACCAACTAGCTGGAACTAAAGGCTTGTGCTGTTTAAACCTGGATGGCAGGATTTTTAAAATTAATACATTTCCATTTTTCCAAGAAACAGTCAGAGTGTACACCTCAGAGTAAGTTCCTCCTTCACTGGCTCCTGAGAGTAAGCACAGTTCAAGTTTCTTTTGTTTCTCTCTGGAAATCATTGGAGTCTGGCAGTATAGAGAGAGAGTGTGAAGTGTAAGTCTTGTTTGATGATTTGCTGATTTTGAATAGGTATACCATACTGTCCCATGTCCCACATAGCGTTTTTTTGGTTCTGTGTAAAAAACATTTTTTCCCCTGTTTTTAAAACCCACCACAGAATCATCCATCGGTGCCTATGCCAAATAGTGCTGTTCACTGGCAGTACGTTGGTTCTAGTTTTTCCCTTTTTTGCATCTTAATGCCTTTCAGATGTGGGGACTCCCTGTGCCCCTGTTTCCATGTGACCTGTGACTCATGGGCTGATGATTCTGTATTTTGGTCCCTCATCTCCCCTTCCTCTCAACACATTAGATTCTCTTATTAGTACGTCATTGTCTTTGACACTTTGAGAATAGACAGGCTCAGTAGATAATAAAACGGTATTGGCCTTGAGTTTTATAGCTGTCTACTCCCTCCGTCTTGTTTCGGGAGCTTGAGAATGCAGGTCTTATTCTCCTTCTAAAAGGTCTGCTGGGGACTGGGGAGATGGTCTACTCGGCAAGCGCCTGATGGATGCTAAACTAAGTACAAGGACTTGGATTTGGAGCTTCAGCACCCGTGTTAGCAGCTAGGTACAGCAGTGCAGGTGTGCAGTCCCAGCTCTGGTCAGTGGACAACAGTGGATGGATTCCTGGGACTCAAATTACCCAGTCTCACTGAATCTATGAGCTACAGGTTCAGTGAGGGACCCTGGCTCAAAAAGTGAGGGGAAAATGACTGAGAAAGATTCCTGCCATCAATCACTGGCCTCCATATGTGAACGAACGAACACACACACACACACACACACACACACACACACACACACACACACACACACACACACAGCATTCCAAAAATGAGCAGCCCTATCTGGAGCAGTGGAAGCTCCACACATTGGCGGAAGGCTCGATGTACTCACTGTGTCAATCTGTTTCCGTGGTGGCAGGAGGCAGCACAGTATTAAATTTGGAGACCGCTGTTGACTCCTCGTGTTGGTTCACGTATGTCTGCAAGGTTGGGTAAAGGAGTGAGGTGGAACCCCATAGAGTCTCTGCCTGCCAGCAGCAAGTGGCCCCAGGTGCACTGGCTTTGCTATGTAGTGTTGGAGGTAGGTTCCTGGTCGCCAGGCCACCTGTTCCACTCAAGCTGTCTGACCCATCAGTCTGGAGAGAGACCTCGGAATCACAGGGATAAAGCTGGGGTTAGGAAACAGAGGGTCTGACAACCTGTTGTCACTCCTTAGGTGCCATCCATCTTGTTCTTTTTTGAGACAGTTTCTCATTACAGTGGGAGTTGTTTTGTAGCTGGATGGCCAGTAAGCTCCAGGGACCCTCTATTTCCTTTCTAACACATAAAGCCTTACACATAGCTTTTTATGTGGACGCTGAGATCTGACTCAGGTCCTTGTGCTCACAAGTCAGCTACTTTTCTCACTGAGCTTTCTTTCTAACCTTATTTACCTACTTACTTACTTACTTACTTTTTTACTTACTTACTTTTGGTGCTAGGCTGGTCTCAGACTTGATATAAAACTGAAATTGGCCTTGAACTTCTGATCTTCCTGCTTCCACCTACTGAGTGCTGGGATTACAGGACTATACCACCATGCCCAGCAACCCTGGGCTTTTACTCTATCCCTCAAATTGTACTCACTAACTAGGAAGGCTAGTCCTCCTCAAGTTCCCACAACATTGAACACCCCACTCAGTTAAAGAAGCCAGGATATGCTGCTTGTGCTATAGCTGGAGACCCAGACTTCTTCATGGCAAGTGTCAGGATCCCTGTTGAAAAAGCAGCCAGCACCGGTTTTCTGTTTCTCCAAGTTTGTGTGTGTGTGTGTGTGTGTGTGTGTGTGTGTGTGCGCGCGCGCGCCATGCGCCTGTGCCTGGAAGGAAATATCAACTTCTGCCATTCCTGTCATATTTCAATATTGGCTTTTTTCCGCCCTTCTCCAAGTCTCCCGTTATAACTTCTGCTATTTAAATATAGCCATCTAAGTCCTCCTTCTTGCCAGATTGTTTATATTTTTGCAAGCCTTCTGCGTTATCTGCGGCTGCTTGCTTGCCTCTCTCTCCATCCCACTTCCCCACGTTGGTGGCGGTTGCTCTTTTTCCCCTGCCTCCTCTTCTCTGGGATGACTTTCAAATGTGGTCTATCAAAACGCCCAGTGTTTCCCTCTTTTCTGCAGTAGCTTTGACATCTGTTCTTGAATGCTAGCCCACAGTATTGCTTTGGATTTGCTCACCCAGAATTTGTTTGAATGCCAGAAATATTAAAGGGAAGAGTGTGGTATGAGGCCTCTCCCCACCTCACAGTTCCCCTCTCCACATTTAAACTGTCTTTAGATTTCTAAGTTGACAGCATGCTGGTTGGTTGTTCCAGCTCTTTGTCATCTTGTCTGGCCACGAGCCACACCATCATGGTACCAGGGAAGCATCACCCAGGATGGCTTTCTGGCCCGCTGGGTTGTTTCCACTAAAAAGGAAGCAGGAAGCTGGGGATGTTGTTCAGTGCGTAGAGCGCCTAGTATGCAGGGAGCCCTGACATTTCTTCTCAGCACCACATAGAGTGGTGACGTGTGCCTGTGCTTCCAGCTCTAAAGAAGAGGAGGCAGGAAAACCTTTCCCTTACTTCACATCCTTCTGAAAAGTTCTACAAGGCAGGTTGGCTTTCACTTCCCACCCCAGCCTCACTCACGTGATATCAGGGAATGTCTTCTGAGGGACGGACACCCTATTCTGCCTACCAGTTCCCTTCCATGCGCCCTTTCATGCTGTTATGTAAGCGCCTCTAGCTCTGGGGACATTCATTGCACATCTCCTTTTAAGACGTGTAGATTTTCTGGGGATTAGGGTTATGGGTCTGTTGCTAGAGTACTTGCACAGTAAGCATGAAGTCCTGGGTTCTGTCCCTAGCACTGTTTAATACATGACTATAATCCTAACAGCTGGGAAGAAGGCAGAGACAGTAAGATTGGGAATTCAAGGTCATCTTCAGCTTTATAATTAGTCTAAGGCCAGGCTGGGGTACATGAGACCCTGTCTTTGGGAGGTGGGGGGAGAATCATGAATTGTCTTAGGAGGTAGGTAGACTCTGGTGGCCTTCTTGGCTGTTTAGTTCTCTCAGAAACATCAGATAATGGAACCTGCTGTGGGTGGAAGAGTCACTTGTAACAGTCACTAATGCCACACAGAATATTATGTTCCGTGTGTTCAGTAACTAAATTTACTTGACTTAGCATATGAGACAGCAGGCCATTCGGTGGTCAGCCACATGACCTGTGTACCATCCCAGGCCCATCAGCTGTGGGCAGCTCCTCATGGCAGATTCTCCCAGAGTCTTTAGGGCTGGGGCACAGGTTCTCTGACACTGTGTGGGACTGATTGCTGTTCAGAACAGAGCCCTCAGACCTGGCCAGTCTTCTGGGAACCTACCCTTGGGGTTCTCAGACTCCAGGGCATGTGGGATGTTTGGTGAACCTTGTCTCTGAAAAGCTTACAGGATAATGGAAATAATTATTCTTGGGATTTGCTTTTTAAAGGTCCCTCTTGCAAACTAATAGGTTAATGATTGCAATTGGGATGCCTGGTCTAGTGTAAGTTTTTAGGAAATATTTGTCGAGTGGAAGCAAGCCAGCTGTTGTTACCTCAAGTCTCAGGTTCATACTATAGACTTGTAGAATCCCATTGAAGGAAATACCATGTTAGACAAGTGGTTCAGAACTCAGGAGAATGGCCTAGAGAGATGTGGGAGACATTGACCCAACTGTGGTTTAGAGGGAGACTGTTTCTATGTGTGTTGTCATAAGGAGGAAACCTTTGTGCAGTGCCGTAGGACACCATACAGCATGCTGAGCAAGTTTGGTTTTCTCCATCTAGTGTCTATGGGACTGGTATTGGGTAGATGTATTATACTTGTGTTCCTTAACACTGTCCTTGAGAGACTTACTTTCCACCCATTAATTGATTCCCAGGGGCTCTCCTCTTTGTTCAGGCCCAGTATACACATGGCCCCTCCTAATAGAAATTGCAAATTATAATCTTGCTTTTCCTTTCTGGATCTCCTCACAGAGAGAACTTGATGCCACCGCAACAGTATTGGCAAACAGGCAAGATGAGAGTGAACAGACCAGAAAGCGGCTCATTGAGCAGAGCCGAGAATTCAAGAAGAACACTCCAGAGGTGAGCTGGATCTATGTCTGAGTCTTCAGAAGGGATCTTATGACCCCTGGGAAAATTTAGAACATTTACTGAGGCATTTCCTAGTTCCCCAGAAAAACTGCATGATGAGATGCCTGCTTCTTTGTTTGGATGCCCCCAACTCCACCCTGGCAGAGTGTGTGCCTCACCCAAGCCATGGGGTATGGCAGTGTACAAGTTGTTAAAATCAGTAAGACATCTGTTGATACCAAGTACAGACCTTGCATAGTCTGGGCACAATCAGTCAGACTCACACTCTGTACTAGCCTCTGATGTATCAGGATGATGTTAACTGAAGTGGGCCAGTGGGCTTCATGCCAGACCAGTTTCTGTGATGTTAGGCGGCAGTGTGTTCAAAGATGCATTGCACCAATATATCTGGTAGAACCTTGTTTCCTCTGTTATGGTCTCTGTGTTTCTTGACACAGGTTATTAGGGGTAGTGGGCGTGTACTCTTTCTAGAGTCTGGCTTCTCTTTTAAGAGTTTGTTGGGAGCCATATTAGTGACTTTCTTCATTTCCATGACAAAAATACCTGACAAGTAGCTTAAGAGAAGAGGGTTACCTAGGCTCACAGTGTGAGGGAACAGCCCCCTGTGGTGGGAAAGGTATGGCAGCAGGAGCTTGGGCTGTCTGGTCCATTCTATAGTGAGGAAACAGATTAATGTTGGAGCTCCACTGGGTTTCTCCTTTTTATGCAGTCTGGTCCTTCCTTCACTTTTAAGGTGTAGGGATTACAGGTGTGTACCACCACCCTAAGTGTGTGTGATGTTGGGGATGGGATCTAGGAAGCCTTGCATGCTGGGAAAGTGTTCTGCTGGTGGAGATGCCTCCCCAACACCTAAATCTTTCTAGTTGTTGTTTCCTGTTATCTTTTGAGATAGGGGCCCTATATAGCCTAGGCTAGTCCTCAGACCCACAATCAGCCTCCTAAGTACATCACCACAGCTAACTTAAGTGTATCTTCTATTAGACATCTTTAAAGGATTTTAAGGCCAGAGTTTAGATGTGAGTGGAGATGGGAGTGTCCTGGAATGCTCAGAGGCGAAAGATAGGGGTCTACGATGGCATGTGAAACAGTCTAACAGTGTGGAGGAAGGAGCTGTAGTCATATGTGTGGAGTCCCAGGTGAGTGGAAGGCTTGGGTCTGGCAGCAGGGCTGGACCACCAACTTTGCTTAAGATTGCATCTAGTTATCTTGGTGACATTGGTCATTTCCTGTAGTTAAACCACAACTTTTAAAATTATAGTTTTGTGACACTACATTGATACATTCATAGACATTTAGCAGTATTGATTATATTATTTTAATCTAAAAATTGTGGTTAGTGTGAAGTAGATTGCAGTTACTTTGTAAGTACAAATTTACTTTAAAAAGCTTCATTTCCTATGGATTTAAAAAAATTATTTATCTACATAATATAGCAGCAGGATCTCATGGAACCCAGGCTGGCCCAAACCACTTCTTAATTGTCTTTTCTCACTCCAATGTGGGTTTTTTCTCTATTTTAATATAAAAAAGAAGGGAAGAAGTTGTGTGTGTGTGTCTGTGTGTGTGTGTGTGTGTGTGTGTGTGTGTGATCGATCATAGCATGAGTGTGGACAACTTCAGTGTTGGTGATTCTCATCTTCCACCTTGTTTGAGACAGGGGTCTGGTTCTGTGCGGCCTGCAAGAGGGTAGCTGTCCTGTAAGCTTCTAGGACTTCTGTGTCTCTACCTCCTGTATCACCATAGGATTACAGATGTGTGTGTGGCCATATCCAGCTTGATGCAGGTTCTGGGGATCCAAACTCAGATCTTCATGTTTTTGTGGCAAGTGCTTTACCCATGAGCCAACTTCCACTCCCCCAGTACATTTTTATGTTGGTATTTCTTAATCACTGGAACATGCTTCCTGAGGATGCCAAGTGCTTATAGTTCCACGGTGTTGCTTACATATGGCCTTCTTTGGCTCCTGTATTTGGGAGAAGAGTTCAGTCCTGGCCCTGACTACTGGGGTGCCCAGCTAGGCCAGGAGATGGCCACTCATCCATCTTTACTGCCTCTACCAGGGCTGGTGAGTCTAATATAGTAACCACAGCTCCCATAGCTCTGGTGTCTGATTTGGCATACTGTTTTGTGACAGGGAATATTCTCTGTGCCTGATATAACATAGCAGTTAATTGACTTTTGTTTTCCAGGGTTCAGAATCTTAACTTCCCCGTGCTACCTTAGGCCTGGGCTCTTCTCTCTGATTTATGGTCACACATTCCCACCTCCATCTTCCCCTTCCTCCCTTCCTCCACAAGTTCTCATGTAGTCAAGCTGGCTTCAAACTTACTTCAAATATGAACTTCTGGGCCTCCTGCCTCCACTTCCCTGAGTGCTAGGATTACATGCACCTGGTTGGTTTATGAGGCGCTTGGGAGTGGTGATCTGGGATGAGTGCCTGGCCTGGAAGTACTCTACCCACCAAGTTATATCCCTAGCTTGCCCTTTAGGCTTTGACAGGGTCTTACTTAACCCAGTTGGTCTTGAACCAAGAATGTAACCAAGGCTGTTCTCGAACTCCTGATTTTTCAGCTTCCACCTCCTGAGTTCTAGGATTGCAGGTAAATACCTCCATAATTACACAACATTTTAACAATGTTTGGGAAGTCTCTTCTAGGATGTGGAAGGAATTCTTGACCATGGTAGAAGGAGGTTAGATTTGTTGATAACTTCTGTGCTTTAGCAGATGGGCTGTGGGGAGAGTCCTCTGCTTTTTGTCTATGGGGTGGAAGTGTTTTCAAAGTTATGGATGAAGTGATGGGCCCCATATCTTTACCTTTCAACCTTTTGCAGAGGTGAGGAATTAGAACAGGATAAGGCAGGGTTGCTATGAGTTTAAGGCCAGCCTGGAGTAAAGTAAGACCCCAGCGTTAGACAGTTAAGAAGGAAGGAGAAGAGGGTAGTAATACTTAACTATGGCCGGGACCCAAGTGCATTTAGTCACTGCTCTGCTGCCTTTTATAGCCACGCAGAAGTGACTCAGTCTGGAAAAAGAGAGTCACTTAAAATAAAGTAGCCACTCCAGTGGGGCACATCTTGTTCCTCTGCAGCCAGCTGGCTGGAGCCTTGTGGGACACTGTGGCCTGTAGGGGGTCTGGGAGAGGCATGGTGCTCAGGTAGGGGTGATCTTACCATTACCAGGTGGGGTTCAGGAAGGTACGTGTGACCTTGAACTTTCAAGCAGCATGCTGATTGCGTGTGTGTGTGTGTGTGTGTGTGTGTGTGTGTGTGTGTGTGAGAGAGAGAGAGAGAGAGAGAGAGAGAGAGAGAGAGAGAGAGCTCAAACATGATCTTGGATGTGTGTGCTCTGTTGGCCACTCAGTACTTCTCTTGTGTTCATTTCATTGCCAGACCAAGAAGGCTGCTGTGACTTGAATTTGCCTTGTCAGGTTTCACCCCCACTTCCCTGACAGGGTTTCTCTGTGTAGCCCTGGCTGTCCTGGAGCTCACTTTGTAGACCAGGCTGGCCTTGAACTCAGAGCTGCCTACCTCACTTGGGATTAAGGGCATGTACCACACCACTTTACTTTTGTGTCAGCCCTCCTTAAGTCCAAAACCTCCAGACTCAGTCGAGCAAACACGGCAGGTAGGTTTTTCTGTTCTACATTGAACATATTCAGTCAACTGCACTGGAAACCCACAGATGTAGGTCCCTGATGTCACTGACTGGGTTTTAGGGGAGAAGGTTAGACCAGCAATGTCTTGCCAGACATTGGCCTCTCAGCAAGGACATTGATGCCTAGAGGTGCTCTAAACTAGTCACATGCTAGGGACATGAGCACCCCTGCCACAGCAAGAACCACTGTGGGGATTTGGGTACTTGTCTAAACCACTCTGGAGAGTCTGTAGGTTCCTCCGTTTCAGATTCTTGGCATTGTGATAACACTGAGATTATAGATTGCCTGAAGCTTTACGTGGGTGGTTAGGATTTGAACTTTAGTCTTCATGCTGACATAGCAAGAACTGTACCAACTTCTCTGAGGCAAGATTCACCAAGTGACCCAGAGGAGCAGCAGCAGCAGCAGCAGCAGCAGCAGCATCATCATCATCATCATCATATTTTTTTCTCTTTATTGGACTGTGTGAAATCTGTAAGCAACTTTTTAATTCAATGTTTTCTCTTCAGAGGAGGAGAAATGAAGCACAGTTTTGCTTCATTGCGAAGAGGTCACTCTAGTATCTGGCAGAATCATAAAGCCTGAGTAATCAACCTGCGCGTTTAATCATTCTAGAATCATCCACCATAAAGTTGCAATACAATACGATTTTAACTAGACAAAGCTTAAAAATTAAATAGAAGCCTTTAACTGTTACCAGTTAAACATGTTCAACCAGTACAAAAAAACTTAAGTAGTTTTTTTAGTTCTGAGGAGACCCAAGGGGAAAAGTTACGCCAAGGACCAAGTGCAACTCAAGCCACAGTATTCTAGCATGTTGTAGAAAGAGTCTGTAGGAGACTTGGGAGGACTCCAAGCAGTCCTGAAGAACAGGGTCCCACTGGGTTGTGTGCAAGCATGGGTGAGCACTACTAGTCCAGGATGTCCCTCCCACACATGGTGACCTCTGCTGCTGGGGGCTTTTATGTGCAGATCTATTCTCTGCCTGGTTCTAGGGGGCTTGGAAGAGAAATGTCTATTCCCAGACCAGCTGTTGCAGTTATCCAGGGGCTTCTGACCTGAACAAGATTCCTCACGCTTTAAGATATCGTGTTCTTTCCTATAACCTAACGAGCAGCTCTCACTCAATATCTGTGGGGTGGGAGGGGGTCAGGTTTGGGAATATTTCTGTAGACCTTTATCAGTTGTACATTCTTAATCGAAAATCCACAGATCTCCAAATCCACACTGTTTGGAGCATGTTGGAGGATTTGAGGCTTTACATGTTTGAACCAGGGGTGCTCTATCTCTGATACTCAATTGCTAGAGGAGGAAGTGATTTAGCATATACGAAACATGTACTAAGTACTCAACAAACACTCAATAGTCCCCTGTCTCCTCCAAAAGTAGCCCCGAGATCTTTCTAGGGACCAGCAGATATAGAGAAGGTTCCAGCTATCGGCAGGAGCAGGCAGATAATGGCCAACTAAACAAAAGGTGCACATGGTAACTTCAGGTGGCATACACACTGAAACAGCCCTGCTTGTAGCTCAAGCCTGTCCTCCCAGGCACTGCGGATGTTGAGGCAAGAGAATTAGGACTTCAAAACTAGCCTGGGAAACTTGATGAGAATCTGTTTCAGGAATCAGCTGGACTGGGGATATTACATAGTGGTAAAGTACCTGCCTAGCAAAACAAAAACCCCAGGATTATACAGTAGTGTGTTCTCACGGGTGGGTGGGTGAGGACACTTGAGGAACTGAGATTATTTTAAAATCAAAGAGTGAACACATCCTTTTGTAGCATCCCTACCCCCAAACACAAACACACAACTACTGCAGAGACACTGAAGCCACATTGGTGTAGTCATTTGGGTAGGTCATTTGTCAGTGGCGCCTTCAAATTTAAGTAAAGGCTTAATTGTATTGAGCAGAAAGACATCAGATGCCATCTTTCAGAGGATCAGGGGCTGCTTCTCAACTCCCTGACTGCTGGCATTGGAAGAATCGTTATGTGATGCATGAACAGTTTAATCTCCCACTGTCTTTGTTGTGCCTGTTTAAAGACAGCAGGACCACCCATGATCCCACTGTACCATACACTCTTTATGGGAACAGCAGGTAAGACCCAGGTCTCTGAAGAGTCCTCAGAACTCACAGCCTCTCCCCCTGAGCTGTGTCACTTCCTCTGTGTGTCTGGCATTTCCAGAGAGCTATTTTAAGCACCATGGACAAATTATCTGAGCATTTAACAGCTGTGAAAAGGAAAGGATTGTAAAGAAATTTACGTGGGCTACAGTTTTAATGGTGACCTGCGTGAGCCTCCATATTCCCATGGAGAAATGGGACTGATGGTCCCAGATGCTAGGTTGAACTGCTTCCAGAATAGCATGGCAAAGTCATGGAAGGTATGTGCTTGTGATGAGCATTGCTTTGAGAGAAGACATTGAGTTCAGGAGTAGATTCTGTTTTATCTTATTTATTTTAGAGATGAAACAGGGCTTTCTGGATGCTAGGAAAACACTCTACCACTAAGTCTCAGCCCCAGCCCCTCACTGGAGGATTCTAGGCAAGCACTGTACTTTTAAACCACATACCCAGTCCCTTGCTGGAGAATTTTAAGCAAGTGAGGTACATCTATTTTTTTTAAAATTTGTATTCTGAGGCAAGGTCTTGGAATATAGCTCAGGCTAGCCTTGAGCCTACAATCCCCCTGCCTTAGCATTCCAAGTAACTAGGATTTTTGGTTCCTTTTTTTTTTCCATAGCTGAGGACCAAACCCCAGGGCCTTGTGCTTGCTAGGCAATCGCTCTACCACTGAGCTAAATCCCCAACCCTGCAAGTAACTAGGATTATAGGTGTGTGAGGTAGTAGGATATATTTGGATCATCATGGATTACTAACAGCCAATATTGGCTTTTGATCTTAACTTCCAAACATGAGTTGCACAAAAATGGACTTGGGCCTGATTGACAGACGAGAGTAATTTAGCTCATAGCCTGGTGAGTTAGTTATGGTTAGTAACCATGGTCTAGTTGGTGTTCCTGAAGGAGTCCTTAGATGGGAGTCAGAACACTTGGGACTTCATTCTGGTGCTGCTGCTGCTGACTTGGTTTGCACCTTTCATTTGACAGCTTTTAAATGATCAGGTGACTTATCTGTGACATTTTACCTCCCCCCAGCTGCTCAGAGGGTGCTGAGAACCACACCAGCTTCTGCTGCTTGTTTCTCTTGCAGTCCTTTCTATCCTTGTCTGTCTTTCCCCATAACATTCATGCAAGCTCTCTTTAGGCTTTTTCTTTTCCAGAATTTGCATGCATTAGGAGATCTTTGCAGATCCTGTTCTGTGAGAACCCTGAGTTCATCAGGAAGAGTTTACTTTCTGGTTCTGGGTAACTTGAAGGATATGAGAGGGACAGCTTATAACTGGTTGACATTTATTAATGGCTATCTATTCATATAGCTCTTTTCCAAATAATTTTTTTTTTTAAAGACAGGATCTCATGTAGCCCAGGCTGGCCTCAAACTCACTATGTAGTCAAGGATGACCTTGAATTGTTAACCTGCCTCCATCTCCCAGTGCTGGAATTACTTGTGTACCCCAGTATACCCATCTCCAACCACTCTTAAGTGTGTGTTTCTGCAGTAGGTACAGTGTTTGAATCAGGAAGAGAAAAATCGAGACCTAGAAAAGACATTAACTTGCTTTGTGTGTTCTACTCAAATCGGCAAAGCTGGCAGGAGACTGCACATCTCGGCAAGCCTTTCTAGGTCCGTGCCAGCGTGGGTCCCTCTGGAGTGCTTCCACAGCCTTGCAGCCCACAGCCACCTTCCGGGTGCACAGAGCCAGCTGCCTTGTGGGATGGATCTCCAGAGCCGCCTCCTGCTGCTGAGGCTGCCTGGCCCTATGCCACCACCCTCAGCTGCCTGCTTCCAAGCATATGAACTTCCCTGGGCATTTAGGGGAGAGTTGGAACTGCTTCTTATGGCGTTCTCTGCACATCTTTTGCTCCCCATTTCACATCTGATCAGTTAGTCCATCAGTCTCTTTGGAACCTTACTATAATCTTGTGCTGACTGCATGTAAGGATGCAAGCATGCTTGACTTGATAACTCTGACTTGATAACTCAGCTATTGCAAGGAGACCCAGCTTTGGTGCTGGCAGGGGCCACTTCTTCCCTCACCATCTTCCATGTTATACTGTGGGAGCATTGTGTTCCTAAGGTATAGAGCATGAACATTTCTGCTCTAAAAATCTTTTCATCTAACAGTACCTCGCTACCTCGCTGGTTCTCTCCATTAATGAGCTGTGCTTGCTAGATGAGTGTGAACAGGAACCTTTTGTACTTCATATTTCATTCTTTCTTTCGACTGGCACACGGCCTTCTGCTGTGAGTTACCCGTTCACACTTTCCTGTCTTCCCCTCCAACACTTTTGCTCATTTTCCCTTTTGGACTATTTGCTGCCATGCCTTACTCATGAATAAGGGCCTTGATGGTTCCAGTCTGAAATGTCTTGAGAGTTTGCCTTAAGAACATCTCCTAGGCCAAGGCATGTCCCTTGCTTATTGTGCTGTCTGTCACGTGGAACTGAATTATTTTTGGGTGAGTAGGGATTCCCATTCTACCTTGCCCCCCATTTTCTTTCCCACATACATTTTTTTCTATTCCAGATCCTACTATTTTTGTTCATTTGTTTTTGAGGCAAGGTCTCATTAAATTAAGGCTGGCCTAGAACTTACTTTGTAGCCAAGAAGGCTCCTTCTTCCTCCTCCTCCATATCCCAAGTGTTAGCATTAACAGGCATACACTGCCTCACTGGTTTCTGAGGTTCAGGGCATGGAACTAAGGGCTGCCTTAGGCAATCCTCCTGCCTTAAGCTCTCAAGTAGCTTAAATGACAGGTCTGTGTAACCACAGTGCCTGACTCTGTACCCCACCAGCTAAGCTACACAGCCCCAGCTGTTTTAGATCTTATTTTGGAACTCTCCCCTGTGTAGATGTCACCAGGGCAACTTCTGGACTCTTTCTATAATGCTGGCTTTTGCTTTCTACCCATGATTGCAGGCCTGGGCATTCTCCTGTGATTGGTAGCAAGTAGGGCCTCAGTTTCTCCTCTTCCATTAGAGTCCCTTGTCCCTCCTATAACTAGTGACCAGCCATCCAGTCAACCTGCCCCCAGTGAGTTGATACTACTTCTTTGTTCTCTATCTCTGCTGTCCAGCTTATAGTCTTCTTCCCAGTTCTGTTTTGTAAAGCCTTGTTTATTTTCTTTTTTTGTGCTGGGGACAGGATACTAGCTGAGTGCTTTACCTCTGAGCTAAGTCTCCAGCCCCCTCTGGCCCTCAGGTTTGTTTTCTCCCTACTTTCTGGGGTTGAACACTAGCATCCTTGGTAAGTACCCTGTCACTCAGCTACTTTTCACCAAGTTGCTAAGGCTAGCTCTGTAGCTAGGCTGACTTTGAACTTGCTATCTTCCTGCCTCAGGCTCTCAAGTAGCTTAAATGACAGGTCTGTGTGACCACAGTGCGTGGCTCTGAAAATTTCTACTTTTTAAATGAAAATTTAAATGGATTTTTATTGGGATTTCATTTAATTTGTACATTTGGACAGACTCAATGAACTGTTCAGCGTTTTGATAGTGTTACTGCAGATCATATTCTTAGGTGAATTTAATTCCATGTAGGGCTCAGGGGACTCATGAAAACTTATAGGGCCTTTACTTACATAGCTCATTGTGCAGATACAAAGTAATCAGAATTGAAGGATTGATCATTTTCATCTTGAGCTGAGCATAAAAATAAACCCTACTCTGTTATCATAGGTGGCTGTGATTAAGACAGGGCAAAAGGTCGGCTCCAAGCCTTATACCCCTGACAGTTTCCTGAGGAAGATGGAGTGTCTCTTCATCTTTGGTCCAGGTCATCAGTAGCTGAGAGCCATTACTGTCTATTGGCTGTTTGGTTTGTGTGAAATATAGGACTGGGCAAAACCGACTTCCCCGAGGTCAGGTGTGTTCATGTAATCAAAAGATCTGGAGACCATACCACACATACACATATGTATGTGCACCTGAGGTAGCGGCACAGAGATGCTTTTTGTATTTTAAAACGCACTTCTTTATGGGTTATTTTCAAGCTCCTGTGGAGAAGCTCAGTTAGCCAGTTTTTTTGTGTCTTGCAAGGCAGGCATTTGTGAAGCTATCAGCCATTGGCTAAGCAATGAAACATGAAGATTTCTCCTATGTAATGTGTGCTTAGCCTTGTTCAGTTCCTATGACCTAGACAGAGAAGTAGGGCGTTGGCTTTTATTGCTTTGAATTTAAAAGTTGAAGACAAGAATATTCTTATTTAATTTGTATATAAACATCCCACAAACAGCATTTCACCTGTTTTTTTTTTAACTTTTTAAAATTTCTCTGTGTACGTTCATGCATGCATGTGCACCATGGCATATGTGTGGAGGTCAGGAATCAGTTCTCTCCTTCTATCATGTGGGTCCCAGGGATGGAATTGAGGTAGTCAGGCTTGGCAGCAAACACTTTTACCCATTGAACCATCTTTCCTTTGCTCTTTGCTTCTGATTTAAGTGTTTGCTTTGTGAAAGAAAATATAGTTTCTCAGAGTGACATGAAGGCAGAAGAAAAGGGATCAAGTAAATAATACACTTATGAGGATTCAGAGGTGAGGTTAAAACAGGACCAGGGCAGGTCAGAGTGACAGTGATGATCGGAGTACGTGGGCTTGCTCTTTTCAGCTGGAGAACTATGAGCTGTAGTCATACTTTCTTTTTGCTGAAAGATTTTGAAAACTAGTCTCTCTTTCCCGTCCCTTCCCCTTCTCTTTCCCTCCCTTCCTCCCCCCCTTCCCCCTACCCCTCTCCCTCTATCTTTTCTTCCCCCCATTTCTCTCCCCTCCTCTGTTTGAACAAATCTATTTGCACTTATAGCCAGATAAAAGTGCTTGAGCATGTATTCATTGTCTTGGATGTAAGTGTGGGAATGCAAGATGGCCTTTTTAAGTAAAGGAATTGATATGGAAGGAACTGGGGAGCTGAGAGTCATTTCACTCTGAAATTCTTTTTGCATTAGCACATCTGCAGCATTGAGGACTGTATGGAAAATTGAAATAGTGCTTCTATCCTGCCATGTCTCCAGCGCGTCAATAAATCACCTTTTTTCCCTTTTAAAATGTCTGGCCTTGTAATTTATGTTTGCGTAACCCATTACTAAATTCGTAGTAGGTGTTTTAGTTGGCAGGCGTTGTTCTAGAGGTTCTGGGGGCACTGAAAAAATACAGAGCCTTTGTATTTGTACTTAAGTGGACATTTTAGTTTAGTTTTTTGTTTTAATAATGAACTGGGTATTTATATAATTTAATACACTATTATTCGTGTGCATATAAGCCACAGTGTGCATGTGGAGGTCACATGACAACTCTCTGGGACTGTTTCTCTCCTTTCACTGTGGATTCTGGTGAGTGAATTCAAGGCATCAGACTTAGATGTCAACTGCCTTTACCCGATGAGCCTTCTCCTTAGTTTTAAATTTGAATTTAAGAAATAATGGTGATTTGGAGGTGGTGTTTGCATTTTTGCTTTGGAAAACAATATCAAGCCATGCTCTTATCCTACTCAACTGTTAGGAACTTCTCAATGCACTTTATGGTTTTCTTTCTTTTAAAACTAAAAGTGGTAAAAGATAATGATTCCAATATTAAGACTGAATGAACGTGATTCACTTGAATAGAGCACTAGCAGTC
This sequence comes from Tokudaia tokunoshimensis, assembly GCA_036184795.1. NCBI lineage: Eukaryota > Metazoa > Chordata > Mammalia > Rodentia > Muridae > Tokudaia > Tokudaia tokunoshimensis. Next base: position 26,515,213 of record BTHU01000006.1, on the reverse strand, counting down.
ACTGGCCAGGAGGACAGTCGACCAGGGAAAAGGATTTGCCACATAAGTCTAGCGAATTAAATTCAACCACCAGAACCAATAGTGGACCTTCACACTTGTGCTTTGCCATTGCCCCCTCCCTATTAATAAATAAAAATTCAGAAAAACCTAAATATGTAGTTAGGCATGGTAGAACATCTTCATGTTTCCTCCCCACCTCCCTCTCTCCCTGCCTCCTTTTGTCCCATAGAGCCCAGTTTGAAATTTCTAAGGAATCCAAAATTGACCTTGAATTCTTAGTCCTTTTGCCTCAGAAGCTGAGGCGGGAGATCAAGATTTCAAGGCAGGACTAGAGAGCCCAGGAAGACCGATTACAGTGTTCTTTTTAAAGAAGGGCAGGCGTAGCTCAGCTCCATGGTAGAACACTGGCTTTGCTGAGGCCCAGCTTTTATCCTCAGCACCCACAAGAGGAAGAAAGATGGCTCTCGTAGTTTGCAAACTTTTTGGATGTTGGCCACAGCTTCTCTTAAAGTGAAGGCAAATATACCCATTCACTGACTCTGCTTACTGGTGTGTGCATACATGTTTGTGTTTCAAACAGAAAGAGAATGTTCAAGAGTTGTCCATATAATCGTTGTTGACCTTTAGAACTTTCATTCCCCCCTTTTCCTCTCCCTGTCTTCCTTCTTTCTTTCTCCTCTTTCCCTTCTTTCTTCCTTCTCTCCTTTCTTCTTTCTTTGTTTCTTCTTCCTTCCTGTTTTTCCTTTCTACCTTACTTCCTCCTTCCTTCCATCCCTCTTTCTCCCTACCTACCCTCCTTCTCCTCTCTCCCTCCCTCCCTCCCTCCCTCCCTCCCTCCCTCCCTCCCTCTCTCCCTCCCTCCTTTAGTCCCATAGAGCCCAATCTAAACTCAAATTCCTAAGGAATCCAGAAATGACCTTGAATTCTTGGTCCTTTTGCCTCTGCCTTCTGAGTGCTGGTATTGGAGGCTTGTGCCATCCGACTCCAGCTGAGACTTTATAATTTTTAACCAAGCATTGGAAAATAACCATTATGGACTGAGGACATCGCTCAGCAGAGCATTTGCCTTAGATACCCTCGCCCCTCAAGTGAGGAGTTAGGGGTGTAGTTTAGTGGTAGAGCACCTACCTAGAATCCCCAGTGAGGGCTGAAGGGCAGCTCCACAGTAGAGTCCCTGCCTTGCCCTAGGTTGCATCTCGAGCACTGGAAAACAAAAACAGGTCCCATACATTATGTCTTCTAACCATAACTTAGAAAAACTTTAGAGTTTTGCTGCTTTGAATCATCATAATAATCAACAATAATAATAAATCCCTGCTTTTCTTGTGTAAAAGTTTTAAAAGTGACTTAAGGGTTGTTAAAAAGCCATTCATGGTTTGTTAGGAAGTTTGCTTTGTTTGGGTTCCTCTCTCCTATCCCCCACTCCCTGACTGGTTAATGATGTTTTCATATACAGTTTTCATATCCAGCCTGCCTTAGCCCTTGAGAACACAGGAGCCATTCGTGCGTGGGCTCTTGCCTAAGAAGCCTTCCTATAAGTGTGGCCTCTTCACTCTGAAGCACAAATGCACTCAATTGTTCCCGAGATTGTCCTAGCTTGGCTCAGCACTGCACATTTGCCATCATGCACTTGGAGGCTGAGATAGGAGGATAACTCCAGGTTAGCCTAGGTAAGACCCCATCTCAAGGAAACAAAACAAAAACACCAAACCAGTAATGGACCTGTGTTATATAGGGTCTTAGCATGTAGCTCAGGCTGACCTTACCCTTGCTATGTAGCCCAGTCTATCCTCAAACTCTTGGTCTTCCTGCCACTCTAATGCCAGGATTACAAGCATATGGCATCACACTTCACTGAATTTGTGTGTGTGTGTGTGTGTGTGTGTGTGTGTGTGCGCGCGCGCGTGCGCGCCTGTGCTCACGTGTGCGTGCGCACACATGCATGTATATGTGTCTGAACAGTCATGTTCAAGTATAGAGTTTAGGAGACAACCTCAGTGTTAGGTGTGTGTGGGGGGGTGTCTTTGTTATTTAGACTTGCATATAACAGGCTGGGCCCAGCATTCCTGGAGTTTCTGCTACCCCGTTTCTGTGTCCCATCTTGCTGTAGGGATGCTAGGATTACATATGTGTGCTGCCTCACCCTGCTCTGCATGCTCAGTTCCTCATGCTTTTGTGGCACTCTCTGGACCCATTAAACTCTTTCCCTGCCCAGTCTTGGTTTTCTGAGACAGGGTCTTCCATGTTGCTTTGGACTTGCAATGTTCCTGCCTCATCTTCCTGGTGTTGCTTTTCTCCTTGAAGAGCTTGGTTTTCCTTGTTATTTGATCACCAGAGGTGTTTATTCTGGCTGCACTGCCTGGGAAACATTCATTTGAATTCAAAATGCATCTTTTTTAAAGTTTCAGGGGGTGGCATTTATGATTTATTCACCAGCAAGGTGCAGGGCTTCTCAAGTTTGTCTCAACCCGACTGCCCAGGACCTGAAGCAGCACCGTGTCTATTGCTGTGGATGGCAGACACATTTATGGCACTGTGTGACGTTTCTTCCCACTGCTAATGCACCGCCTGCTCATTTCCCCATCATCCCCTGTCCCCAGGCCACTGGTTCCCTGTTCTAGAGACTCTCTAGCCATGTCTCTGAAAGTGCTTCCAGCAGAGGAAAATGCTGAGCCAGATACTGGAGAAGGGAAACGGAGGTGTTTATTGACCCAGAGACTCCTTCCAGCTTTCCCTGCTAGTTCTTTTCCAAAGCAAACTGGTGGTTTTCTTCAAGTCAGCCATGGCCAAAGTACAGCAGGATTTGCTGTGTGTTCTTTACAAGGAGAGGAGCAAGCATTCTGCATTGCTCTGGGGGAAGGAAGAAGCTGTGTGGGAGTGGGGCAGACTAGCAGATACAGTGGTGAGGACGTCTAAGTGACAGTGAAGGACAAGCTGGACTTGAGATGGAGGCAGTCCTGCAATCAGTATCCTCGCTGGGAAGTGGGCGGGGTAATCTGCTGTGTTAGTAGGGAGCCATAGGGCTGGGGAATATTGCTTAATGATACAGCATTTGCCTAGAATTTGGCAGTGAGGGGGTGAGTGCCTGGTTCAGCAGTAGAGCACTTTGTGAAGTTTCACTGTGTAAGCAAGGCTGCACTGGAACTATCTTCCTGCCTCAGCTTCCTGAGTGCTTCTGTTATAGGTGTGTGTGTGTGTGTGTGTGTGTGTGTGTGTGTGTGTGTGTGTACCGTCATGCCCAGCCATGGGAAGTGACATTTTACATTTGAAAACATGTGTTTGGGGATATTGGAGGGGAGCACACGTGTACAGTAGCTCAGGTTTGGAGGTCAGGGGATAAGTTTTTAGAGCCAGTGCAATCCTTCTACCATGTAGATTCTGAGTATCAAACTTACATCTTCGGGCTTGATGGCAACTGCCTGTATGCACTGAGCCATCTTGCTTGCCAGGGAGTGATAAGTCTAATAGTGCTTATCTCAGAATCTCTAACCTCCATCTACCGTACCCCAGCAGGATTAAAGCTATATGCCTTCACCCCTGCTTAGTGACCTGATGGGCTAGTGGTGGACCTGGTCTCTCTGGTCACATGGCTCAAGTATACTTGCTCCGAGTGTGAACTGTTTTATGAAGGTTGAGGGTTTCATGTGGGAAAAGCTAACTTGTTTCTCTTCTTGTGCAATGAGGAGGAAATGGTTTGGCAATGATTGTCCAGAGAAGTGCACCCAGAGACAGGCTAGGCACTGTCCCTGCTCCTGTGGGGACAGGGCAGAAGAAGACCACAGCTGCTGTGAAGCCAGGCCCTTTGCTTGCTGTGTCCTTGGGCTTTTAGATCTCCTCTTGCATTTCCTTATGTCCCGACTGAATTCCTGTACTTGCCCAGGCGCCTGTGTGAGTCTCTTGAGCTTCTGAGCTCTAGGAATGTTGGAACACCTCAGATCCTCCCAAGTCCATGATTCGGCACTTTACTGCTCCATGAGCACTGGGAGCTTGCTGTATGCCATTAACCTTATATTTCTGGATTGATCCACTCCCTCCCCGGTCTAGAGTGCTCTTGAATAGATAAAGCTGTCATAGCTGTCTCCGTATGAATAACCCACCTTGTCCTGTTCTTCAAGAGCAGACTTGTACTCAGAGTGGGTTAATGCTTGCTCAGAGCCACACAGCCATTCAGTCTTGTTAGTGGGCCAGGACTCATGTGGAAGGGTCCAGTATCTCTGTGGTCAACAACTCCCCGTTTGTTTTCACACTGCAGATTTGAAAAGTCAGAAGGGAAAGGGCAGTGTGCCGGACTTCCTGGAGGCAGGTGGCTCTTTTAAAGCTGGATCTTGTTATTGCCAGCCTGACCTCGTTTCCATGGAAGCAGCCAGCAGGGCAGCTTGTTCCTATCAACCTGGGGCCCAGTGGAGCCTCAGCTCCTGACAGGCTCTAGGACTGGCCCTTTCTCTGGCTCATGGGAGGGAGATCCAAATGGCCATGGAGCCCCTCTCCTCCCACTCCTATTGTAGTATATTGTAGTGCTTTGCCCCCAGACTTGTGGGCTTCCTTTCTGTCCTGAGACACCTCCTGTGTGGGCCTTGCTGAGAGGTGGGTGGGTTCTTTGGAGAGTAGAGGGCTTTTCTTACAGTTTCTGGAGGTATATTAAAGATTGAATAGAAGAAAGATCCTCTCTCTCTCTCTCTCTCTCTCTCTCTCTGTGTGTGTGTGTGTGTGTGTTTGGTTTTGACTTATATGTGTTTCTATTCAAATGAATGTGAAGGTCAGAGGTTGATGCAAGGTGGTTTTTAAAACAAGGTTTCTCACTGAATCCAGATCTCTCTGTTTCACCTAGACCACCAAGCCCCAGGGACCTGCCTGTCTCTTGTCTTCCCATTGCTGGGCTTATATGTCTTACCCACCACACCTAGGTTTTTATGTGGGTGCTGGGTATCAAATTTAAGTTTTAGCAAGATCCTTACCCACTAAGATTCCATCCTTGCTCCACCCCTACCCCCAGATACATTCTTTGGAGAATTTTGCATTGTTATTTATTTTATTTTTTTAAAAAGAAATTTTTTTTTACATTCATTTAATGTGTGTGTGTGTGTGCGCGTGTGTGTGTGCATGTGTGTGTGTTAGGTACATGCTTACTGCAGTGCCCTCGTGGATGTCAGATAACAACTTGGGGCAATCTGGTTCTTTCCTTCTACTGTGCTACCATGTGAGTCCTGAGGATCAACCGAGATTGTCAGACTTGGTGGCAAGCCCCTTTATAGGTTGAGCCTGCTTGCTAGTCCAAATTCTATACTTTAATTTACTCCTTTGAAGTTTGTGAGTGTATCTATGGGTTCTGAGGGGTATTTGCTTGGTTAAGTTCCAGAGGTGCTTGCAAGCCTTGAAAGAACAGAGAGCAATAGGAACGGCTTGTTAAACTGCAGACAAGGGACAAGGTTCTATCCTGCACCCCAACTCCCCCACCCCCAACATACACATTGTTTTTACTGAAAATTATCAAACATGCCAGTACATTGTCTCCTGGGTCTGTTTTTGCATTTGTTAGGGTAGAAACATCCACAACTTATGTTCCAGTAGGTGGAGAAAGACTTAAATCCTAGAAGCACTGCTCATCTACCTTTTTAGGGTATTACAGGTTTAGCTTGAGGACTGGAAGGTGTCCAGAAAAGTATGACTCAGGGAGAAAAAGACTACTCCCAAAGCACGTAGGGTGGAGTGTCAGGGCCAGCACAGTAACATTCCCAGTGGGGAGACCGGCTGTCTGCAATGCGGAGACACTGGGGCATAGATTTGCTTTCACAGAACAAGTGAAACGGAACAAAAGTTTTTTTTGACTTCTCATTCTCAGAGGCCCAGTTTCTGCAGGTGTGTGTTTTGCTGACACCTTGTCCTCCGTGTTATTTCAGACAACAGTATCTCCACCCCACTCCCACCCCAACTAACTGGCTGTAGAAAGGAGACATTCTGTCGTTCCTGTCCCCTGCCAGCCTCCTGACGTTAGACAGAAAGTGAGCAGCATGTCTCCCTCCAGTGTACTTGCTCAGGGGTTTCCCCTCCTTGTTTTCCTTTCTCCTTGGCCAGCCAAAGCTTCTTGTAGAGCGGAGCCATCATGGGACAGTACTACCTCCCCTTCAAGTCAAAAGCAGTCGATGCTCTGCCGACCACTGCTCCCAGTTGCCTCCTTTCCTCCAGCCCCTAGTTCCTAGCATAGAGGAAAACAGCTCTGGGGGGAACACAGCCTTGCTTCACTGGCTGCTGGTAGATCACTTTAGCCTTTCCACACCTCATTCAGCTCAGCTGGGCATCTGTTCCTCCCACAACTGGCCATGATGACAAATGAGGCCACATCCGTGGTCAGTGTGGCATCATTTTCTGCATGGAGGTGCCTGATGGAGGCCCCTCTCTTCCTCATCTTGATGAGGCTCACACTGAGGAAAGAAGATGAGCAACTAAGCCAGCAGTAACTGTTTCTCTGTGCTCATTTGTCTACTCAGCCCTTCTCCGGGCACCCACTGGGCCAGCCTTCATGTTCTCTGGTAAGCGAGTACTTTTCAGTGTCAAGTGTCATAGGCAGGGTACACAATAAGGACTTATGCTCAGTACAACCCAGAGCAAGAGGAATAATTTTGCCAGAAGTAAATCCTTTCCTATGAGTTTTTGGGTATAAAAATGGCATTGCTTGTTTTTCTAAGTTCTGAATGTAATCTACTCTTTTTTGAAGACAAAATTTCATATAGCACTGCATAACCTTGAGCACTCTATGTCATCAAGGCTAACCTTGACCCTGATCCTCCTGCCTCTACCTTGCAAGTGCTGAGATTATTAAGGTTACAGGTATGTACCAGCAAACCCCCCCCCGTCCCCCTTTTTGAGACAGATGACACCGGTATATAAATCTAACTACTCAGAAGACTGAGGCAGCAGCGTTGAGAGTTTAAGGCCTGCCTGGGCAACCTAGTGAGAGCATATTACAAATAAAAGTAAAGAAAGCTAGGGGTGTGGTGCAGTGGTAGACTTCTTGCCTAGAATCGCCAGCTAAGGGCTAGAAGTATAGCTCAGTGGTAGGCCCTTGCCTTGAAGGCAGGCACTCCACCAATGAGCTACGCCCCTAGCTCTTGCTTTTGTTTTTTAGACCATCTATCTTTAGGATTTACCAACCCAGAACTAAGTCTGTAGGCTTCCCAGAGGGCATATGGGATATCTAGTTTACTACTGGAAAAGTTAGTGTGACCTCTTGCCCACTGTTCTCCTTTAAAAGTCTCAGAGTCTCAAGGTCCATGATCATGATCCCCTTCCTGGGGCTGGTCCTGGGGTGAGGAAGAGTTGGCCACACTCTGCTGTTTCTGATCCTCAGAACTAGGACCAGAAGAACAGAGCAAACCCAGTACTGCTGAACTCAGTTCCTGGTTTATTGCCGAGAAGGGAAATAGTTACTGATAGATGTATTTCAGTTGCACTGACTTCCTGTTCTTTGGATTTTGTCAGTTATAGTTAGGAGTTTCTTCATGCTTATTTACAAGGACTTTGGGAAACTGTTGAACAGGGAATCCCTCTCTGGCTGGATCTATTCCAGACACTGGGGATAGGTTCTGAGCGAAAGTTGGATTCTTGATAGGATGTGCAGGAGCCTGACTTGCCCAAGGTACTACTGCATCCTGAGGGTAGGAGAGGGAGAGAGTACACAGGTCTCAACCCAGGCTGGGAGAATGGGTTGGTTCTAGGCTGAGCCTTGCTCAAGGATATGAACATGCTCAGGGACCTTGCATGAGTGTAGTGCAAGAGTCCACAGGAAGCTCTGTCTTATTGAAAGAACAAGTTCTAGATGTTTCCCAGTGACTGTGGCCAAGAGGATGAAGCTTGGAAGTAAATCAAAATGAAATTGTGGGTTTAGAAGGGGGTATCGTAGGACATGAGGAGGATGCCCATGACTAAGAATGAACTCAGTAATGAAAAGAAGATGTAGACTGAGGAACCCCAGAAAGTCCTGGGGGCAGGTGTTCAGGGTTCCAGCTGGGCAGCTTCCAGGGTTTGGAAGAAAGCAGAGTGGGCTGACATCTAGAAGCGATGGCTGACACACAGTTCGATACGTTGGTGCCGGGTTTAAAATTTGTTTCACTTTCCTTTGAAATAATCTCACTACCCCAGGCTTTATGCAAGCCTGACAGTATCCCTCTGTTCAGTCCTACGTGGATGCTGAGTACATCCCCAGTGGTTTAGAAGAAAGCCTTGGGAATGTGGAGACATGTTGGCTCGTCAGGAGATGACAGTCTCAGGATGTAAAGAATGCTATCTCAGAGCTCCAGGTACATGGTCAGACCTCTCAGATTAACCAGAAGCAAGACCCTCCCCGACTCCATTCCCTTTCTTCCTTTCTTCTTCCCTCTCTCCCTTCCATTTTTGAGATAAAGTCTTATGTTCTTTGCTGACCTTGAACCTGCTGTGTACTTGAGGATGACCTTGAGCTTGGAATCCTCCTGCCTTGATCCCTTAAACAAGGGGTATGTGTGTATGGTACTAGAGATGGAACCCAAGGCTTTGTGTATGCCATCGAAGCACTCTTAATAAGAGTGCTTAGAGCCCCTGCTCCCTTTTGGTGTTTTGGACCAGGGTCTTCTTATTCTGTTGCCTTGGTTGGCCTTAAATTTGTGGTAATCCTCTTGTTTTAACCTCCCAAGTACTAGGAGTTATAGGCATGAACCACTCTAACTAGCCTGGTTATTCAGAAGCTTTCAGTGAAATAATAGGCTCAGTCTGAACAGAGAACTAATTTGGATGGGGCCACCTATTTTGATTTCTGGACTTCTTAAAGGAAATTTTAAAGCCACAAGCAAAATATCTTTGGAAGTGGCCTGAAATGACTCTTTAGTCACCCCACAGCAGTGTCCTGCTGCTGGCAAAACAGATAGTGCCTTAGTAAGGACTTCTGGAAGCTTGGAAGTTGTTACTCCAAACCATATATGTATGTTTTAAAGGTGGGAGCTGCTCATGTGGTTCCTAGTCTTAGCCAGCACCCTCACTTCCAGCCCGGTGTGCAGAGACCTGCACTGGGTTTATCTCCGTCACTGCAAGTGTTCCCTGTTCCCTGCTCTGTTAACAGAGTTATAATTAACTCACAGGACGCCAGGCAGTCAGATTCGGCCAGGCGCCAAGAAATCAGCCCCAATTACTATATTCACATTGTCAGTAATGCCCACTTCACAGCTTCTGCTAATTTGAAATGGCAAGTTCCAACTTTCCATAGTCAAATTACCATTTTTGTACCATTCTATTACATGGTGATATTTGTCCATTATTTGGGCTATGTAAACTTGGTATTATAACGACAATTAGTTGTTGTGCACTTTCTGAAATGATTTGCAATTACATCTCCTAAGAGGCAAACTCATGTTTGCTCTGTTGGAGTGAGCAACACATTTGCCTTGGTGCCCCATACACGTCAAAAGTCAGATTTTCAAAGACATTTCAGCACCTTGAGTTTCTGCAATAAAAGTGAGCACCTAAGTTGAAAGGTGTGAGGTAGGAATGTAGCTCAGTCTGTGGAGTGTTTGACTGACTTACGAATTCTGGGTTCCATCTTCAGCACCACATAAAAACGGTGATCCCAGTACTTGGAGGCAGGAGGATAATGGTAAAAGGCTATATGTGGCTACACAGTAAATTCAAGGCCAGTCTGGTGTATGTGTGTGCCAGCTCACACCCCTGTGCATATGCAGAATCAGAGGAGGGTGTCAGGCCACTTGCTCTATCAATCTCTGACCTATTATCTTGAGCCAGTGTCTCTCACTGAACCCTGACCTAGGCTGGCAACCAGCAAGCCCCAAAAGTCCCCGTCTCTGTCCTTTGTAGACCTGAGGTTATAGCTGCATGTTCAGTGATACCTAGCTTTTCCCATGGATGCTAAGAATCTGAACTCAAGTCCTCACCTGTTTGAAACAGACTCTCCTTTGAGCCATCTCTCCTGCCTCTTCAAGTATCTTTTCAGTACCAAAGTTTCCTGGTTTCCTCACGAAAATGGAGACTTCCCTTGCCTCTTTGTCAGTTCCTTTGGGCCATCTAAACTCCCAGGGACTTGAGATCTGTGGCCCCAGGTACTATCAATGACCCAAGGCTGTCTTCGTTCATTGGAGCCACTTGCTGGGTCCCCCTGCTTAATGGCATTTACTGGCCTGATTGGGCAGTATGGTTTTTGGTTGCTTGTCAGCAAAGAAACTTCAAGAGGCCCAGTAAGGGCCATAGCAACATCATGATGTCAGGATGTCAGGGTGCAATCAAAGGACAATAGCCCTGGTGTGTTGAAACAAGTGCGGAAACTTGGAGGAGGTGTGGAGAAACGTTTATAGCAATGTGACATTCCAGTGACATCCAAATGGCATTTTCATTATAGTTTATAAAAATCTCAGTGCAGAGAGGATTGGAAATTAAAACATCCATCTGGGTAATGACTGGAGGTATAGTTCAGCAGTAAAGCACTTGCAAAAAATGAGCATTTAAGTTGAGGGGTGTGTCCCCAGGACTACACACACTGGGTGTGTGGTGCAGAGCTTCAGTTCGAGAGGCACTGAGTTTCATCACTAGCACCTCAGAAATCCATAGGGTGTCCTTTTCCAAACAGATTATTGGAGAAACATTGGTCACTGTGTGTTATTTAGCACCTTCTCTGTTTGAGTTTCATAGTAATATTTGAATGTGCGTGAGTACATATCTTCCCAGGTATCTGTGCCCATGTATGCATATGTATGGAGGCCAGAAGCCAACCACAAGTTGGTATTGCTGCTTGGGTGCTGTCCACCTTGTCTTTTTGAGACAGATTCTTTCACAGACCTGAGACTTGACTGGCTAAGGAGCCCCAGACATGTGCTACAACACTGGACTTTATACATGGTTTTAATTCAGAGGGTACAAAGTCAGGTCCTCATGCTTCACAGCAAGCGCTCTTCTGACTAAGCAGTCTCTCTAGTAACTTACTTAGCGTCAGGCAAGGGGCTTGCTTTATTTTGCTAGGCAGTGGTCTACCAGCATAGCCACTGACAGTGGGACTTCTAAGAGGAGTGGGGGCAGGAGGAGGAGGAGGAAGAGAAGGAGGAGAGGTAGGAATCCACAAATACCTTTACAGGCAAAAGGGCCCTTTCAAGAAGTCAAACTCCCAGAGACTTGAGTTATGGTCTTCTCTTTATTTTCCCACATAGCCCTAGAGTAGGCCTGGGAAACCATAGCCCATGGCTACATGTTGCTGTCTTTGTGACTGAAACTAAGAACAACCTCCATGTTTGAGAGAGGACACTTGCAGAGTGCTTGTCTAGCATGTACACAGTTCTGGGTTCTACCCTCAGTACTGCCTAAACTGGGAGTGGTGTCTAATAGCCTCCCAGCACTCGAGAGGAGGAGGCAGCCTCCTCAGGGGTTTAAAGTTTGCCTCTGCTACATAGAACCTTCAAGTCCAGTATGGGATACATGAGAACCTGTCTTCATTTATCATTTGAGAGTATATGCACATGTTTGTGTGAATGTAAATCACATGTGTTGGAGTGCCCGTGGAGACTAGAAGAGAATGTTAGGAAATTAAAGGCAGGTGTGAGCTGCCCCTACCCAACACCGTTTTTTTAAAAAATGGTTTGAGTGGGGGTGTTATTACACCCATGGATTCTATAAGCTTCTGATGTCAGTACCCAGGGCGTGGGCTGAGACTGGGGTTAAGTGGGTAGAGTGCACGAAGTCCTGGGCTCTGTTCTCAGCATGCCTACCCCAGCTGTGGTGCAGAGCCCCAGTTTTCACCACATTGATGCGAGCCGCTCTGTGGTTTTAGGTGTGATGCAAGACTACCATCTTCTGTGTCTTGGACACATTCCTCATCACACACTGAGATGTAGTTACAAACACTGGGGGTGCAGAGACAGGAGGATCTCGGAGTTCTTGGTCAGCCAGAGCTACATAGTGAGATCCTGTCTTAGCCGGGCAGTGGTGGCGCACGCCTTTAATTCCAGCACTTGGGAGGCAGAGGCAGGTGGATTTCTGAGTTCGAGGCCAGCCTGGTCTACAGAGTGAGTTCCAGGACAGCCAGGGCTACACAGAGAAACCCTGTCTCCAAAAAAAAAAAAAAAAAAGAGAAAGATCCTGTCTTAAGAAACAAACAAACAAAAAGTTTTATTGGAGTCCAGTCATGCCCATTTGCTTCCTGATGGTCCCCTGGTGCTTCTTTACCACAGATGGCATGTGGCCAGCAGGACTTACTATCCGACCCTCTGTAGGAAAAGGTTGCTGGCCCTTCCTTGGTGCACATACTCATCCTTACAGTCACTGTACTAATCATCTGACTTGATCTTTGCCTCCAGTTTGTCTCCTCTTCAGTCAGTCAGTCAGTCAGTCAGTCAGTCTGTCTGTCTGTCTGTCTGCATTCAGTCTTCCCAATGACATTCTTTCATTTGTTACCCCTGATGACAGTCTACTCCTAGCACCCTAAATATACACATTCCTGGGAAGTCTGGTCCCTGAATAATAGCACCAGTAATTCCCAGGGTCCTAAAAGTCCTACAGAAAAGAAAACTATCAACCTGGGTTAGGCTGATACTTAGAAAATCCCACTGAGCAGAACAGTTTGTTTTTGTTGGTCAGTGAGGGGTAGCAAACATACATAGTAAATGCCAGTCCCTACAGGCTTGGATGGCCATTCAGCCTCTGGTACCTTCTCACCTCTGCTGTAAGCCTGCCTCATACCATATGTAGGTGGTGAGGGGGCCCATGTCTTGATGAAATGATATTTAAAACAAACAAGCAAGCGAGTGGGATACTGATTAGATTTGGCCCTTGGGCTGTGGTTCAGGGAACAGTGTGTTCTTTACCTGGGGAACTTGTTAGAAATCCTCAAGTCTTAAGCCAGCACTGTATGCACTTTCACCAGCCTCTGTGTGCAGCTGACTGTTGCTCTGGAATGTTTCTCCCCTAGAACTTACTGTGTGGGTTGTTGAGTCCCTGCTGCTGTCACCACCTTCTCTGTGGAGGTGTCAGCCCAACAGTATGTATGGAGCCCTAGCCACCAATCCTGATCTGTTAGTTTCCTTGTTGACATGCCATCTGTGTACACCTGACTGTATGTAGAGTCACTCACTGTCCTGTGTGTTCTGCTGCCTGCTGCCTTTCCTCTGTGCGCATGGGCTCTGCAGTTGGGCATTGCACCCACCTCTGTGTTTTCTGCATCTGCTGAAGCGCATGCTGACCATGACTGATGATATTGGTACTGTTAGCGCTTGAGGAAGCAGAAGAACTGAGCTGTGAGTGCTTGTGCCTGTGGTCTGTGGTCCACATGCTGTGTGATTCTGTGTAAGGAGGAGTGGGGAAGTGGAGTCAGCACCTCAGGGTTCCTGATTTTCCATGGTTCTGAGAAGTGCTCATGGTGGGAGGCCTTGCAGCCGTTTCCTCTTCTTACTCCATTCTGACTCAAGGATTGATTGATGTTTGGAAATTGTGACTCATCTTGTTAGGGAAGGAACAGGAAATTTTCTTCTCCCCCGCCCCCTCCCCTTCAAATAGGTAATAAATAAAGGCAGCTGACATCACACTTGGTGCAGTATAGAAGCTTCAAGTACAGGGCTGGTTTTCATAGTCAGACGCTTCTTGCAGAAAAATACCAGAAGAAAACTTCTCTGTGTTTTTGTTCAGCCTTCTTAGTAAACTTGCAGAGTTGTCCTGTGGGTTTGTCCCCCTTTTGGGAAGATCTTAAGGGAATGTCATGCCATACAAGTGAGGTTCATCTACTTTCTTCTTTAGTAAGAGATGTGGGAGTGGGCCACATCTCCCAGTTTCCAAGTGAACACACAGGGTAGTGAGTAATGATGGTTTAAACTGGTGCACAGTGAGGGAGGGAGATGTTCCAGGTTTACATCATGAACTAAATACAGATTATCTGGACTCTAGTCTGAGGCTCAGGCTGGTGCCAGGGTGCCGGCGACTGTGGGTCTCCTGTTTTGTCTCACAGCATCAAGTAAAGTGGATGCCTTTTGCTTTTAGGAGTCACCTTCTGGTGTCTGAGGAGATAGCTCAATGCATAAGAGCTATAACTGTGTAAGCAAGAAGACCCAATTTGGATGGCCAGCACTCACATTGAACACAGAACATAGACATGCTTATCTCAGTGTTTGTGAAGGGTGGAGGAGATAGGAGGGTCTCTGGGGCTTGCTGATGGCAGAGCATGATAGAGCAGAACACCTAACATCTTTCCTGGGCATATGTATGGGAAAACACACACACACACACACACACACACACACACGTTCTCATATCACTTTAGGGTTGGAATGCTCGAGTGTCTTAGATTCTTGATTGTAACTTGGTAACTTGGTGAAAAAAAGAAACATTTCAAATTGTGACTCAATAAACGATGGCCATTGAAATTATTTTATTATTGTCATCCTTATTACTTGCCAGGCTTGATATCCAGTGTGTCACAAGAATCACTGCTTCACTGGGGTTTGTACCACCTGCTGGAGTCTAGATAGGTGCTCTGCCATTAAACTATGCCTCCAGGTCCCCAATGGGGGATTCTAGGCAGGGGCTCTACCACTGAGCCACGCCCCCAGCCCCTCACTGGGGGATTCTAGGCAGGGGCTCTACCACTGAGCCACACCCCAGCCCCTCCCTGGGGGATTCTAGGCAGGGGCTCTACCACTGAATCACCCCCTACCCCCGGCCTTATTATATATAGCAGCCTCATGGTGCTCACTGGAACTATTTTGTCTCCATTGTTGATAGGACACTGTGGCATAAACATTTCCAGAATTACTCGTGTCTGCCCGCATATTGATCTATCCACTTTGTAACAATAATAAGCAACAATCTATATGCTCCATGGTCTCCTTTGAGGCTGTGGATTGGAGGCTCACCAAATAGAAGTGAAATTGCACAGAAATATTTGAACGTGGATGTTAAAATGAAGTCTTCTGGGTGCCTTGCCTAGAAGCTTCCAGTCAGAAGCTTGTGGTATGGCTTAGTTGTAGAGTACCTGTCTAGAATCCTACTGTAGAAGGCTGGGGGCGAGACTCATCAGTGGAAAGCTGGCTAGCATCAAGAGGCCCTGAGTTCAGTCTCTATTTCAACATTGAACAAAATGTAAAGAGAGAAATAGAGCCAATATGGTGGGTAGAAGACAGTGTCTTCACTTCCTCATCTCTTACCATAAAATGTGCCACACGGAGCCCCTTTTGAGATAAGGATTGTCATAGCATCACTTCGAGCATACCCATTTTGTCTACAGTCAGGGTTGTAGGGCCTTTGTGACACTGGCCCACAGATGCTGAATGAGGTCATTTCCCTTTCTGTGTTAGGCTCAGCCTGTGCAGAAGCAGACTGCTTTTATTTGGTACCAACTAACTTGTTGGGGAGTGACACCAGACATGCAGATTAGGATCTAACTCACAGCATATTTAGTTCAAATAGGTCAGTTTTAAAAACTCAAGTGGATTCTGAATCAACTTTTTTTTTTCAGAGATCCTTTATGGAGTGGAATGGTACTACAGGATGTTCACTTGAGTTCCTTTTGAGAACCAGCACCTGATGAATTTTAGATTCCTGTGACCTGTCAGTTAAGAATCAGGGTTCTTTGGGAGAAATTCAGCATGGGCTCAGTGTCATGAACAAGAGTGTGCATCCTGTGCTAAAATACTAAAATATGATTGAATGGAGGGAGATAAGAAAGGGTAACGGGAAGTGAAAATGCCAACATACATGTCCATATACACATGTATGGAATTGCCAAAGAATAATGAATTAAGAAAAGGGAACAACTAATTTCCTGTGAGGAGTTTTTTTTTTAATGCAAAATTGATTCATTGAAATTATATGTGTGATATTATTTTCCAAGACTGTTTATTAAAAGCAAGAAAAAAAAATGCCAGATAGGTGGTATACGTCTGTAATTGCAGGCTGCTATGGGAGGACCCCAAGTTCAAGGCTGTCTTGGCTACATAGTAAGACCATGTCTCAATAGTCCCAACCCCCAAAAAACGATATGGAAAAAAAATCATGATATGACTTAATATAAGAATCACAGATGTTCCCTCAACCAAATTTAAGGGAAAAAAGAAAAAGACCACACAAACACATGCACATATAGCTAATATGCATAAGCAAATATTAAACAATGAATGACATGGTGTGTGTGAGAGAGAGAGAGAGAGAGAGAGAGAGAGAGAGAGAGAGAGAGAGAGAGAGAGAGAGAGAGAGAGAGAGAGAGAGAGAGAGCACACTGATATGTACTTGACATGTGGAGATCAGAGAACAACTTTCATCAGTCAGTTCTCTTCTTCTGCTATGGATTCTGGGGATCCGACTTGGGCTGTCAGTTTGTTTACTATGCAATTTCAACTCACCAACCCAACTTTGTTTTCTAAGACAGGGTCTCTCATTGGCCTGGAACTCATCAAGCAAGCCCCAGGGATCTGTTTCTGCCTCCGAAGCTTTGGTACACAAATGTGATTCACCACAGCTGGGGTGTTTTGGTTTGGTTTGGTTGTTTGTTTTTTTGGTTTTTCGAGACAGGGTTTCTTTGTATAGCCCAGGCTGTCCTGGAACTCACTCTGTAGACCAGGCTGGCTTCTAACTCAGAAATCCGCCTGCCTCTGCCCCCCAAGTGCTGGGATTAAAGGCATGCGCCACCAGTGCCTGTCTCATTTGTTTTTAACGGACCTGGATTCCTTCGAGGCAAGCACTTTATCAACTGAGCTGTTTCCTCAGTCCTTCCCCAGTATTCATAAATGGGAAATAGAGGTTACCACAGTCTGGACCACTGGACCTTCAGGGTCCCAACATGCTGTGTATTGACTGTGGTTTGTGATGGGTGATTCCACACTCTGAGTGTTAGCATCCTGTGTGTTAAAGTTAGGGCAGTGGAGTAGTGCCTTGCAAAGTGCTCAAAAGTAATTATAGTTAGGTAAGATCAAGAAAGGGAACCCATTGTTGGGATATATTTCTGGTACACTTCCTGTTCAGGGTTATGTTGCTGTCTCGCCTTGTTAAGTACAAGTGTTTGAATGTAAAAAGAGTGGCCCTCCAGAATGTTACACCCTAGAGGTGGGAAGGGGCGTACAGCAGAACTCAAAGATAAGAGCACTAAAATTGGGGGAGTGGAGCCGCCACTCAGGAAGGGCAGGAAGGGAATGGTATGAGAGACATAGTGCCACTGCAAAATTTGAGAGCACCATGAAACAGAAGAACTCTGAAGACTTGATTCAGTGGCTAGGTGGCCAAAAAGGTGGTGGTTATGTGACCTGGAGTCTTTAATTATCATTTGAACAGGTAGGTGCTCTTGTATCACTAGGAGATAGCAATTTTTACTTATTTTGTCTTTGTTGGAGGGGCCAGCAATCCCGGGAATTGAATCTAGGTCCTTGTGCATGCTGGCTAAGCATTCTCCTCTGAGCCATGGTCTCCAGCTGTTGTAGGCTGTATCTCCAACCCTCCCTTTTAAACTTCTTTATTTGAGTACAAGTTCTCATTGCATTTCTGAGGCAAGCCTGGAATCTGTAATTCTCCTGCCTCAGTCTCCCTGATACCTTTACTTTAAAGAAACAAATTGCTGGGTGAGTTAGGAAGTATGGTTCACATCATTTCTGGATTGTCCTTCCTCCCTTTCCCTCATCTGTATATATACATATACACATATATATATTATATTCTCTAAACGATTTGTCTTTCTGGTTGGTCATTTGCCCATCAGATACTACTCTCCCTATTGTGGGTATCTGACTAGTTTTGAGCACAGAACAGCCCTGGATACCCCCTCCTTAGTACCAGCCACAGTCCTTCTGCTTTCTTGGGTGCTGTGAATCAGGTGGGGAAGGAAGCTCACATCAAGCCTCTAATTATTTCTGTTGAAACTGATGATATTGAGGGTGGAGTGCACAGCTTCACCCTCTTTGTGTGCATGTCTCTTTCCCTTGTACAAGAAGTATATTCTTTCCTGTCGTGTTTGTTCCTGCTTGATTTGGGAAGCTGCTGTTTTCATTGTTTAATTAATGGGAACATGTTCTCTTTAGGATCTCACTGTGGACAGGTTTTCTGTTTGAACATGCATGGTACAACGTGTGGACCCTTTTAAGCCTAGTTACATGCTTACCTCTTTATAGGGCAATAACCAGATTCATTTTGCAACTCCTTTCAGAGTAACATTGTTCTTTGGCTTTTCTAATAAGATTTCACTGCCACTGTGATGCCCCAGGTTGGCACAGCTGCTTCACAGCACACGGTCCCTTAAAGTACATTTTGGGAGATGTTTTGTAGTAGGTTTCCTCCATCCTAGACTTCAGTCGCTCACTGTGTACTTGAAGGCTCTTTTCTTTTTCTTTTCTTTTTTTTTTTTTTTTGGTATGAGAACATGTTCCCATTAATTAAACAATGAAAACAGCAGCTTCCCAAATCAAGCAGGAACAAACATGACAGGAAAGAATATAGCCCTGACTGTCCTGGAACTCACTCTGTAGACCAGGCTGGCCTAGATCCATCCGCCTGCCTCTGCCTCCCAAGTGCTGGGATTAAAGGAGTGTGCCACCACTGACGTCAAAGACTCTTTTCAATTGGTCTGTATATTGTAATTTCTCTGGGATCTGTTTTATTTGTAGTAAAGCTCTTAGTGTTTGTCCTGTCCTGTCTTAGGTTTTACCAAGTAGATTCATGTGTGAAGGGACCGACATTAAATTACATGACTAATTTGTGGAATCCCTTTTCTTAACAAGGAACTGTGGCTTTAGAGAAAACTTAGAAAAGCCCCTTAATATGTTTTCCTCTTCCTGCTCCTCACCCCTTTTTCTGGGTGAGTATGGGTGTGCTTTAATGAAATCTCATTATATAGTCCAGGTTAGCCTCCAACTCAATTGTCCTCCTATCCCTGGGAATACAAGTGTGCTACTATGCCTGTCACAAGGACCAGGTCATATAAAGAGAATCTGGTGGTCCAGAAGATGTTCTTTTCCTGAACATCTATGTAGTTTTGACTGTTTGGCAAGGTGGCCCCTTTTTCCTCCCTCCTGTAAATGTTCATTTGTGACTGCCCAGTTTAAACAAGGAACATGAGCAAGGCATCTCAGTGTAGCAGGGGAAGAGACAGAGGTAAGGGATGAAGGTGCTGGGCAGTGGGGAAGCTCAGCCCTCTGGCTAGGGCTGTGTGAATCTCTGTAACGGGAATCCTCAAGGGATTAGGTTTGCAGGGGAGGCAGTGAGGAACAGAATTGGCATCTGGAGAATTTGAGAATATAGTGGGTTGTCCAAGCAGAGCTAGATGACATGCCAGCCCTGAAGGGTAAAGCTGTGAATCAGTGTAGATATAGGAGGCACTGACTAGAAACAGGTGCCATTCATGGACCTTTGTCACCTCTGTCCGTGGATCATGGGGAATTAAGGTTTCTGTGAGGACCCAGCTCAGTACACAAACAATGCTCTTTAAATTTTGTTTAAATTTATTTTTTTTATGTGTATGAGCCAAAAGAGTGCAGTCTGTGGTCTCTCTCTCTGTCTCTTCTCTCTCCTCCCTCTCCCTCCCCCCCCTCTCTCCCTCTCTCTCACATATCTCTCCAACCCACAAACACTTTTGTTAACTCTGAACCAGCTGTGTTAGCTGTCATCCTCATTGTTAGTCTTAGGCGAAAATGTCATTTGCACAACCATTTGGGGAGGTGAGGCCTACGGCAGTCCCACATGGAAATTCACAGTGTACAGGATCATCTGTTCCTTAGGATCATTTAGTCCCAGATCGGCTGTTATTAGAACAATGGAAGCTGTATATTTTAAAAAGCAGCCAAGACTAGCCACACTTTGAAGTGTTGCACAATCATTAAAAAATCACACTGGTGGCAAGGCAGCAGGATAAGGAGGAGAGAAAACAACTTAGGAAATGCATGAGAGCATTCTTACAATCCCAGAAGACATGTACTGAAACCTGAAAGAAGCTGCGGCAGAGTATTGGCTGGGCCCCTTAGGGTCAGGAGCACAGCAGTTTCCTACCCTACGCTCTGCCTACTATAAAAGTACTGTCATAACAAATACTGTGTTGGTCACCAGGAACAAAATAAGCAATTGTGGGGCTGGGGCGAAGGCACAGTGATGAAGCTGTTTGCTGTAGAAGCATGAGGGCAGGGGTTTGGATCCCCAGCACCCACCCCAGTGTCAGGTTGGCCACAAGTGGAGCAGGGATTCCCAAAGCAAGCTTGTTAGCTACAGTAGCTGAGTCAGAGAGCTTAGAGTTCAGGGAGAGACAACCTCAGTAAACAACATAGAGAGACACCCAGCACAAACATCTGCTTCTCTGCACTCACACATGCATGTGTGTACCTGTACACACATTACACATGCTAGACACAACTGAAAAGGAAGAAGCCTACCCATCTGAGCATCCCCTACCCTTCAACAAGGAGCTGGCTGACTAAAGATCTGCAAAGACAACATTTGGATATTTTCCTGCAATTCACTGGGCCTCCAAACACTTCACCTGGCTTTGCATATGTGTGTCTAGGATGTAGACACTTAGCAAACAGAACCACAATGCTCCCATACAGCTGAGCTTGTTCTGCCCTTTTGGTATCTCTTACTTTATAAAGAAAAGCCCCAGCACTTGCTTTAATTCCAGCATTCAGAAAGCAGTGACAGGCTGGCTCTCTGTGAGTATGTGATCTCTGTGAGTACAGGCCCTGCTGTATCTTGTAACAAGTTCTAGGCCAGCCAAGGCAGCATTTAAGACTGTTTCCAAAACCAAAACACCTTGTTCAGTTGTCAGCACAAGATCAAGATCAAGCTAGTCAATATTCTAACATGGAAGTGGGAGAGGCTTGTAAGGCCCCAGCCCTGAGGAAGAATGAACAATTTATGGCTTCTGGGGGAGGGAGAAACATTCTCTAAGAGTGTGGCCTCTGATAGGTTGACTGTGCTACAAATGGATAGTCCTATTCCTAGGAGTATAGCGGCAGCACAAATTGGAAGGTTATTTAATTGAAAAAAAAAAAGAAGGAAGCAAACAAACAAAAGAGGATGTGAATTAGAGAGGAAGTAGGTGGATCTGGGAGGAGTGTGGGGCAAAAGATTAAAATACATTATTTAAAATTCTCAAAGATTAATAAAATATTAAGGGGCTTGTTTGTTTTTGTTTTGAGGCAGTATTCTAGACTGGTCTCAAATTCCCTCAGGATCTGAGGTTGACATTTAAGTCATGATGCTCCAGCCACCACTTTTGAAGTGTTAGGATGGCAGGTGTATACCACTACACTCAGTTTTGTCAGTACTGGGTATCAAACCCAGGACTTCATATGTGCTAGGTAAGCACTCAGTCGACCAGAAACCAGCTTCTTATTTAAGTGTTTTGATACGGAAGTTTGGTTTTGATTTCAATGATTGCTGTTGGGGAATGTCATTCTATGGAAGGTAGAAGGCAAGGATTGTAGACAGGAACTGAGCTTCTTCTTGGTCCTGATTTAGCCACCACCCTCCCCCATCCCAACCCCTTTCTCCATCTGAAAATAACAGCCAATTACTTGTTACCCAATCAGCAGGAACTAGTATCTTTTTTTAAAAAGACTTTATTGTGAACCTAACATGAGTCTTTTGCAACAGTATGTACCCATAAGTCACGGACATCTCTCTACCACTTGGAGCCTGTTATCTTGGTAGGGCCTTATTTAGTCCAATGTCCCTTTACCTCAGTAATTGTTCCTGTTTGAATGTGGAACAGCCCCATCCCTACCCTACCCTTTTTCCTGTGTTTGAACATTTGGTCTACAGCTGGTAATGCTGTTTTGAGAGGTTGTAGAACCTTTGGGAGGTGAAGCCTTTTTTAAAGGAAGTCATTTTGTGGGGAGCAGGGCAGGGGGCCTTGAGTCTTATGGGTTTGTGTCACTTCCCAAGCACTCTGCTTTCAGTACCACTGAGATCTCAGGAGGTGGGGAGCCCCAGAGCCCCAGCCACATGCCCCTGCCACCAAGATTTCCTCATCACAAGCCAAACCAGTCCTTCTTCCCTTGAGCTGTTTCCCTTGAGGAATTTGGTGGAGCCTGGGATGTAGTTGGGTCATTATGGAGAAATGACAAAGCATGGACCCCTGCCATTTTTTGTTTTATTAAAATCACAGTAAACAGCCAATTAGCTTGGATAAATCTTTCCACAGATAATCCAGAGTGCAAGATACAGAAAGTGTTGTCAGAAGGGTCTAGTTAGTTAATTTTAGGGATCCCTCTCCTGGGTTTCTAGTTCACAGTCTTCCATTCTCTAGTGTCCCCATGCCTGGTAGGTACCGCATAGTCATAGTTGAGAGTCACACATCAAAGGGCCAAGACTGCCCAGGCTCCACTTACTGTTTGGCCTGGGACAAGCCTCTTAACTCTCTGTGCCTCAGGCCTTGTCAGCTAGCCTCACTGGGGTAGCTCGTGAATGAACTGTATTAGATTAAATAGAGTATTCAGAATAGCACCTGGCCCATGCTACACTGCCTGTTTGTCATTAGCTTGGATATTCTGGTACATAAAGTACATCCAGGGACCAGGGATATAGTTCAAATGTAGAGCACCCACTTAGCATGTACAAAGCCCTAGGTTCAATCCCTAATACTCATTTTGCATGAATATCTGTGAATATATGCCTACATAAATGATTGCATGCATAAGTAAGGTTTCATGGGTGACATTTCCGTAGAGTCCTCACCTCTGCCTCTGAGCCCTTCCTAACTTGATAGCAGCTGACA
The DNA here is from genome assembly GCA_036184795.1 of Tokudaia tokunoshimensis. Classification (NCBI taxonomy): domain Eukaryota; kingdom Metazoa; phylum Chordata; class Mammalia; order Rodentia; family Muridae; genus Tokudaia; species Tokudaia tokunoshimensis. The sequence continues at coordinate 26,492,517 of BTHU01000006.1, read as the reverse complement.
AAGATGAGTCTGCCCCCGAAGGAGGAGCCATTGACATGCTTTCTGTCCTGTACATCCTCAGAAATAGCAGGTCAGGAGGTAAAGAATCATATCTAACCCAGATTTGGGGGTTTTACCCAGAAAACATCCAAAAGAACAAAGCCACACTTCTTGGCAGGTCTCTACAGGAGAGTCATTGAGTTTGCTCTGCTAAAAGTTCATGAAGACGGTCATCTCTGATCCATCCACCCATGGTAACGACATAGACTTTGTGAACTGTCATTTAGGAATAAGATATGTTTCTAATGCATCCTAATGTGGCCTGAAGTACATCTGTCAGGACCTCATAAGAGTAATATGACTGGATGTAGTTCATCAGGACCTGCCCACTTTGATATTTGAGACTTTCAGCCTAGGGCTATTTGTTATTTGGGCTCTCACTGAATCCTTAATTCACCTAATAGGCTAGGCTGACTGACCAGCAAGCCCCGGAGACCCTCCTGTTTCTGCCTTCCCAGTGCTAGGGTTACAAGTGACCACTATCAAGCTTGGCGGATTTCATGTGGATTTTGGGAATTGAATTCAGGTCTTCATATTTGATATCAAACAGGTTACTGACTGGGCCATCTGCCCAGTCCGAGAATTAAATGCTTAATTGTGCCACTGAAGCTTTGGGAGCTTGTGTTTTCTGGAGAAGCCTTCTATCTCCCTTTAGGCAAGATAACAACGGTGATCCACATTCAAAAAACTGAGACCATTTTTTTCCCCCAAAAGTGATTTTTGAGGCCATGAATGAGGATTTCTGATCTTTAGTGGGAGTTCATAGAGGAAGAGAATCTGATTCTTGGACTTACTGGAATATTCCAGGTGCTAAAGAGGAACAGAGACACATCTGTAGATGCTCAGTGACTGTCCAGTGATAGCACAAGACCAGCCCCCTTTGGTTGTAGATTTTGGCTATTCTCACTGTGACTTAGGAAAAGTTGTCATGCCTTGTTTTGGGGTGTGTGTATGTGTGTGTGTGTGTGTATGTACATGTGTACACACTAGTGCGCATGCTTGCACACATATATGCCATACCATGTATGCTGTCAGAACAACTTAAAGGTTGAGTGACTTTCCTCCTTTTACCATGTGGGTCCTGGTGATCAAATTTAGGTTGCCCGTCTTGGTAGCAAGCACCTTTACCCACTAAGCCATCTTCATCTTGCTCGCCCAACTGGGTATTGTCATCTAAAAAGTAGTTTGATTACCTTATTGAGAGATTTAGAGCCATCTGCCCTGAAGTGGAGACAGATATGCAGTGGGGAGCTAACTATATGATATGAGCTTGTCATATGAACAGTTCTGGTCACCTAAAGGAAGCAAAGGTCTGGGATAGCTCACCTCCCATCATAGTTGGGAAACAAACTCTGCACCCAGGAAGGCATTTCTGTATTTGAGAAATTGAGGTGACCCACTCTGGAAATTCAGGGACATCTGGGCCAAATGCCAGGAGCTTTGGGTCCCTAGGTATCTCAATGTACAACCGGTGCAGGTTTGCAAGCAGATGCCTACTTTAAAGGAAGGCCTTTGCTACTATGTTTATTCAGATCTAATGCAAATAATGTAAAAAAATGCTGAAAGGGAGTCTAATCCTGAGGCTCACTGACAAATCTTACCAAGGAGATCTGAAAACACATCCCTGAGAAGATGGTGTGTAAGTTTTAGCTATTATAATCTTCTGAGTTGAGCTGAGCTTCCACCCATGAGTGGAGTTCCACCTTGGGGATGGATGTCTTTGGAGATACTAACCTGGACATTTGGGGGTTTCCCACTGATCTGGAGCTTGTAAGCCTTAGTGGATACAGCCAGATAGCTTTCCTTAGCCTGTTCTGTGCTAGCCTCCTGTCTTGTCTATACAGGATACTGCATGCATGATAAGCCAGGACAGAGATTCAGACAGGACCTTAAGGACTGCAGAGCTAGTATCCTAGAGGAAAAAATTACCTCACTGGCAGCCCTATAAGGCATAGAACCCAGTTTGGCCAGCTTCTTCCCATTGCTGCGCAGAGATGCTCCTTGTCTCACCACAGCTGGCCTACTAGACTTCTGAGATCTTTAGACACCATAGATGCTATAACAACAGGTGATTTAATGGCCTGTGATTTGCTTCTTTTAATTCTTAGAAGAGAAAATGAAGCTATCCGTTGTTTTGGGCTCTTTTGTGTCATCTACTGGGTCCTTTAAGTGGGGAACACTCTGGAGAAAGTGAAGATCCTTGGGAGAGGAGAGCTAGCTTGTGCTGAACTTCAGAGGCATGAAGAACTAGAAGCAGCATATATTAAATATTTTTATTTATGGAATGAAGGAAGAGGGGAGAAAATGTGAAAGGACATATAGAGGAAGGGTTTTGTAGGTGAACAAAACACTCCCCTATGTGTACCAAGGCCCAGGTGGTCACACTGTCAGGCAGAGTTGGCCTCCTGTGGAAGAAACCGGAATGAAAGAGAAGTGGCAGGAAAGAGGAGATATATCACTCGGCCCTGATATATCATCCTCTTTGTTACCTGGATGCATGTCTCTGCATCCAGGAGGCAGCTGGTCTCTATTTCAATGTGTCTCTAGGTGCACCATTGTCATGAGTGTCTTCAGGGACCAGACTCTGTATCAAGCAACATGAGAACAGCTCAGCTCACTCACATGCGTGTTGTGGCATGGTCACATTCGTGTTCTAGAAAGCCCTGCTCCCCTAATTTATATAAGGGCAGGCAGACATGATCAGCCAAGCTGTGACAGAGTTGCTGGATATCACACAGCTGGTGACATCTCCCTGGCACCCCTCAGTGTCACCAAGGGCCCCAGACCCTGTCTTCGTGGCTCTCAAGTCCTCACTGAAGCACAGTCAAGAATGGAAGGCATGCTTAGCTCTCCACTACTGCCCTGGTTCTACGAGTGCCAGCAAGATCAGCTCCTTGGGGCCTAAGCCTGCTCCCCAGCCTGCGGCCCCTCCTAGTCCTTGCCTGGGGAGTGGTGTGCCTGGTGTATTGACACATGGTTGGCACAAGAGCCCAGTGTCTGGAAGTTTAGTCGTTTCTCCTGTCACTCTTCTCTGAAAGGCAGTGTTAGAAATAGATGTAGGTTTTTGGTTTTTTTTTTTTTTATTACCGTCTGGTCTAGTCCCTTAGGCTGATTTCTGTAGTGTGCTGGAAGTGTACTTACTTTCAATGCTGGGGCTTGGATTATGAAGTCAGATAATGTCAAAAGATCAAGGCAGCAGAAACACTCAGACACCTAGCTGAGGACTGGAGATGTTGCTCAGTGGATAGAGCACTTGTATAGCCTTCATGAGGCCCTAAACTCCATCCCCATCAATGAATAAGCAGGGTGTCACATGCTTGTCATCTTTCCATTCTGGAGGCAGAGGCAGGAGGATCAGAAGTTCAAAGTCATCCTCTGCTACATAGAAAGTTCCAGACCAGTCTGGGATATATGAGACCTTGTCCCACCAACAAAAACTTAGGCTGGGATTCTTTTAAAGGTGCCAGTGACAGTTTAGCCAGTGTCGTCCGGATCCTTCACATGGAATTGATTTGTCACATCCCCACTGGTCTTGCTGCAAAGCCCAGCCCTAGCTACCTTTGGAAAAGGAGTTATTTGGAATCTTTCTCCACTTAACACCTTTGTGACTTAGCTTAGTGTCTCTTCCAATGACTAACACAGCCCCAATAGCTTCTAAAACCATGCCGGCCCTAAGATGGGCTGAGAGCTTGAATTCTGTCTTTGTTGGGAAAGATTTGAAACTGCAGGTTTTACAAGCTTTTTGAAAGTATTTTGCCTGTATAATATTCATTGAACACAAATTCTTTCGCAAATAATGGCATTGTAATGGTTCTAAAGAAATAAAGTGACTTGCTCAGCCTGGGCATGCATCTTAAATGCTGAAAAGCCACAAACTTAGGCTCTGTGAGCTGTGTGCATTTAATTAAACCATATCCCTAACAAACTACATGAAGAGGTGATTTGTGTATCATACTCTGAAAAGATCCATAAAGTGTCTCTAGAAACACACAATCAAGATAATTCCTAGACAAATTGTTTCCTCTCCAGATCCCTTTCTGTATACGGAACATGAGATTGTAGGGGCTAGGACACCCCAAAATCCTTGTAGTTAATAGCTCCCCAGGGTGTCTGCAGCTTGGAACAATCAGAATGTGGTGGGGGTTTATCCATTGTTTTCTCTGTCTTCACATAAAACAAAGGAGTAGAAGACTTACTTTAGTGGTAGAGCCCCTGCCTAGAATCCCCCAGGGAGGGGCTGGGGTGTGGCTCAGTGGTAGAGTATTCGCTTAACCTCTACAAGTCGCTGGTCTATCTTCAGTGCTGAATAAACAAACAAATCAAATAAGGAGAATATTTCCTTACTAAATGCATATCAAGAAGTGGGCACCTGGAGACCTAAGTCTGTGTGGGCTTCTGGGTCTGTCTAATTAGTCCACTATCTCTGTTGCTTGCTATCTATTGTTGCTGTTTATGGTGCTAGGATGGAACCCATAGCCATTTGCATTCTAAGCAAACACTGACCTCTGAGCCTCTCTCTCTCTCTCTCTCTCTCTCTCTCTCTCTCTCTCTCTCTCTCTCTCTCTCTCTCGACCTGCAAGAGTCTAAGATCCTTTAGACTCCAGGTTGTCCTTGCCTGATGCCTAAAAGAGATACAGGGGAGTGTTAGGTGAAGGTTCGCCCTGTGGGGAGACACTGAGACTGACTTTGGATCTGGACTTGCCAGTTCCTCAGCTATGTTGCCTTGGGTTGGGTACTCAGCTCCCACTCCTCTTTCCTCAGGAGTAAGGGGCTAGGAAAGCTCCCATAGACCCCTAGTCTGTTATAGCAAGTCCTGTCAATGGCCTGGCCGGACTGAGAGCTGATCCTAAAGGCACCTTAAAGAAACAAACCCTGGTGGCAAAGTGACGTGTACTTTGTAATTCTAGTGCTTGGGAGGTCAGACAGGTGGATCATGAGTTCCCAGGCAACCTGGACTACATAGTGAGGTCCTTTCCCAAAGCATACACAGAATAGGCTGGTGCTGTGGCTCCAGTTGGCAGAGTATTGCCTAGCATGAACAAAGCCCAGCATTCTACTCCTAGCACCACATAAACCAGGGGTGGTGGTGAAGGTATGGGAACCTAGGAGGATGAGGCAGCAGAAGAATCAGGAGTTCAAATGCATACTTGACAACATAGCAAGTTCGAGGCCAGCCTAAGATATATGAAATTCTGTTTACAAAAAAAGGGGGGGGCAGAGAGACAGAGACAACTTGAGTTTAGTCACACTTCGGAATTCACCTCTGTTTAGAAAACTAGGATCCTCCTTGTAAGAGCCCTTTACTGCACGTGCAGCTTTGCACTTGCACCTCCTCAGCATAGGGGTTAAAGAAACCCACAGGTCTTAATAGCTGAAGGGCTGAAGACATCCCAGTCCCTCCAGCACTGTGGAGTGTAGCCTGAAATAGTTGGAAGCTGAAGTTTAAACCTCTTCTGACCAGATCAAAGAAACCCAAACTTCTAAAAATACCAAATTAGCTTTTTAAGCATAGTTTCTATCTTTAGTTGAAATGTGTGCAGTGTGTACTTCTGGAATGTTCTTAGCCATATCCAGAGAAGTTAGCATCTACCTGGAAAAATGAGGTGTTTGGCCTGTAGTAATAACTAACTCTTCAGCCCTTGACTTCCCCTCCGCAGGACTCAGGATTCCACAGGATAAATGGGGCCTTCTCCCGCCTTCTGAATCTGTCCTCACTGTACTAGAACAGGGCTTTCTCTCTCTCTCTCTCTCTCTCTCTCTCTCTCTCTCTCTCTCTCTCTCTCTCTCTCCTCCCTCCCTCCCTCCCTCCTTCCTTCTTTCCTTCCTGAATACTGCCTCCCTTCCATGTGTGCATCTGTACTCCCTTCCCCCAAGTGGGTATGCATGCATCTGTGCTCTGTACAAGCCTAGAAGAGGGTTCCGGGGCTTCTGCTCTACTACTTTCTGCCTTCTCCCCTTGAGACAGTGTCTCTTACTGACCCTAGAGCTAGGCTGGCAGCCAGCAAGCCCCAATCACTTTCTGTCTCTGTCCCTCACAGCACTGGAATTGTAGGCATGTACAAGGCCACACGTGGCCTTTCACATTGGTACTAGGGATCCAAACTCAGCTCCTCATGCTTTTGCAGCAAGCGTTCCTACCCACCAGTCTGTCCCACAACCTAGTACTGTGCCTTTTAAAGAACATTTTCTTGTAATCATATAATGTTCTTTGAGCCTATCATCTCCCTCCCCCTAGTAGTGTCATCTTTGAGATCCAACACGAAATGACATGTTTGAGAGCATTCAGTTTGCAAGTCATGCAGCTCAGCATGCTTGTGCCTACCCGGGGCAGACTGAAATATTTGTATTTGGGTTTCAAATGTGTTCTGTGATGTGTACGCAACAGATCGGCCCTCTTAATTGCTGTGCTTGTTAACATTCAAATGAGGTTTCAATCTGGAGCCAGAATTGAATGACAGTTGCAGAAAGTGGCCCAGAATCTCACTGAGTCATGTGGGGCAGGCAGCTGAGGTAGAAAGCTCAAGACAGACCATTCTCAGAGAAGTCAGCAGACTTGACTTTCAATACTTTCCTGACAGACACTTGCTTCAGACAGAGCTTCATGCCAGGTATCATATATGGGCTGCTCAGAGCCTACAAAGGGAGCCTTGGGTGACAGCGAGGGGCCATGCTCCCAGGGTAGCAGAATCAGCCTCTGAGATTAGACAGACTACAGTCTATCATCTTTGCTTTGTGAGTTCCTAGCCAGGACCTACCATCCCTAGGTCAGCTGACTTCCTTGGGGTGTAGAGGTGCTTCGGCTGTCTGGGAGACTTGGGGTGGGATTTCTGCCAATTTTGCCTACAGTAGAAGTGAAGTATAATGGGCAATTTGTCTTATGCACCTTCTTTGTGTCTGGCTGATCCCTGCTAAGGATGTTAGCTGATGTCAGTGACCACCCAAGCTAGACACTTCTCTATTATGTGTCTGAGGAAACTGAGGGCAGATAGTCACTGTCCTCAGAAGCCTGTGACAAACCTAATACTGAGTCTGAGTTCATTGACCCCAAGCATCACACTCTTGTCATCATGCCCTGACTGCCCTTCAGCTGGCCACGTTACTCAGTTCTGCTCTTGCCAACATTTTGCCTAGGTAGAGTTGGCTTGCTGTAGCAAGCAAGGCAGAGACTAGCACTGGTGGGAAAGAAAAGGAAATAAAATCAAGGTGGTACACACCTTTAATCCCAGAAGTCAGGAGGCAGAGGCAGCAGATCTCTGTAAGTTTGAGGTCAGCTTGGTCTACAGAGCAAGTTCCAGGACAGCCAAGTCTACATAGAGAAACCTTGCCTCAAAAATAAATACATAAATACATACATACATACACCAAAACTACCAAATATATAAATAAGAAATAAACCAAGGACTGACAGGTAGACCCAAAATTGGGCAACTATTCAAAGTATATCCCTGACCCTATACTGAAAGATAAGTCATAGACTTGACCATAAGCTTCCCAGAAACGAAGTAGATGACATTCACGGTCCATGCACTAAACACAGGGTGTGAGCTGAGGAGAGGCATGGCTACTGTGAGCAGAGCAAGAAATTTACCCCCGATGCCCAAAGGGGCCTGCGGCTCAGTGCTGGTTACACATTTTTGCCAACTGCTTACCATAGTGTGTATGTATCTCTTAGGTTAATAGAAATACCGTTCTTTCATCTTCAAGAGGAGAAAGAGAAACCTCCCAGGCTTTGGCTTGTTCAGTGAGGGTGACTGCTATCTTCAGAGTCATGGCAAACACAGCAGGCACAGCCCTCCCTGGTTGTTACAATTAGAGGAAAACTCTCCATCCCTCTTATATCGCTTGCTTCCTTCTTTGGGGCACAAGTTGTTTGTAGACAAACTAGTCTTAAGAATTTTCTTGGCCTGCTGGCTTGAGGGGATTTCTGGAAGAAAGCAGGTATCTATCAGGCCCTGAATCCATTGACTACCCTGACACTAGGATGGCTGTTATAATTATTGTTTATTGTTTATGGTGTCCAATGTGCCTTCATCATTACTTTCATTGTCTCTCTCTCTCCAGTATATTCCTGTGCTTGGTTCAGCCAGGAGGGAGAAGGATGTGTCCCTCCTCATACTTTAAGTTCGGGTTCCAGCATTTTAGCTGGCCTAGGTCTCCTATGTGCCAGACACATGAAAACAGTCTTACAGACACTATCTAGAGGGTGTAAGGGGGAGCCTCAGGTGATTATTGTGTAGTACCAGTCACAGAGTTCTGCTTTGCCTTCAGGGATGTCACCATAGCTTGCCAAGGAGTCATGACCTGTCATCACTATCCCACAGGTTTGTTTTTTTTTTTTTTAAAAAAAAAACAGGTCTTAGGAATCCAACACAAGACTTTGCATATATGCTATACTGCTGAGCCACACCCACCAGCCCCTCTCTGGGAGATTCTAGGCAGGGGCTCTACCACCGAGTCACGCCCTAAACACTAATATAACTTTAAGGTACAAAGCTCTGTCTTTTATTTTCGGCTTCTTTCCTTGATTTGAAAAGTGATGCTTGGGTTCTAGGGACTACTTTTCGGGCAATTGAAGTCAGCAGTTGTACATTCTGCTCCATTTTGGGAGAGAATCAGCAAGTCACTTGACCCTCACCCAGGCAATGAGTCCCTCCTTCCATGTGATTTAGCTGTGGTAGGCACACTTTCTCCAGTGGAGGGCACACCCCTTTGGGTTCTTTTTGTATCTTGAACTGGTCTGCTAGCCATCAGCTCTCAGTGTCACTGACCCAACCAGGCATGGTGGCATAGACCTATCATTTGAGATGCTCATTTCAAACGTTAGTCATTCGACCCACAAAGGACAAGTGGCTGGCCCTGAAAGGCTCGAGTCAGCCAACTCTTATCTAACCCACATCACTGAGTTTCATCTTGTCCCCATCTTTACACACTGTTAGGAAATGAAATCCCACTTTGAATTCTCCAAACTACTGATGAAATCTAAAGTGTTGTGAAATGACAAAAGAAACATGAAGCTAGGAAGTAAGGCCTTTGAATCCTGGCTTACAGGAAACTAATGAGTAGGAAATCTAATTCAGGCAGCCTCGGGAAACATCCCACGTTAGGAGATGAAAGTTCACTAAACTGGGATCTAATTCTATAATCTAAATATAGATGAAGATATATTACAGGTTGGCCTTTTCCACCAGGCACAGTGTCACAGAGTCTAAGTAAAGTTCCTTTTGTGTTCCAGAGAGGAGAGAAGCTTATTGTGGTGACAGCTAACAGGGATAGAGAGCTTGGACTATCTTTACTTCCTTAAGTTTTATAGTAAGAGTAAATTTGTGGAGTCCAGCATGGTTGTTCATGTCTGTAATTCCAGCAACCAAAAAGCTGAGATAGGACAATAGTCATGAGTTGGTGTAAAAACAAAACAGTAAGACGGGAATCATCTAATACTACGACCCAGTGACATCATTTTGTACCATTGGCCCTTTTTTTGTTTATTTCTAAAGAATATGGCATTTTCTTTGTCACCTTGTCCTCTTACCTGGGCAGTTTTTGTGTGACAACAGTTTTAAGTGTATGGTACCTCAAATCAATAGCTAATTTCCTCAATGCAAGCATTGTTTTGCTTGCTTATTTATTTATTTATTTATTTAGATTTTTTTCTAGACAGGGTTTCTCTGTGTAGCCCTGGCTGTCCTGGAACTCACTCTGTAGACCAGGCTGGCCTCCAACTCAGAAATCCGCCCACCTCTGCCTCCCAAGTGCTGGGATTAAAGGCATACGCCACCACTGCCCGGCATTTTGTTTATTTTTTATTATTTAGTTTTATTTTCTGTTTTGTGGGTCTTCCTTTTCTCTTTGTTTTTTTCTTGTTTTGTTTTGTTGTGTTTTGACACAGGATTTTGTGTATTTCATGCTAGCCTCAAACTCAGTATGTAGCCAAGGATAACCTTGAAGTCCTGGTCTATCTGCCTTCACCTCCTGAGCTCTGAGCTTAACAGCTGTGCTCCAACACAGCATTCTTTGCAATATTCTAACTAAAGTCTACCACCTCTGTAGTAGAGCCCTCACTTAGCACATACATACCTTAAGTCCACAGAAGTAAAACCTCTTTTAATCAAAGATTCTTTAAAGCATTTTTTAAAAGGAAAGGAATATATTTAAAAATATGCCTATGTGGACTATTGTTTGAAAATTCAGAAAGAATTTTGAGATGATTGCCCCCCCTCAAAGTTGATACCTAAAGACATTATTTAGCCCATGGACTTTCAGCTGCAATTCAGTGTTTATACAGTGGACCAGTCCTTTCTTTCTTTGACTTTTAAATAGCCTGTTAGACTAGGCTGGCCGGCCAGTGAACCCCAGGGAGGAGTAGGAGTGTGCCTCTCCACACCTCTTGGTGTGGGATCTGGGAAGTGAACTCTGGTCTTCATGCTTTCGCAGCAATCATGCTACTCACTGAGCCATTTCCCCAGCCTCCAACTAAAGTAATCTTAGAGCTTCTCCATATGTGCAATTATGTCACCACCTTAAATGCCAAAATCCTGCTGCCAACCCACTGAAATTTTAAAAGTCAGGGAAAAGTGGCTGGAGAGATGGCTTAGTGGTTAAGATCACACCCAGCACTCATATCAGGCAGCTCACAACTGCCTGTAACCTCAGCTTAGAGGATCTGACTCCTGGCTTTTGCAGGTACCTGAACTCATGTACAGACTGACAGCATACACATGCACAAACACATACTCACACACACACCCCTTCTCCCTGTAGGGGTGGGGCTAAGGGCTAATGACTAAGATGTTAAGTTGAAATCTGACCTGTTTAACCTCATACATAGGGCTGATAGGATGAGTGTGAAAGTCAGGTCCTAGCCAGTTCCTTATCATGGTGTCCTCCTCTTCCCTAGGGCCTGGTTTTCTTCCTGGTCCCTGCTGTTCTTTGCCATCCTGGAGGGTCTCACATGCCAGTGTTTGTCCCTTCCCAGCCCTCACTACTGTTTTGGCATAGTGTCTCCAAATTTTCCTACCCATTTGATATTTTTATATTTAACCTTTTTTTTTTTAAACAAGGTCTCATGAATACCTCCAACTTGCTATGTAGTTGTGGCTGGCCTTCAATCTTCCTGTCTCCATTTCCCGGATTCTGGGTTACAGGTGTTTGCCATCACATTCAGCACCAATTCGTTTTAAACACCACCCACATCTGTCCTGATATTAATCCTAGTTTTCTACTGCCTGCTCTATTTAACATCTGGACTTGAAGAGATAGCTCAAACTTCACAGAACTCAAAAAGAGAAATATGATCTCTCTACCACATTCCCTGCCACTAGCCTGATCTTGTAGGAAATGAAGTCACCACTCACCAGCCACTCAAGGTAAAGTCTTATGTGACCTGGTTTCTTCCCAGTAACCTGGTAACATCATGCGTCATCTCCCTGCTACCTTGCTGTTATTGTCATAAGCCATCCCACAGTAGTTCTATGTTCAGCCCCCATGTCCTCATCATAGAACCCAGTTCAACTTTCAGTAGTAAGTCAAATCTTACAGTCTCCCCTGTACCTCCTTATGCATTCTTGTTCCAGGCTCCATGCCGCCACCCCATGCTGAACTTGAGGGCCCTGTTCCTAATGCCACTTCCTGCACTTGCCTAGCTTTACTTAATCTCACTAAGGCATTCTAGACAACTACTCCACTACTGAGCTATGCCCTAGCCCCTCGCTGGGGTATTCGAGGCAAGCGCTCAACCGTTGATTATTCACAGGGTGACCATGTCTGTCTTAGAAATTAAGCTCTGAATAATAAAGGGGAAGAAAAAGGGAATTTTGGTAGTAAATACTCTATCTCTATAACAGTTACCCAGGATAATGAACATATCAAGAGACAGGTATGTTTTAGCTCTCAGGTTCAAAGGTTTCAGAGATTGCTTTGTGCTTGTGGCAGTACAATGAAGCATGGTTGGAACATCTTGTGATGGACCAGTGCTGGCCAACTCATGGCCAGGAATTGAGAAAGAAAGCAAGAATTAGCATCCTGTCAGCTTCTTCAAGGGCATTTTCCTTCCCATACCACATGACCTAAAGCCAACCCAGTTGTTCCATCCCTTATAGTTCCTATCACCCCCCACGCCCCCCAAGAGCTGGTCACCAAGCCTTTAAAGCATGTGCCTTGAAGGACATTATTTAACATCCAAATCAGAGCAAGTAATTACACAGTTTCCCAGCACCTGTAATCTGTAATCCCAGCACCTAGGAGTCAGAGGCAGGATTACACCATGTTCAAAGACACCCATGGCTGCAGAGTAAACCCAATCTCAAAACAAAACATAGCCGAACACTCATCCCAGGTGCATTGTCCCTCCCAGGCTTCCCTGTCCCCCATTTGCCAGACTCCTCTCTCCAGGTAGGATGAGGAACTGAGTCCTTTTCCTCTGTGCCTCCCACTCTTTAGCCACCTGATCCTGCCGCTTCTGCTGGTTGCAACAGTTCTGTGTCAACCCCAGCCACCTGATTGTTAGGGAATGACTAGTGGCCTTCTTGGCTTCCCTGTCAGCTAGCACGTAGGTGTTCTTTACATGCATGAGATGAGTGGGTGACTTTCCCCAACCTGCTTCCTAATCTGTTAAATATATCTGCCCATGGGGTTATTATGTGACGGTGCATTTAAAAGTCCCACTTTGGTTCTGGCACACAAAGGGCTCTGTAAATACTCTTCAGAGGTTTGTGAATTTCCTTTTCATTCACTCGTGTTACTTATTATAAAAGAAAAAAGTGGGAGCTGGGGAAATGGCTGAATGGGCAAAGTGCTTGCCACCAAAGCATGAGGACATATTTCTGACCCTAGCACCCATGTAAAAGCAGCAAATGATCAGCCCTGGAAACATTATACACAAGAAACATTAGACAGCCTGATCATGTTTTATTTGTGTGTGTGTGTGTGTGTGAGAGAGAGAGAGAGAGAGAGAGAGAGAGAGAGAGAGAGAGAGAGAGAGAGAATAATTAAAAAGAGACTGAGGGGTACATGGGAGGGGATGTTGGAGGGAGGAAAGGGAAGGAGGGAAATGATGTAATTATCATCTCCAAATTTAAAAATTACAAAAAAAAAAAAAAAGCTTGAAGGCAACTAAAAAAAAAAAAAACAAACCAAAAAACAAAACAAATCAAAAGCTGAGCACTGTTGCATGTACCTGTGACCCAGTGCTGGGAGGCAGACACGAAGAATCCTTGAGATTTGTGTGCCAGACAGTCTGACTGAGTCACGGGGTTCCAAGTTCAGTGAGAGACCTTGTCTCCAAACTAAGATGGACAGTAGCTGAGGAAAGCGCTTCTTATTGCCTTCTGTCTACCACACAAATATGGACACACATACATACAAACACACAAGCTAGGCACTGCCTTCAAGAACCTGCTTATAGTCTTTTATCCTACTGTTTTTATATAATAGCCTAAGATGGCCTGACATGTCCAAGCCCTGAAATCCTTGTACTCTAAGAAATGCACTTCCCTGATGACACAGGCCCAGGCGGGCATGGCGGGGCTGGGGTGGGGGGAGGTTTGAGCCTGGGAAAGCCACTCGTCAGTTGAAAATGCTGGAGCTAGTGCTTGGAGCCTGCCAAGCCTGCTCATAAAAGCAGTGTGTTCTAGGTACAAAATGAACCCCAGAGAAAATATAAACACAAGATGAAATCTATTTGAATATGAAGACGCTGCATATCGTCTCCCAATGTATCAAGATCACATCCATCTTAATTTTATTATATATTAAAGTTTTGAACTTTTCAAATAATGCCATTTTCGTTGCTTTAGAGCATCTGAGAATTATAGAGCTATTTGGCGTGGCTGTCAGGCAAGGATTCCTGCCATTTATTGGGGCCCTGGTTTTATTTAATAGCCAGATGAATGGAACAGTTAATAAAAGAAATATTGCTTTATTCCCTGACATTTATGTCCTTGGTTTCCAATAAAGAATTGAAATTATGAATAGTTGATGGTTTAAATTGATGTTTTATGTTGAACGCTAGCTATAATTTGCCCTCTGAGGATTGTAATACCACGAAACAGATGGTTTTTCACAGTAACAAATTGCTATGTGTATACAGTCTATAGCCGTGGCTTTCATATACATTCACCTTCAGTTCTGAACTGACCTGCTTCTGTAAGATGGGGAGACACATGGGTCCTCCAGGAAAGAGTTCTGACCAGGGAGATGCAGCCAGACCCTCGAGGTCCTATGAAGATTCAGGTTAAGGTCAGAAGTAGAGGTGGGGTATGTTTGTCAGCCTTTGCCTAAATACAGCCTGTACCTGCCAGTAGGGTCTGTCAGGAGCCACATTCTGTTGAAGGTCATGGTAACTAGTATGAGACGGGGCTTGATTCCACCCACCATGAGACTCGACACCCTTTCAGAGCAGGCAGAAAAACACAGCAACACAGTGATACACTTTGTAGGTGAACTGCAGTGGACAGGTTGTGAATGCTAGAGCCAAGTGACTGGGGAAGCAACCTTTGGATAGTCTCCTGGACACCCTATCCTCAGTTTCCGGGCCTATAAATGTGGATAACAAAAACCTCCTTCTTATGACAATCAAATGATGCAGTTTCTACCAAATAATTTTGAGCTTAGTGCTGGCCTAGGTAGTGTTTAGAAGGAATAACTGAAACTGCACAGGCTGGGCATGTGGCTCATTTGGTAGAGCATGTGCTGAGCCTGGGAGCAAGCTCTGGGTTTGAGCCCCAGCACTGCATAAACCAAAGCAGATGTGAAAGTTAGTGCATGCCTGGAAAGCCAGCATACAGGAGGATCAGGAACTCCAGATCATCTACCATAGTGAGTTTGACATTAGCTAGATACATAAGATCCTAGAGAGGAAGGAAGGAAGGAAGAGGGAGAGAGGGGTGGGGTGGTTTATCTAAGAGTTTGTTCTTGAGACTAAATAAGAACATTAGCAAAGTAAGTACTGCGCTAATACAGTTGGTAAAATAAAAGCTACTCCTTGCATGACTCACCTAAAAGAGCAAGAAGCTATTTTCCTGGATTGAATCTTTTCCTTGACTCTTCCCAAGGAGGTGAGGGGCAAGGGCCCTTGTTGAGGCCTGCTGGAGCCACCCTTGGCAACCCCAGGCTCTACGCTAACCGTGCTTCAGTGGCTTCAGCAGGGACCTGAGGTTGAGCTCCGAGCCCAGCCCTCACAGGCTGCTGAGCCAGAGAGCTTGGCTTCTGTCAAGTTAACAAAAGAAGAACTGACCTTAACTATGGACTCTTCTTGGTCAGACACCTTCTGGGACCTTTCCCATTAGTAACTAAGGCTGTTGAACTGGCTTGAACGTTCTCTGAGCCCAGGCACAGCCCTCAGCATGTGCCATTGCTTCACTGGCCTCCACTCAGTACCAGACCCAAGTCTGGGCTCCCATGCATCCTCACATCTGTGCCCCTGGCACTGCAATCCAGAATTCTGCTTCTCTCCTCACCAAGTGCCATGCCTGCATGGGATGCAGAGACCAGTGATGGCAGACACATCTTTACCTAGCAGGGAGTATGGGGCACTTACGTTGAAGGGCTGTGGAAGGTGAGCTGAGAAAGGCTCTTTTGACCTAACTTGTATAGAAGGATGCTTGTTTACTGTTCAGTAGGGTGCAGTCATTTTGTGAACATAGTTTTATTGGCAATAGTGACCCAGTCAGTAATCCAAGAACAAGGCTCATTTGAAGTCTTTGCAGACTAGAATCATGTTTCAAAGATAATTATAAACAAAATCAGAGATTGAGGTCATAGCTTAGCTAGTAGACTTGTTCAATATGCCACAAAGCCCCAGGTTACATCCCCAGTGCCACATATACCATGCTGTATGCCTGGAACAGAAAGGGACAATATTTCCTCTGTGTAACACTTTTGTCATGGTAGTTTAGTTTTACATTATCATGACACTGGAGAGAGAGAGAGAGAGAGAGAGAGAGAGAGAGAGAGAGAGAGAGAGAGAGAGAGAGAGAGAGAGAGAGAGAGAGAGAAAGCATTACAGGAATTGGGAGATACAGCAGTGGTTAAAATGCTTGCCAGGCAAGCAAAAGGACCCTATTTCAAATCTCCAGTTCCACACAAAGATGGATGTAGCACTGCAGGTGTTTGTAATCCCAACCCTTCTTCAGGGAGATGAGAGAGAGGCAGGGACAGGAGACTCCTTGGAAGTCCCAGGGAGGGCCACCTAGCTTGGCTATGCTGTTGTGAACAAGCAGAAGCCATGTCTTAATGGAGGTAGAAAGCGAGGGCTGACCCCTGAGGTTGTTTTCCCACCTCTGTGTGCATGCTATGGCATGTTATGCCTGTACTTACACCAACATGCATGCTCACACATACACACTCATACAAATTCAATAACATAATAGCAATGAAAAAGAAGACATTTCTGGGTTCCTCCTACCCACTTGCATTGTTGAAGTGTTCTAGAATACTGTCTAGAATGTTATGCCTGGGAAAGCCAGGCTCAGAGCAGGCACCATGGCCTCAAAGAATTTAAGCAAGATTCTGGTTGACCAAGTTTTGCTAGAATTCAGAGCTTCATAGAACATCAATTATATTTTTAAACCAGTAATTTTTTTTTTGGATTATTTTCAAAATACTACTCGGCTCATCTGGACTCTGTCATGTGGGCCAAGTGACTTCACATTTGGGATTTGTAGTATGTGTAACAGGTAAGTGTGGCTATGGTGGTGGTAGAGGGTGGGCCAGGGATGAGGCCTGAGTGTCAGTGCACCTAGCCAGAGCCTGCTTGAAGCTCAGGTGGAAATGAGGGAGGTGCTGAGTTACACATCCACTCCATTTGTCACTAAGGATGCTCTTCTGCCACAGAGACTGCAAAAAGGTCTCAAAGCACAGCCTTGACCCAGGTATCTTCCTCTATCACTTTCTACTTCATTTTTCTCTATTATGTTTATTTAACTTTCAGGGAGGGGGCATGTGTGCCATGGTAAGTATGCAGAGGTTAAAAAGACAGCTTGAGGGAATTGGTTCTCTCCCTACATCATGTGATTTCTTAGGATTAAACACAGGTTATCCGGATTGGCAGCCAGTACCGTTGCCTGGTGAGCTGTCTTGCCAGCCCTCCCCCTTGTTTGCTGAGACAGGGAATCATTGGAGCTGGAGCTCTCTGATGCAGATAGACTGACTGTGCAGTGAGCTACAGGGATCTTCCTATCCCATCCCCCTCTGCTAAGAGAGCAGACAGGTGCTTCTGCACACATCTTTTTTGAGGGCTTTACTTAGGTTCTCATGCTTCTGCAGCAGGTATTTTACCCATTGGACCATCTCCCCAGCCTAAAACTGACATCAGTATTTGATGTAAGACTTCAAGGAGCTCAGCACACCCAGTGAATCCACATTGTGCTCACTGCAAATGCCTGCTCAAGGCTAGCTGAGTTCCCCAGGGTCTATGAGCATCCAGTGCCCAGACGGGGATTCAGTGCATGTTTGTCAGAATAGGAAATATGTGTTTCTTTCTTGGCCATATGTTTCATAGGGTACATTGACTTAGACCTCAATGATATAGAGCTGAACTCAGATTCTGATGATCTAAGCCAGGTTTTTCCAGCTGTTTCTGGAAGAAAATATACCAAAGTGTTAATAGGGGTTAAACCTTGGACTTTTTTTTTTTAAATTTGTTTTAATTCAAGAGATTTTTGGTTCGTGGTAATTTTTAAAACATCTTGTGTGTGTGCGTATGTATATATATATTTACATTTGCATGCTTGTATATGTATGAGTGCCACAGCACATACGTGATGGTCAAAGAACCACCTCAGGTGCCAGTCCTTGCCTTTCAACTTACATAGTTTTGAGACAAGTTCTCTTTTGTTGCTCTTAAGTGTCCTACTAGCTTCCTCAGATTCTGCCGTCTCGGCCTTCCTCAAAGGAACTCCGAACTGCAGCTGGTGCTGGGCCTAGAGTTCTCGTGGAGTCTGGGGATGCAAACTCAGGTTGTCAGGCTTGCTCAGCAAGTACTTCATCCACTGAGCTGTCTCCCCAGACCAGACCATGTTAGGTTTGTACCATTAGAAAACAGTGAGCACTGAGCAAATTCAGTATCTGCAGCTCGTTCTTCCTCAAATTTCCAGGCCAAAAGTCCTGAAGGTTTCAGAAAGCAAGATGTGAATGTCCAGAATGTAGTCCTTCCATTGAGTCCATGTGGATAAAGCAGTGTGACAGCACTGACTAGGTCATCTAGAGATGTGTGGAGACCATACGTTATGCCATTTTATATGAGACTTGAGCAGTATCTGACTAAGTGTGCCTATCTTTTGGTGTCCTATAACCTTATAACCTTATGCCCAAATACCAAGAGATAATGAATGTCATTTCTCATAATGCTCTTTGAGTTTTGAGACATGGTCAGTCACTGATGAGGCTAGGCTGACTTGCCGGTGAGCCCCAGGGATCTTCCTGTGTCCACCTCCCTAATGCTGACATTATAAGCATGTGCTGTTATCCCAGCTTATTCACCTGGGTCATGGGGACCGAGCAGGTCGTCATGCTTTCACAACAAAGTGCTTACCACTGACCCATCATTCCCAGCCCAACTTTCTTACGATTCTGGGAGCATTTGAGTGTTCCAAGGAATGCTGTGGCCACCGCCAGCTCTGGAGTGGACAGCTGAGTGGCCTAGGAAAGCTTTCACCTTTCTGGCCTCAGCTTTGCCTTTATTAAAAGAAAGCCTTGTTCCTTAATTTTGTTTTTGGTGATGAGTCCCAAGAATGCAATTGTTTGCATACAGTGGAGGTGGCCTGTGGAGAGAGCACACGGTTCATTATATTGAGGTGGCCCTGAGCTCCCCAAGGGGGAATATTTGCCTTTTCAGTCCATGGTAGGTCAGAGAACTCCTAAAGCAAGCAGTGCAACTGCTGTATGTATCCTTCGAAACACTCCTTGCAGACTGCTGACCACGTCTCCATCCCTGGTTATGTGGCCCACACTAGTGTCATTGCCTCTCAGCAGTTTGGAACGCCCTGCCTGTTGTTCTTATGCTCACCCACTCCCTACTCTTTCCACTTGGCCTTAGCCACCCTTCCCTTTCTGTGTCTGTCGATGCAGGGTCAGTCACCCTCAAGCTATCCTTGAATCACTGCTTCATGTATAAACACTGTCGCCCTTCCTGGGAACCTGTCTGTGAACTGGGTTGAAGGCTTGGGCTCCCTCTGTTGCTGCCTTCAGGAACCTGCTTGATACCTCTCTTCTGAGGACCTTTTTCTTCTTAAGGCCTCGGTTTCATCTTTAGAGGGCATTTGAGAATCTGGAGCCAGGCTGTGGATGGTTATGGGGATTGTTAGGGTTGATGGTTTGTGGCTCTTCCCACCCCAGCGCTGATCAATTCTCCTAGGTTGCTTGGCCATTCCTCACTTTTTTGCAATGTCCTTCCATTTCATTCTCACTTCTTTATTCCTGCCACATGGACTCCAGAAAAAAAAAATCTTTACATAATTCTGGGGAACAGCCCATTAAAAAGCACTTATGGTATGTGTCCCAAGAGAGGGGACCAGGGGAGATCATGCAAAGTTGAGTATCTTCCCCACCACAGGACACACTCCTAGCCATGGCTTTGCCAGGACTTCTTGAAAAGCATCTGTCATCCTCATCTCCCATTTCCACCCCTGGGCTTTTGGAAGGAGGAAAAGGGAGGCTTTGGGCCTCCTGAAGTTGAGTCCACCACTGGCACAAAAGATAGGCTCTTTGGAACCAGGCCAGAACCCAGCCTCCCATGCCCCAGTTCATACCAGAGAACAGTCAGGAAGCCATTTCCTCCTGCTGACTACCAGGGACCGACTTTCTTCTTCCCTCTTCATCAGGGCCAACTTTTTATGTCAAGGGCATGAGAGAGAAAGAGAGAGAGACTGCTGACCTCCTAGGTTCATGGCTAGACTTTGAAGTGTGTTTCCTCTGGGGCCCCAGGCTTCACCACTGGGGGATGCCCGGAAAAGGTCTGTAAGCCTCCGCCGGCCATGAAATCCGGCCTCACCCAGAGTCTCTGCACTGAACATCTGCTGGCCTTACTCCAACACAAGGCTAGGCACTCTGGTGGTGAGGAACTAGAAAAGGCAGCCACCAGAGACCGCTCATTACCCAGACTTACGCTGTCTCTTGCAGTAGGACTTCCGTTTTGGCTCCAGTCTTCTGCTAGGCAGAAGCTTGGTCCTTTAAACTTCATAGACTGCAAGTACTGTGAGATTGCCTGAAATCTCAATTCCCTGGCAAGCATGCCTCTCTTGGATTTACTTCAGCCACATCTGGAAGGCAGGATTGTCACTGCTGCTCCAGTTGGAGCACCTACCAACAGGGTATGGGAACAGGTTTTCCACTGCGCTGAAGCTGGTGACAAATTGACAGAGTATAACCTGTTCATTGGTGGCAGGGCCACTTGTGGTCCAATTGCCTACAAGATTAAACTTCCCCCAGGCGATGTGCACAGTACCAGGAAGAGTGGCAGGCAGCCTGGTTCAGGATTACTAACGACTGTGGGAATTGATCTGGTTTTTTAAAGTGTATGGGTTTTGGAGTTGTCAGGCTTTGTAAGAAAATGAAATCCTTTGTGCCAGCGCTGGTTCTGCTGCTTGTGTGAGCAGTGGACACACTCGTGTGCGTGCCAGTGCACGTGTGTTGTAGAGAGTTCCTATTTTGAGCTGTTTGGGAAAGCAGCTGCCCTGAATTGAGGCGCATGTGTCTTCAGCTTATTTCCCGATGTTAGCCTAAAATAGAAACCGGCCTCTGTCGGCAGTGGCTCTCCCGGGCAACTTGTCAGCAGAAGCACTTCCAAGTGTTTCCCCAGTCTATGCCTTTGACGGAGAGTGACTTCTTTCTTCTTTAATTTATTCTATCTGCTGGGCTGTTGATAGAACCCATGGTCTTGTGCATGCTAGGCAAGTTCTCTCCAGCTGAGCCACACCCCCCAGCCCTTCATCACTCTTAGCCAGGCTAGCATTGAACTAGCAGCCTCCTGAGTGCTAGGATTATAGGTATGTGTCACACTTGACTAGGAACAGTTTCCTCATGCCTGGACCCACTGCCCTTTAACCTCCACCATCAGGTAGTTTCAAGTCTACTGAAAATTATTAAGATACCTACCTACAGTCTAGATCTCTGCCACCACAGGAGCTAGCAGTGACCTTCAACTTGGCCTTCATCCAACTTGGTTTAGTGAACCCCTAGGCTGTCTGACCTTCCTCTCCAGCTTGAACACAATCATGTTTAATGTTTGTGTTCTTTGCCTTTTAACTAAGTAATTCTTGTTTATTTAGCTGTGAGTGAGGGGCAAGGGCGGGCATGGAA
Organism: Tokudaia tokunoshimensis; assembly: GCA_036184795.1. Classification (NCBI taxonomy): domain Eukaryota; kingdom Metazoa; phylum Chordata; class Mammalia; order Rodentia; family Muridae; genus Tokudaia; species Tokudaia tokunoshimensis. Next base: position 26,471,187 of record BTHU01000006.1, on the reverse strand, counting down.
ATGATCCCCCTCTACCCTTTAGATCACTCAATAAACACTTCAGTCAAGTGAGTCCTGTAAGCCTTAGGCTGCACTAAGGAATATCAACTGTTGGGTGGCCTGGCCCCAGTGCTAGGGCTCTCTGTCCTGTAAAGCAGTCAGTCGTCTCGGGTGATAGATGACTACGTGAGGCACTCTGGAATTCCAAGAGGAAATTTTTTTCTGCCTGGTGGAGAGGTTGACTTCATGCAAATGGTCGCCGGCAGCCCTAGCTTCTTCTACCCTCGCATGGCTTCTGCAGCTGTCTTGCTGCGCTGTCAGTTTGATTTTCAGGTCTGTCCTCCAGAACTTCATCTTCAAGAGGCCAGGACTCCTGGAATCCAAGCACACAGAGGCTATGGCAGGAGGATTGTACATTTGATGCCAGCCTGCCTATATAACAAGACCCTGTTTCAGAAAGAAAGGAAGGGGGGCGGGTATATAACTTCTCAGCTGCATGCGTACAGAGCACATAGCAGATACTCGTGAGTACATTCCTGATACTCACTGGAGGCTTACTCAAAGCAGCAAGACTCACCTGCTCCAAAGTATGTCCCTGCTTGTTAGCCACTTGCACTGAAATGGTAGTGAAACTTGAGACCCACAATTCCTGCTCTAGTTGTGTCATTGAATAATGAGATGCTTGTAATCCAAACACTGAGGAGGAGGAGGAGGAGGAGGAGGAGGAGGAGGAAGAAACAGAGGTAGATTGCTGGGGCTCACTGGCCAACCAACACAGCTCAATCTAAAAGCTCCAGGCCAGTGAGACCCTGTCTCAAAAAAACTTACAGACATCACCTTGTAGAGCTGGCTTCTAAGAAGGCAGGAAAGCTACTTGGAATCAGGGTATCCCAACCCAGCCTGAGCTCACAGATAAAAGGAGCTTTTACACAGGAGTCAGAGCCTGTATTCTCCCTGGTTGGTAGACCTGTGTTCTGGTTCTGTGGCAGCCTGGCACTTCAATTCAGAATGAGTGTGGGTCTCACTGGTGTGTGTGATCAGGGCTCTGAGGCTGCAAGGGCACCAAGGTGATGCTCCCATGCAAGTTGACTTGTAGCCTCTCTTTAGGAGTATGTGGGATTCAGCATGCCCATTTCTTGAAATACTTTGAGTTTCAGCTTCCATGTGATACAAGATGTTGAACATTCTAGGTCTCCCACAAAATACAGCTTACTCCCTTGCTCCCCCTTCATCCATATCTGGATGTGGTTGGGATGGTTTTCCATAGTGGAATGCAGATTGGAGTTTGGTTTTCCATGGGCTCATTTTCAGCATGAGTTTGACATCTTCCTCTACCATGCACATGGGTTTAGTGAAGTACAACTGGCCTAACAGAGGTGCCCCCGACCTGTTGATGAGACGGGGTTACGAGGCACAGAGCAGAACGCCCAGGTCGCATCTCTGGCAGTTCAGCAGATTCCTGCCCTGCCATCCCACGTGCTATATATATATATGTCTTGGATTGAGATAGGGTGTCACATTGCAGCATTTATGAGAACAGAGCGTAGATGTTGGTGATAAACCAGCTCATAAATGACCACGAGTAAGTTTTTATTCCAGAAGCATTCTGAGCTCACGCAGACCTGTTCATGTCCCGGGTCTCCTTAGATGTTCACAACAGCCTCTCAGTCACCATTGTTTCTGGGAAGTCTTGGGGGTTGGGTCTCACTGAGGTTGAGAGTTATGCCTACTCGATTTACACAAGAAGATAAGGTGGGCATTGGACATTCACAGGACTTATGCGTGCCTGGATTCCGAAGTCTGGCTAATTCCATGGCTAAGGTAAATCCTTCTCACAAGTTTACCTTGTGGGAGAAGGTGGGACAAGCAGAAATGGGAATGGACAAGGTATAGTCCAGAGGCCTACAACTTCTGTGTGTGGTTGTGGTGCTAGGGATTGAAACATTCCCCACACGGGTACTCTACTGCTGAGCTACTGGGGAGTCTGGACAAGTGCTCAAATCTGCAACATCTTCTTCAATCTTCTTTATTATATATTTTTTTTCTTTTTCTTTTTTTTTTTAAAGACAGGGTCTCATCAAGCTGCCCAGGCTGGCCTTGAGCTCTTTCTGACTCAGCTTACCCAGCAGCTGGGACAACAGGCCCACTACCACCAGGCCTGACCACGGACTTTCTCTTGAAGGGTATGGCATTAAATATTTTAGACCTGGCTGGGTAAAAGGCAAAATCAGGATATTATGTAGGGACTTGCATAACCATTTTAAATGTAACCATTTAAAAGTGTAAAAACCATTCTTAGCTCATGGACCATAAAAATACCAGAAGCCAGCTGGATTTAGCTGGCTTGACGGAGCTTACCGACCCAGGGTGGACTATCTCCTGTTAGTTACAAGTACAGTTCTGCAGATCTGCTCACCCTGCCTCACATGCTTTCTTCTCCTGCTGCGAGGGGCTTCTAAGCAGAAGCCATTGTGAGTCAGTGGGTTTAGCCTGTCACAGGCACGTTTGTGTTCACTTTCGTCTCATAATTGCCCTCTGATCCTGTTTGAACCACTGTTGTTCTGACTTCCAAGCATGGCTGCACAAGTGTGTATGTGTGATGTGTGCAGGTCGGTGTGCACATGTATATGTAGGGGTCAGAGGTCAACCTTAGGTGTCACTTCTTTCCATCTTTCGTTTAAGACATAGTTCCTCATTGGCCTGGAGGTTTCAGATTAGCTGTCCACAAAACATGTTTTGTTTTTGAGTTCTGGGGATTGAATTCAGGGTCTTACCTTGCGAGGCAAGCACTTTACCCTCCGCACCCCACCAGGCTCTTCTTCAACCCCAAGTGCTGCACTTCTCTTTTCCCCATCCAGGCTTCTTCACATCAGGGCTACCTGGTAGAGAGCTTTGCCTACCACCTTGTACTTCTTCATGTGTATGCCTCTACAAATTTAAATTTTATGGGCCTGAAGAGATAGCCCTGTTGGTAAGCATGCTTACTGTGCAAGCATGAGACCTGAGTTTTGATTTCTAGCACCCACTTTAAAAAAAAGTGTGCAGAGGTCTGGCATTTGGAGGTCAGAGGGCAACTTGCAGGATCAGCTGTCTCTTTCTGACACACGAGTTCCAGGGATTGAGCTCAGGACGTCAGACTTAGCAGCAAGCACTTTTATCCACTGAGAGAGCTCACTGCTCTGTCCCTCTTTTAGTGACAGGGTCTCACATATTCCAGGTGGGCCTCAAGTCATTGTGTAACTCAGATAATCTTGAACTTCTGATCTTGCCACCTCTCCTCCTGCTTGCTGAGGTTACAGGTGTGGGTTTATGCGATGCTGGGGACGATACTGAGGGCAAACCCTCCACTGACTGAGCTACTCCTCCAGCCCTTGAATATGCCCTTTGTGGCCACAGGCAGCATGTCCCCTCATCCCCTGGAAACTTTAGTCTGGAAAAGTGTCATGATTGGAAGCTGGGATGGAACACATATAGCTTGTGCCAGGCCAAAGCAAAGAAAAGTGACTGGAGTCTCAAGTGAGGGACCTGGTGATGCTCCTCCCACTCCTTCTTTGCGGGAGTATACTAGGTGAGTTCATCTTGTTTTGATACAGGATTTCTTTTATGTAGCCCAAGGTGGCCAGAAATTAGATAAGTCCAATGATGCCCCTGACCTCTTGTATCCTTCCTTCCACCTCTGGAGTGTTGGGATTACAGTCCTGTAAGCCAACATCCCAGTTTATGCAGTTCTGGAGATGAAGCCTAGAGCCTCCTGCACACTACACTAGGCAAGCACTCTACCAACTGAGCTATACTCCACCACACTGTGCCTAGTTGGGAGTCTCATGTGTGCATAATTTTAGCTGCTCTGATGACAAGATGGAATTGCATGTAGCTCAGACTGCCTTCAAACTCATGATCCTCCTGCCTAGGCCTACTGAGTGCTGGGATGACAGGTTAGCACCACCATGCTAACCAAGCCTTAGTTCATTTTTACTTGAGTGTCAGGGGGCCCTAAGTGGACTTAGATAGCTGCAAATCAGAGTAAATGGCTAGATGCCCGGGGCATGGACTTCTGCATCACTGCTGTCTATAGCTGCTTTTTCTAGGTCTTTGTATCTTTTAAAGGTTGTAGCTAAGACTTTTCTATTTTCTATATGGGAGAAGCCTTCTGTGGTTGAACTCCCAGGAGGCACAGCCGGGTTCATGAATAGTCATCTGTTGGTCACACCAAGTGTGTGTGGTGTCTGTTCTCCCATCTCTGGGAAAGTGGAGACAGGCCTGGAGGTGTATTTCTTTGCTTGTTTGTAAGTTTGACTCCATAGAAATTTACTGATTGAATACATGAATGGAGCATTTTTCTTAGCTAATTTTTTTTCTGGGTTGGTTGATTAGTTTAGGGGTGTGTTTGTGTGTGTTTTGTTATTTATATTGGTTGGTTGGGCTTTTGTTTTGTTGCTCAGACACAGTCTCATCAAGTACCCTAGACTGGCTTCGTTTGAACTCTTGAATTTTCAGTCCTCCTGCCTTTACTTCCCAAGTGTTGGGATTATAGGTGTTTGCCGCATGCTAGGTTTATATACCGCTACAAATTGAACGAGGGCATCATCATGCCAGGAAAGAAAGCACTCTGCCAGCTTAGCTACACTTCTAGCCCTTTCCCAGATAATCCTGCCAACTTGTTAGAACCTTAAAATATTTTCATCTTTTATATAGGGAATATGTCAAAATCAATTCCCACCTACCACAGTTTTTTCAGACCATTCCTGAGTATGCGGTACAAAATGCAGGGCTTGGGATCGAGGAGAGCACTACTCAGGTGAAATTGTTTTGGAATCCTTATTGCCCTGTGCTGTTCTCTTTTGGTGTTGCTGGAATGTAAAGTTAGTCCTGTACTTTGACCTTATTCAAACACTTAGCCATGCAAACATTTTGCCCAGGGTGATGGTTTCAGGTCCTGTGGCTGATTAGGTGTATAGTCTTTATATACCAGAGTTGTAGATGGAGAAATTCTCAAGAGAGATGATGGGTATGGAATTGCTGAAGCTCTATTCAACAGTGGTTGGAGATAAATGGATCTATATTAGCCGTATATGGTAATAACAGAAAAGTCTGGGCAGCTGCTTTTGACATCTATGAACTTCCGTATGACTCATCCAGCCAGTCAGGCGGCTCTGGACTGCAGACTGAAGCCTTCCACTGAGTCACTATGAGTGACTGCACAGACGCCAGGCTGAATATTCAAGAGTGAATCTCAAGGCTGCCTGAAGCCTACTCTTGCTTAAGAGGCACGGAAGAGGTAGCAAGAGGAATTCCTAAAGTAGTTGATTGTTTTTGTTTTTGTTTGTTTATTTGTTTTTTTTTATTTGTTTCCTCCCAACCCCCTCTTTGAGCCAGTTTCTCTGGGTAGCTCAGGCTTGCTTAGATGATCCTCCCAATTCAACCTCCTAAGTTTCTGGGTTTATAGCATGTACCACCACACCCTGTGTTCAAAAGTATTTTAAAGTCATTTTCTCTGTTAAGTGTTACATTTTTCTTAATGCTTTTTAAGTGACTCTTTAAGTAGTTGACACCCCCATGCCATCAAATCCTCCATACATAGATAATCGGACATGAGTTGAAAATATTGAGGCTAAAAGTCTCATCTGTATTGAATGTGCAAAGATTTCTACTGTGATTATTCCCTAAATGATACAGTAGAACAGCTAGATACATAGTACTGTTACTATGGCAAATATTGCAAGTCATCTAGAAATGATTCAGGGCTGAGGCTGAGGCTGGTGTACAGCTACAGGTAGAACAATGGCCTCCGTTCTCAGTGAAAGCTGGGGTTGTGGTGTAGAGAACTTGTCTAGCACAGGTGAGTCCCTGAGTTTCATCCCCAGAACCTCGACTAAACAGACTAAAATTCACAGTGTACACTGTGTGGATATGTACAAGCCGGTTCTGTATAAGTACTGTGCCATTTTGTGTAAGGAACTTCAGTGTCCACGGATATATCAGATGGGTGAAGTGTTGAAGCCAATCCCCAATGGATAATGAGAGGCAACTGCTCTGAGCACTTGAGACCATTGCATAGGGAGGTCAGTGGATCAGATATCTTTTGGAGATTGAACAATAGAATGTCCTAGAATGTGCCTTTTCTCTCCACCCCTGCCTAACATGGTAAACCTCAGCTCCATAGTTGTGTTCCTTGTCAGCAGCACTGACACTGGTTACTCAGGGTGAGGACCAGGGTCAGGATGCTTCATTCTGCCCTGAAGACTGTTTCACTTCTCGTGCTCTGTTCAGGCATCCTTTAGGACACTTCAGAGCATCTTCACATAGTTTTAAAAGCTGCTTTCAAAGATTTCCATTCCTTAGATGCCCACTTCATCAGACATTTTGTAGGCCATCCATGTGGCATAAAGAATTCCATCTAGAAATTAAGAAATTATAGGCTGCATTTCCTGTGCCAGTAGCTTGCTCTGTGTTATTTTCCATAAGAAATGAGACTAGGAGGAGAAAGGGGGAGAGCCATGTGCAAACAGACCTCGTTTAGATTCCATCTATGTGGACTTGCTGCTTGCACATGGGCTACTAGACACCTGGTTAGGATCTGGCCTCCTTTTGATCGCATACAGTAATCACTGTGACTGCAAGTAGATTTGCTCATCTTTTATTATTACTAACTCCTGAGCAGCTCTGTGAAGCTAAGTATTAATAAACAGTATGTGTTCGTGATTAAGTTGAGACAAAGGAACACCTTCCCTGTGCCTCTTCATAAAGCATGACCCACATGAATGATGGGTAAAATTGAGGTCAGGATTTCAGATGAGGAAGCAATTGAAATGGAGACCAGATCCGGACATGTTTAAGATCTGACTTTAAGTTATATAAACATTTGTTTGTTTGTTTGTTTGTTTTTGTGATTGTTAAGGATTGAACCCAAGGCTCTGACAATACTACAAAGCAGTTCTTTTTGCTTAGTCTTGTCCTTAGCGCTTCACTGCGGGGATTCTAGGCAAGTGTTCTGAGCTATGCCTCAATCTGTCTTTAAGTCACATACACAGGCACACGCACACACATCCTGGCCTCATTTTGAATCCTATCATCTGACTGTTGATACCCTTTGTCTGTTCACATTGCAGTTGTGTAGGGACTGTCTATACTCCTTGGACGTTGATTTGTGGTGTTCCACATCTTCCCCACTGTCTCCTGAGTCTTGTTCCTCTGATGATCAAAGAGGGATTGCTCATTGTAGAGATTTACAAAAAGCATTAGGAAGAGAGAATTAAATCAGCCATATCCTAAAAATGAATATTAGCATGTGGTTTTTAGGCCTGTACAACATTCTGATATTGTGACATCTTAATCTACAGCGCTCACCTTGAAAATGAGCTGTGAACAACAACTCCCAATGTTTTAAGTAACTGCATAGCTCTGCACTGGGCTCACAGACTGTTGGGCATGATTTCTTCTCTTCACTGGCTTATTATTTGTGATTATTATCTATTTTAATACAATTAGGGGGCTGAAGTGATGACTCAACAGTTAAGAGCACTTGGTGCTCTTCTAGAGGACTCAGGTTTTTGTTTCCAGCACCCATATCAGATGGCTCCCAGTGCAATAACTCCAGCTCCAGGGAATCCAACATTTTCCTGCCTTAGGGCACCTGATGTGTTTACATGAGAACAAACATGCCTGCAGTGCTTTGGATAAGCGCGGCCCACAGAAGGAGGGTCATATGTTTGAATCCTTGGTCCCCGGTTACTGGAATTGTTGGGGAAGGATTAGGGAGGTGGAGGACATGTCACTGGGAGCAGGCTTTGAGATTTCAAGAGATTCTGGCCATTCCCAGTATGCCCTGTTTCCTGCTTGTAGTTCTGAGCTGTGAGCTCTCAGCTGTGAGCTTCCAGCTGCTGTCCCTTCTCTCCACCATGGTCTCTAACCCTCTAGAACTGTAGACCAGTTAGTTACTCTCTTTTGTAAGTTGCATTGGTAATGGCGCTTTATCACAGGAATATTTGTCACTAGAGGTCTTCACGTAACACAAGCTCTTCTGAAACTAAGTTATATTAACCAAGACTGACTATTTTCCTGCTTCAACCTCCTCAATCCTGGGATTACAGCTATGTAGAACTGCTACTGGCTAGAAATTTCTGGCTTTGTTCATGATTGTGCTGCGTTCCCCAGCAGATGTCTGTTGAAGAGCTAGAACTTGGTGTCAGGCCTGTATCCCAGTGGCTTTTTGCCTACCATGCACAAACAAAGCCTGCGGTGTGTCCCTAGCTCCATAAACCGAGTGTGGTGGCACATGCCATAGCCCCAGAGCTCAGGAGATGGAGAGAATGGTTGGAAACTCAGAGTCATCCTTGCCTACATAGTGAGTTTGAATCCAGCTGGGCTACAGGAAATATAAGTCACTCACTTGATTTAACAGTATTTACTGTTCGTTGAAAAAATAATTTCATCAAATTCCAAATATGCCACTGTATTGCAAAACTAGCTTAGTCTTCAGTAAGTAATTCCACTGTGGAGTCTTAACTGTTTCTAGTTTTCCCCTGCCTTAAAATTTGCCTAATGATTCTTGTGCATACATTATCCTTATATTTCTGCTTAGTCTCAAGAAGAGATTCCTAGAAATAAAACTCTAAGCCAGGGGTAAATCTGCATTCTAACTTTTAAATACCCATTTGTTTGAATGTTAGCAGGGCTGGAGGTCCTAAATAAATCATACAGGGAATATGTCTGATGAGAGGAGGAGTCACTTCCTGATTGGTTCCTGAAACAACCCTGGTTGGTTTTTGTTTTTTAAGGCACCTCTAGAGCCTGTCCCATGTATAGCACATGGATCAAGTTTGCTAGCCAGTCTGGGAAGAGCATCTTGCTCATTCACCCAGCATATTCCTTGAACTAAATCAGCAAAGAGCCCCAGAGTCTGCCGGACACCTTAACCTGGGTCTTCATTTCTACTAAGACGTGAGGCGCTTGAGGAGAAGGGACCAGAGCTTTCAGTCACTGCTCATAGTGAACACTCAAATGGTCTCTGAAGGAAATATATGGAACATGTGGATCCTGTCTTTGGTAAACTCATGCAGTGTTTTCATAATTCTGGGATACAAATAGAAGTGTAGATAGGACCAGCTATTTGGAAAGTGGCCCAGAAGTCCGGAGACGTAGTTCTATTGGTGAAGTGCTTCCTGTGCAAGCACAAGGCCAACAAGAGACTCAGAAAACAAGGTAAATGGCACCTAAATAATGACAGGTGACTTCCACATCCACTGTGTATCTATACAGACAAACAAGCAGTACACGTACACACTAAAAGAAGAGAAGAAAGAGAAAGCTATAGAATATTAAAAGCAGACTGAGATGTGACTGAGACTCATCTGGAGAATTGGTCACTAGAATCTGAGGTTGCTTTCTCTTCATTCCCACCCTGACCCTCTAGCCATTAGTTCTAGAAGAAATGGCCATTTCTCAGCATTTTGTTTTCTTTAAATTGAAAATAATACGGGATAGGATGTGGCTCAGAGTGCTTGCCTAGCAGGCGTAGTGCACTGAGTTTCACAATCATGCATGGTGCTCACACGTGTCATCACAACAGGATGGGAGACAGCAGGATCAGGAAGCCCAAATCAGCTTCAGTTAAATAATCAGTGTGCTTGGGTCTTGCATGAGCCTTATCAAGATACTGTCTTTAAAAAGAGGGATAGAGGAAGGGACAGAGGGAGGGAAAGTTCTGTCAGTGTTGACCATGCTAGAGATGAATATTAAGTTTTTAACAGCATTCGAATAAGGATATTAGAGCTTCTAGGAAACTCTGCTTTGGAGAAAATGTGCAGAAATGGCAAAATAGCAAGTAGTTTCAACCTAATGAACTTAATATGAGGTCATGAGGCAGCCAGGATTCTATAGACACTACCTAAACCAGTGGTTCTCAACCTTCCTTCCTAATTCTGTGACCCTTAATACAGTTCCTTGTGGTGTGGTGATATCCCAGTCATACATTATTTTTGTTGCTACTTCATTAGTGTAATTTTGCTACTGTTATGAATCATAATATAAATATTTCTGGAGATAGAGGTTTATCCAAAATGTCACAACCCACAAAGTTGAGAACCTCAGACCTAAGCAAACCTTGGCCTCCCAATGCTTGGACTCTGCAATCAGCTGCCATGTACTCAGCAATCACTCTGTTCCAGTGTGACCATCCCACCTGGAAACATCCCCTTCTCCTTCATCTGCTTCCCTTCACATCTGGCCTTATAAATGGGATACAAATGACCCTGGATCTTCAGGTAGGGAGTGTGGCAGAGCTGCTGTTGCTTGGGAACTCCGTGTCACTGTCCTTTTTGTCTCTCGCTGACTTTACCACTTACCAACTGGAGCCCACACCTGGTCTCCAGTCCGGCTCTAAGAAGCTGGCCCTGCCGTCACCCAGTGTTGTTGGAACAGTGCTGCAGGCACCTCAATCACATTCGAGACATTCCCCAGGACACAGGATGCTTTAAATGGAGCAAAGAAATTTAAATGGAGAGAAATTATACCATGAGTGAGTTTCTCCTTTTCAAGATAATCTTATTTAATAACCAAAACCTCACAAAGATGTACATTTTATCCCCAGACAAAGGCAATGTGGCAGGGTCTGCATCGTGGTAATTACATGTTTGGGTTTTCATTTCTTTCTTTAAAGTAGGTTTCTATTATTTCAGTTTAGGAAAAAGACTATTCATCTATTCCATTGCTGGGTGGCCCATCCACTATGAAAATAGGTCAAGAACCGTAATCTAACTCAACTGCTGATAAATAATTAAAGCTAATGGAATTTTTGCAAATCTGTGAACTAAATTCTCTGAGATGCTGCCAGGCCATACTGGATGCTGTTGTGTGGAGAGATTTTTTATTTAACACCCCAGTTTAAATGCATTTAAAACCACTCCTCCATCTCACAGAGACTGGAAAGGGTATGTGTTCATCTATAAAAGCAGCCAAAAGCTTTAAACCCCATCAATAGCCACGCCATTCACCTTCAGATGATGAGATGAGAGGTGAAGGGTCCTGTATCCTGGGACAAAGGGAAACTTCCCTTCCCATCAACTTCTCTTTAACTTGAACTCCGCAATCCAAGTATCTAGAATCTCATACCTGGAGGCTAAGGAAATGGTTCAGTTGGTAAAGTGCTTGCCATGCAAGCGTGAGAATCTGAATTGTGTCTCCGGAATTCATAGTAAAAAGTTGGCTGTGGTGGCTCATGTCTGCAGTCCCTGAGCTCAGTGGGCATAGATGGGAGGATTCCTGGAATTTCCAGGCTGTCAGTCTAGGTAAATCAGCAAGCTCTGGGTTCAGCAGGAGGCCCTGCCTCAAGAATAAGGTGGAGAGTGTCTGAGGAAGTCACAGGTGCCATAAGTGACACCAGGGATATGTGCTCGGAGCTAACCTCCCTTCACGGCAAACTGTGATGCTCTGCATCTTCATGAATTGGACAGGTGTTCATGAAGTTGTGAGGACTGATGGCTACGTCTTCAGAAAGCAGCTTATTTATTATTATTGTTTAGCAGTCCAGACCTGTAACCTCAGCACTCAGATGGAAACAGGAGGCAGAAGGCAGAACGAACTCCCCCGCCCCCCCCCCCACACACACACACACTCACACAAAGCAAGAGGAGGAGGAAACCTAGGAAGGAAAACATAGGGGTGGGCAATGTTGTTGGTACTCTTTTAGGAAGGGAGAATGATGCACTGTTACTTTTCCAAGAAGCTTGACTTTTGTTAGAGGGCTGTATTAACTTTGTATGTACTCAACTTTCTTGGGTTTATAAGTTCAGATTTCTGAAATGAAACTGTTCAAGGAAATGTCTAGATTTCAAAAAAAAAAAAATTCCATTTCAGTTGACCCTACCTAGCATCAGAATGTTCTGAAATTTGAGGGGTTTTTGGGGTTCCCCCCCCCTCCTCTTCCTTCCTTTTTTTTTTTTTTTTGGAATGATAGTTTTGTGTATCCCATGCTGGTTTGGAGCTCACTACAAACTGTTGATCTTCCTGCCTCCACTGAGGCTCACCTCCTGGAGGTAACCTCTCTACAGGCATGCACCATCACATCCGGCTTACGTGGTGCTAGGGATGGCATGTGCATGAGCTCTAGCCCTACCTAAAGAGCTGTAGGATTCGATAGGTCCACTGTCCGCTGGGGCAGGTACTAGAACCCTACTCCTTCCTTCTTTTCTAGAAAGTTGCTCTACTAGTTCCTTCTAGGCAACTCCTGTCCAGTTTGACTCACAAGTCAGATGGTACTGGAGACAGCAATGGGGACTTAGAATAGCTGCCAGGCATGTGTTGCTTAAAACAGAGGAACAGATCCTGGAGACCTTGTGTCAGGCACGGGAAGGAGGCTTTATCTGGAGGGTCCAGGAGAGCCCAGCCCTACACCCTCAACCACTTTTCAGAGGACAGGAGGACCCGGTGGTAGAAGACACTTTAGCTGTTTCTCTATCTCTTCTTAGCTTCTAGCTGTTCTCCTAACAAAGTCGGGGATCTGGGGAGCAGAGAATTTTAGTAAACTGAGTGACTGTGAATTCCCTCCTCCCCTCCTTTTCCCATCCCTTTTCCAATCCTCTTCCTCCTTCCCCTCTTCTCCTTTTCCTTTCCCTCCTCCTCCTCTTCCTCCTCCTCCTCCTCCTCCTCCTCATTTCTCCTTTCTTCTTGACAGGATTTCCTGTAGCTCAGGCTGGGCTTAAATATTTAGATATTTAGGATGGCCTTAAACTGGTCCTCCTGACTCCACTTTCTGAGTGCTGGGATTGCATATCTTCACCACACTTGAACTATGGTGCTGGGAAGCAAACAGAGCTCTGTACTTGTTAGGCAAGCATTGTATCAAATAAGCTACATCCCAGGCAGTCAAACTTACTCCCTCCCCTCCCCTTCACTCCCCTCGCCTCCCCTTCCCTCCCCTCCTGTTCTCAAGACATGGTATAACCTTGAACCCTAGACCTAGTTAACGTGAATTGGTCACCAAGTATTGGTAAGCCACTCTTTACCAGAGAGCTCTCCACCGAATCTCAGCCCTTTCCCAGCTCAGTGGGAAGTCCTGATCCCTTATGAGTCCCCATATGGTAAGCAGGACAGCCAAGACAGGTCATCCGAGTGTTGGATGGCATAACTCTGACATTACTAGGTGAACTTGACAACTTACAATTTTCACTGATGAGCTCAGAGGCTATGGCTTCAAAGGGCATCCCTGACCACCCTCCTTACTCTCTCTGCCAGTTCAGTGATTGTTTAGAGAAGGCTTAGTATGTCTTGGAGAGACATATATTGACTTATTTCAAATATTAACAAGACCTGGTGAGTGGCACTGCCCTTTTGAGACTCATCACATCAGTTATGACCATCTCCTCCTCTCCTCCTGTCCTTGTTCCTCATAACTCCCCATAAATCAGCTTGAAGAAAAGTCATATATAGTTCATTCACAAATACTTTAGTATGAATCTTGAAAGACCAGGGCCCCCTTTTAGAAAATAGCTCCTAGTCCCTAAAATAGGAGCTCCTGTATAGTTTTTTTTTTTAAAGCAACAACTTGGGGCCTATCATTTTATTTCCGTTTCAAGTGAATAGTGTTTTGTTAACTATAATACTTAGTTTTTTTTTTTTAAATGTGTTTTGTCCGTTTCAGATTCAGGGTCAATATGATAATAAACAATCAAATATAAAAGCAGTTTCTCTTCCTGTAGTTTAGAATAACAGTGTGTCTTGCATTTGATGATATCAGTTTTAACACATATTTAATATAAAATGTACTCTGGGGCTGGAGAGTTGGCTTAGTGTTTAAAAAGAGTGGCTGCTCTTCCACAGGACCTGGGGTCAAGACCTAGTGCCCATATGACAGCTAACAACTATATGTGACTTCAGTTTTAGGGGATTTGATGCCCTCTTCTGGCCTCCTCAGGTACCAAGGGCACATGGTGCACAGCCAACATGCAGTCAACATACCCACACCTTGGCTCTTGGGAACTTGATCTATAGACCTGGCTAACCTGGCTCTCACTCACAGAGATCCTCCTGCCTCTGCCTCCCAAGTGTTGGGATTAAAGGCGTGCACCACCACTGCTCTGCCTGTAAAAATGAGTTTTTAAAATGTGCTCTTGACACATATCAAGACATTTTCATTTTAAAAAAAATTTACATATTGGGTGTGCATGTGTCTGTGTGTTTCTCTATATGTCAAGGTCAGCGAACTTGCAGGAGTTAGTTTTTTTACTTCCGTACTATAGGCTCTAGGGTTGAACTCAGGTCCTCAGGCTTCTTTACCTGCCATTTCCTGACTTTCAGAGACACTTTTCTTTTTTGTTTTTTTTGTTTTTTGATTTTTCGAGACAGGGTTTCTCTGTATAGCTCTGGCTGTCCTGGAACTCACTCTGTAGACCAGGCTGGCCTCGAACTCAGAAATCCTCCTGCCTCTGCCTCCCAAGTGCTGGGATTAAAGGCGTGCGCCACCACTGCCCGGCTTCAGAGACACTTTTCAGTTAGAATTTCCTTTGTGGGGTATGTGTATGTGTTTAGGGTTACTCATATGAAGGTCAGTGGGCAAACTCAGGAGCTATCCACCTTGGTTTTTGATATAAGGTGTCACACTGGGCCAGAGATCTCCAAGTAGAGTAGGCCGGCTCTCCAGCTAGCCCAGAAATCTGCCCATTTGTTTCTCCCCAATGTTGGGACTACAAGTGCACAGTACCATGCCTGACTAAGAATTTTCTTGCTTTGAGGTTTAGATAGTGAATGCTTCATATAGTCATAAGGAAATGTGTCACTATGTGACATGTCACCTCCCAATCTGAATATTTCTGAGGGTCCTTTGTGCAAATAAATCAGTCCACCATTTTCACCTGAGTTAAGACCCACCTCAGCTTTTCACAACCAAGACCCAGAAAGAAAAGGTGAACTGAAATTAAGGAAAAGAAAGAGGCGAGCCTGTCCTGCACAAGGCAAATCTGGGTCAGAGGTGACACCCAAGCATGCGCTGTGATTGGTTGGAGCAGAAAGATGTCCACAAGACTCGAGTTTCTTTTTAAGCCTGTGTGACTGACTCTAGCAACCTTTTTTTTTGAAGATTTATTTATTTTTTATTTAATGTATGTGTTTTATGTGCATATTTATGTACTCTGTGTGTGCCTGGTGCCCACAGAAACCAGAAAAGGGTTTCCAATTCAGGGTTTCAGATTCCCTGGGACTAGAGTTACAAACGGTTATAAGCCACCATGTGGGTGCTGGGAATTGAACCTAGATCATCTGTAAGAGCAACATGTTCTCTTAACTGATGAACCAATCCTCCAGCCCTGAATAATGAAAATTATCTCCACATAGGAGTGGCTCTGGTAATATTACCTTTTTGCTGTATACTCAGAAGAGAGGGACAAAACAAAATATTTTGGCCTTTTCCAACAGACATTTGATAGTAATCACTTCAAGGCCATCACTTTCCCTAATTTAAAAAATTGTATTTATGTGTGTGTGTGCAATTTGTTTGGTTATAGGAGGGCATGTGTGTAGAGGTCAGAGGTCAACCTCATGTCATTTCTTGGGAACTTTCCGTCTTGCTTTTTCAGACAAAGTCTAGTATGTGGGGGCTCAGTGATTCAGCTTGATTGGCTAGCCTGATACCCCAAAGTGATCCTCCATACCCAACTTTATACCAGGGTGCTAGGGATCAAATTCAGGTCCTCATGGTTGCACAGCAAGCAACAAACTGACTGAACCATCCCCCCACCCACAAGGGCCTCACTTTCTGTGATTAAGCTATGTTTTGTTTTTTGTTCAGTGATTGATACAAGATGGAACAAAATTGATAGCAGTGGAAACCCCATAACTCAATTAAATACTCAACTCTATTGTTAGGACTTTTAAAACATGTGTCAGTTACCAAGTTATAACTCTTTCTAGTGTGGTTTCAATCAACTCAAATCCCACCTTTCTTCAGTTGGCAGTTGTCATGAAGGGTGTGCATCGATGGTGACCCAGGACCAGAAGCGGTAGAGACTGTGGTTTCAGTGGCTGTCTAGAATGCAAAGGGCACCATGCTCTAAAAAGAGGATAAATCATTTCCTGTCCATGCTAACCGATTGCGACAGAGTCCCATGAGCCAGAACTGAGCAGCTTTGAATCTCTCTCCTCAGTTTAGTAACAAACCAGATAATATTTGCAGGCAGCAGATTGAGATAAGGCATTTCTCAAACTGCCAAGAAATAAAATTAGAATGAGTCTTTTAACTGGTGGCTTGAAGTACATCTGTGTTGGTCTGTGTGTGCTGTGTGAATATATAGTGAGTTCTTTTTCCCATCAGCCATGGATAGAAGGGGTTGTACATGCACCTGTGTGCACACAGATGCACATCTGACCTTAATATCAAAAGGGTTGCTTCAGGAACTGGAATTGTGACCCAGTTGGCAAAGGCCTGGATTCCATCCCCAGATCACATCAGCTAGGCTTGTAATCACAGCGTTCAGGAGGCAGAGGGAGGGAGTTCAAGGTCATCTTCAGCTACATTGAGTTCAAGTCCAGTGAGATCCTGTCTTAGACAAACCAAAAGGAAATAATTAAAAAGGGGTTGTGACAAGCCTGTCATGGGAGACAGCTCTTGGGCCTTTCTGGAATCCTGTTATAGGCTGCAGAGATAATTCTGTCACCTCTCTGTTTTGTACAGTTGGTTTTCCTCATGAAGCTAACTTTCATACCAAGAGAGAAGATTAGGATGCCCAGGGGCTACATGGGCTTGAGCCCACACTGACCCATGAAACTCTCCCCTCTTCCTTTTTTCTGTTGAGGTCCCCAATTCTGGGTTCTTCCCTTCTGTCATGCTGTAACCTCACTCAGCTTTTCTCTTAGCCCTCAAAATGGTACTTTATAAGAGAGGACCTGACTGGTATAGCTTAGGTTGGCTTTAAGCTTGTAACCCTCCTGAATCAGCCTCCCTTGTGCTGGGGTTTATGAGCACGAGTCACCATACCTAGCTTTTGTAAGCCACCTGGGTGACACAGGCGAGTCTATCAGTACATGTTACATGTGCTATTTCCACACATGTGGTGATTTGATCCTTTTTTTCTATGTGCACATATTTGCACCTGCATGTGTTTATGTGTATCATGTGCATGCGGGTGCCCATAAGGCCAGAACAGGGCAGGTGTGTGTGTGTGTGTGTGTGTGTGTGTGTGTGTGTGTGTGTGTGTGTGTGTCAGAGACAGACACAGAGACAGTGAGACAGACAGAAACAGAGAGAAGGAGGGAGAGACAGAGAACTAAGTTCAGATCCTAACTTGTCAAGCTCCATGACCTTAGATAAATTTCCTTCTCGTTCTAAGCTGAGGACATTCTTCTGTTCAATATTCTAGTCCATGGTGTTGATGGGGTCAGTGGGTAAAGGTTAAGGACTGCTGGTGTCTAGCACAGATGATTGGGCATTTAGCTAGCACTTGCAGGCCTGGCCCTGTTCCTCCCGGTCCTTCCCCTGGTGCTTTAACTAAACATTCTACACATTTGCTGTGGCAGCTTCCAAACCTCCTCCAGGTGCTCTCTGTTCCTGGAGCTTCCCTGCTGCTAAATCTAGTCTTCCCTTGATTCTTAGGTCTGCAGCACTCTGTAGAAGCAGCACCCTTCTCTTGGGAACTCCCTTTGTTCAGTATCCTCCTTAGCTCAGTATCCTCCTGGCTCCTTTAGTGTTCTTCAGAGCCTCTTTAACCTTTCCCACTGACCCTCAGGATAGGGTCTTGCCGTCCCTGGCCCTCTCTCACAAGAGAGTACTAATTTGAAATGTAACTCTTGACCTAAGCTGCCCATGATGGAAGCAGTCAACCACCTGTGGCAAAGGGCATGCCTCCAGGCAGACATCTCCTCCCAACTGAGCCATGTAGCAAATACCCAGTATATTAAGATTTAATATTAAAGTGTTTATAAAATATAATGCACACAGAGAATTTTCATTCATACATGCTCCTTTTATTCCTTGAATTCTGAGATTCCCGTCTTTATTTCCCAGATGCTGTAATTACAAGTGTGCTCCACTGCACCCACTTCTCATTAATAATTTTTTGGTAAAAGTAGAGCTTGAGGCTAGAAAGATGAAAGATAAGTGGTTAAAAGTGCTTGCTGTTCTTACAAAGGATCAGGGTTCTGTTCACAGGAGGCTTGCAACCCCTATAACTCTAGTTCCAAGAGATCTCGTATCCTCTTCTGGCCTCATGGGCACCTGCGTGCACATGATGCACATAAACACATGCAGGTGCAAATATGTGTACATAGGTAATAAATTAGTAAACTGACATATATATATACACACACATGTATGTACATACATACATACATACATACATACAAGATTGTATAATTCCAGCACTTGGGAAATGGAGGTTTAAGGTTATCCTGAGCTACATCGTGAATTCCTAGCCAACCAGAGTTACATGAGCACCTTGTCTCAAAAACAAGACAAAACTCAAGGAACACAATCTTTCTCCTGTTGTCCTTTGTTTTAATCTCTTTGCCCTTCACTGTTAGGTTTTATCCTGTCTTTCTGGAATGGCTGGTGGTGGGCTAAACAGAAGAGTATTTTATTCCCTATTGCTTCTATCTGCTTAAAACAACAGAGATCCATCATCTGACACTGCTAGAGGGTGGGAATCCAGAGCAGGCTTTACGAGGTGGATATGGAGTTGCCAGCAAAAGCTGCATTTCTTCAAAAGCTTTAGGAAGACCTGCTTCCAGTCTGCGCCAGCTTGGCCAGGCTCTGCTTGTCCTCTGGCCAGGACCCTACATCTTACGACCTTCCCAATCTCTGCTTCTGTGTTGGAGTCCCCTCTGACTCTCTCTTGTCTGGACTCCTATGTTTCTACTTGGGCAGTTTGATGACATTAGCCCCACCTACATGGTCCAAGATCCTCTCTCCCTTACCCACGATTGTTAATGTAATCACAGCGGTAATGTCCCTTTACTATGTCAACCCATGTATTCACAGGTCTCAGGATATCGTCTTCTACAGGTAGCAATGTTTGCGGGTGGGGGTGGGGGGCGTGAATGCATCTCATTGCTTTTTGTCATTGAACTTAGTGTACAAATGTAGCGAATCATCCAGTGGAGGAGCAAAAACTATTGACTTCTCCAAAGGAGGTGACACACCTATAAATGACAGCCCTTAGGAAACTGGATAAGGGAGGTGGCTCAGTGGGTAAAGTGTTTTGACATGCGAACATGAGGACCTGAGTTCGATTCCCAGCACCCATATAAAAGCTATGTGCTTGTAATCCCAATGGTAGAAGGTAGAGAGATAGGCAGACCCCTGTGGCCTCTGTAGCCAGACAGCCTCCTTGAATCCAGGCCAGTGAGAGACACTGCCTCAAAAAGTAAGCAGAGAAGATTGAGGAAGACACTCAACTCCTGACCTCCACGAGGACACATGCACATATGCACACATCCACATGAATATGTAGAAGTTCACTGTTTTGTCTTAAACCAGGATCTTGCTTTGTGGCTTTCTGTGATGATGATCTGCACAGAGTCTTTGTAGGAATCCTAACCAATGTTGTTCTTCTCTTTCCTCCAATGGCTGTGTCCTGACTTCTGCTCCACCCAGGATTTACGCAAGCAGGTAGCACCACTGCTCAAGAGCTTCCAAGGGGAGGTGAGTATAGGCGCATGCTCACTTTATCCTCATGCCACTGTTGCTGTGTTAGCTACTTTTCTTACTACTGTGACAAAATCCTTGACAAAAGCAACGTAAGGAAGGAAGGGCTACAGTGGCTCACAGTCTGAGGGTGCACAGTTCATCGTGGTGGGAGGGCATGGCGGCAGGAGCTCGAGGCAGCTCCTCACATCTCAGCCGGGGAAGCAGGTGTGCTGAGTCCTGGTCAGAAGATGTGGAAGTGAGCCTGAGTGTCAATGATGGCTTGACACCCCAGAGCGTAGTCTCCTACTTCCTGAGATGCCCTTCCATCCCCCACTTCCCCTGATACCTCACAGGATGTACCCACCCACCCACCTACCCACAGACAGGCTGTGAAGATGAAAGATCAAAATGCCTTTAGAAGAAGCCAATAATAACTGTTGTCTTTGATTGAAAAGTTTGAAATTTTATAATCATAATGATTACATGTAATTATTATGGCAAAGTCATCAAATTTAACTCACGTTGAAAATGGATTGATTGATTGCTGTACTTAATTTTCTATTTCACAAGCCCAGCCAATTAATTGGGAGCGAGAGTTAACCTCAGTGTTCAATCCAACTTGAAGCATGTTCTACTCCAATAGTAATTTAAACAATCCCTCACAGCCAGGCTGGCACTGCACTCTTATAATCCACCCAGGACATGGGAGACTGAGACAGGAGCATTTTGTCTCAGCTACCTAATGAGTCCCAGTTCAGCCTATGCTGTATGACAAGCCCTTATTTAAAAACAAAGCACCTTGGACCTACAGAGGTCAAATCCCCTGGAAATGGAGTTATGGGTGGTTGTGAACCACTATGTGGGTGCTGAGAATGGAACTCTGGTCCTCTACAGGAGCAAAAAGTCCCCCTAACTAACCCAAGCCATCTCTTCAGACCTTTAATCTTTTTAATTTGCTGAAGCTGTAATATGTTTCTCCACTTTCATTCTTAACATTGTCTTAATCTCTTTTTTTTTAGTTACTAAAATGATTTATCATCTGTGTTAGTTGTTTTTTTTTTTTAAAGAGCCAACCTTGAGTATGTTTCTTTTGGGTGCTTTTTTCACTCATGTCTGTTTTGTTCTTTTATCTATTACGAGTTATAATTAAATATGTTTATTATTCCTTTGTGAACTCATACCGTTGTACCTTTTGAAAGCTACTGCTTTCCTCTGGATTCTCGCCTTGAATTTTTACCTAAGAAGATTTTTCCCCCAAGTTCCACACTAGTAGTCCCTAAGACAGTAAGTAGCTCCCTTGCCTCTCTCTTCCCAGGAGAAGAGGCCACTTTTCTCAGGATAGAAAGAGAAGAGCAACTTTTAGAGATGGCCTTTTCCCTTGCTTCAGCCAAGGCATCAGTCCTTATAGATCACCAAGGATAATGTTACCAGAGTCCCACATGGGGAGCCAGGGAGCTGATTTGGCTTCCATACAGAGTATAGGTGAGAGGCCTGGGGGACCCCAGAGCAGCCACCACACCCAAAAGTCTCACCCCGAATGAACAACAGTGTCCCTATAGTGACATAGATAGAGTCCCAGGTTCCACAGTGTATGTACTCTGGCACTTTCTGCAACCACAGGGCACATGCAATTAGATCAGAATTGTGTGCAAACATCTGGGAAATGCAAAAGGAAGTGGCCAATCGAATGGTGACTCCCATGCTCCTGTTATGGGGGAATATCTGTTTGTAGGCTCAATCTTAAGGGTCCCTTGCACTGGCCCTAATGGTAGGAGCATCATACAACATACAGTGTGCACAGTTCTCTCAGGGAGAGTTCTGCTCGTTGTTCATGGGATAGATTAAAACCTCCATTAGAAAATAGAAAACAATCAATTCCTAACTTGTCTTCTGAGGCTACAATAACCTTGATGTCAGAATCAGACAAGAACAGAATACAAAGGAAAATCAGTCATTCTTATTTAGTTATAAATAGATAATTCAAGAGCCCTAAGAAAAGTCACTGGAAGCTACTACTAGGCTTGGCTGTTTCATTTAACAGGGGTAAATTGTATTAATGTTCTTTATAACATGACCAGATGAATGGAAAATTGCCATTTCACTAACTATAAGTAAAAAAATTGGAGGGGGGGAATATCCCTTCGTGGGGGCTGGAGAGATGGTGAAGAACCTCCTGCTCTTCCAAAGGTCTCGGGTCAGTTCACAGCACCATGGCAACTGTTACCACCTATACCGTTCACAGGGTCCACAGTTCTCTTCTCCCCTCTTCAGGCACCAGGCACACACATGGTATACAGACATTCTCAGGCACACACATGCATGAATAAAATAAATAACTTTAAATTAAAAAAAAATGATTAAACAAAAACTACGAGCAAACTAGAAAAAGAACCTTTTTAACCGGGCAAAAAAATTACCTATCTAACTCCAACAACAGTTATCAAACCTACCTGTTAAAAATAATTTTCTTTACAAGCAAGGGCAGTGGCTCAGAGATAAGAGTACTTGCCTAGAATCCCCTAGCGAGGGGCAGAGTGGATGGGGTTATGGCTCAGTGATAGAGCTCTCTCATGGGATTCGTAGCACCCTGGATTTGTTCCCCAGCACCAAGAAAACAAATAGTTAAAAGTTAAACTTGACCCTGCAGGTAATTCAAATTTTTGAAAATAATAAACCAAAGGATGACAACCTAGGTTACTGCATAGATGGAGTTTATGACCAAAAGAATGTTGTTACACCCCTTACAACACAGAAAGTTATACCCCTTACAACACAGAACCAGTAAGAGACAGCATATGAATTTCTTTTAAAAGACTCTGGCTGACCCTGTCTGACTTTGTATATTTGCAGTATTTGTTTCAGAACAAAAGAATCATGTTTCAGCTTGCATAGCAAGAGCTGCATGGCGTTGTTTGCATGTTTGTTTGTTTGTTTGTAACAGGGTCTCATGTAGCCCAGGTTTGCCTTCCTCACCATGTAGCCAGGGATGACCTTGGATTCCTAGTCCCACTTTCCAAATGCTGGATGGAACCCAGGGACCCTTGCATGCTAGACCGGTGGACTCCTGACTGAGTTCTATCCCAGGCCCTGTGGTCAGTTTTAGTGTGCCAGGGAATCTTAGTTAGGCATGCTGACAAGGAAGGAAAGTGGTAACAATGTTCAAATCTCCACCATTGAATCCATCTGGGCCAAGTAGGGAAGAAGAACTAATATCTTCTGCCCATGGAAAGGTTCAGAGGTAGAGCCTTGTAACAAAAGACAAATGAGCAAGAGAAGGTTTACCTACTTAGTGAGAGCACTTCCCTCTAGAAATAAAGATCAGAGCTGGTACAGGAGGGTGCAGGGTTCAAGGCCAGCCTGAATACAGGGTGAATGGAGAGCTAGTCTCAACTATGTAGCAAAAGCTTATTTCAAAAAAACTGCATATATTTATTGTATGAAATGTTTTTCATATATATTTATATAATGTTATATATTATTATAAATGGTTATGTGTTTCATTGTTGTTGTTTTATACAGGATCATATGTGACCCAAGCTAACAGGCTTGTTAATCCCAGCACTTCAGAGGTAGAGACAGAAGGAGACAAGGCCATCCTTGAGTCCATACCAAATTTAGGCCCAGACTGGGCACATGAGACCATATCACAAACCTTTTTTTTTTTTTTTTCCGGGCGGGGGGAGGTGGTTGTGGTGTATCAAGACAAGGTTTCTCTGTGTTACCTTGACTGTCCTGGAATTCATTCTGTAGACCAGGCTGGCCTTGAACTCAGAGATCAGCCTGCTTCTGCCTCCCGAGGATTAAAGACATGCACCACCACTGCCTACCACAATAAATTTTTTAAGGATCAGGATATCAGAGGTACCTACAAGTTTAAGACTAGTCTTTAATAGGGGCCTGTAGAGAGAAACTTGCAGGCATGTTGAAAACAACTATGTTAGGCAAAAAAACACAGGAACTTCCCCCCTCCTTTGTGGCCCTCTGCCCTGGCCCTTCACCTAGGACCTCTTTCTTATCCAGTCCAGCCACCCTCAACTCTGGACCTTTCTACAGTAGTAGAAGGAACCATTGTGGTTAAGGTGGCAATGGGCATGATGCGTTTTTAATGATCTTAGAACAAAACCCCAAAGCCTGACCAGCACAGGATCCTCCTGGAGGTTGGCGGGATGATGGCTCAATTAGAGGCGCAGGACTGTGCTGAGGCGAGTGGGCCAGCACTGTAATTGGAAGCACATTTTCTCCTCCGAAGCTGCAGCTGGTTTAGCTCTGCTCATGCAGAAAAGGATATAACCTTGCATAACATAGGAAATGAACGGTTGAGAGAGAAGCCAAATTCAATTTTAGTCAGATATGTTGAGGCCAAGCCCATGATCTATGGGAGCTGGGGCCTGAGCAGCTTGCATGTGGAAAGGCGCGCACTCAACACTCTATTAATCACGGCCGCCCGCCTGGCGCTGCCGCCCCTGTGTACAGGGGGCCACTGGGCCCAAGCTCCTCCTCAGTGCTGGAGAGCAGCCAAGCACTCCAGAAGTTAACCTCTTAAAGACCCGGAGCTGCTTTCTGTTGAATAAATGTAATTTTGTGGTCAGAAATAAATGCTTGTGATGTAGCAGGGAGCTTTGAAAACAACAGCGAGCCAAAGCTATTACAAATTGCTCCGTGTTGAGGAAGTCAACAGCACACATCAAAATTCCGCGTGTAAGGCAAATTGATTTCGGCCCAGAGCTCTGCAGCTATTCAATAAAAGTCCTATTAAACCATTGTGTGTAATGAACAATCCAGAGCAAATCTAATATTTTCAGAGGGTAATTATTTTTAACGTCCTCTTGGTAGCCATCACTAGATTTCTTGGATGTTTACAGTGGGGACCCAAGTGGGTGTGCTCTACTCAGCTGTCATTTAGCCTCTGAGCTGGGAAACCCCTGTGCAACCGACTCCCAGCTGCCTAACAGGCACCTGGCAGCCTCCATGTGCCTGGAGTTAAGTGAGAGCCAGCCCTGCTCCTCCAGGAGGTTGTTCGGGGGCTCTGGTGTCTCCCGGAGCCAGGCACATAGGAGATGCCTGAATTTTGTTGAATCAGTCCAAACTGATGGAAACAGACAAAAGGAAGCTTAGAAAGCATAGGGGAAGATAATGAAATATTGGTGGTGTTCTCTCAGAACCTCAGGCAACAGATGCTAGTGTCCAAGGCAAGAAAATCAGGTCCTGTGTGATCTAGAGACCCACTTTAGCACCCAGGGAAACTGTGGCACACACTGGCACCTTGGGACTCTCTTTTACTCTAGTTCCTTTATCCTGTGGAAATCAGACTCTTTATTACTCAGTGACTCTGACAGCTAAGCAAGGCTCACCCCAGCCCTACCCCTGCTCAGTTCAGAGTGGATGGGTGGATGAATGAGATAGATGGGCAGATGAGGGGTATCGATGATTAATATGGGAGAGAGTAGATGGACTGAATAGGATAGATGGGTGGATACTGGTGGGTAGGGCAGAAGCATGGATAACTGAATGGCTGGCTAGGTGGATTGGAAGAGTTAATGGAAGAAGTGGTTGGGTGCTTGGATAGATGAATGGATGAAACAGGATGAGGAGGGATGATAAAGCAGATGGAGGGTAATGGATGGGTGGGGATGAGTGAAGATTTGATAGATAATGGGAATGGGTGGATGGATAGTTAAGTGAACGAGGAGCTAGAGGGTTGGGTGGGTTTATAGAGGAGGTACATGGAATGGAATAAATGGGTGACTGAATGGATGGGGATTGGCAAGATGCATGGATCAAATAGAGCAACAGTGTTATAGTTTGTTTTCTATTGCTCTGGTAACCACCACGACAGAAGGAACCTGGAGAGAAAGGGTCTTGTTTTACAGCTTGCAGGCCATCATAAAGGGAAGCCATGGCAGGAACTCAACGAAGGTACTTGTAGGCAGAAACCATGAATTGTTGCTTACTGGCCTGCTCTCTGTGGCTTGTTCAGCCTGTCTTGTAAAACCCAGAGCCAAATGTCCAGTGGTGGCAGCATCCACAGTGGGCTGTGCCCATCCTCTTTCATCATCAGTCAGTAAAATGCCTGCTGGCCTGTCTTACAGAGGCATTCCCTCAATTGAGGTTCCTTCTTTATAGGTGATCCTAGCTAATGCCAAGTTAACAAAAAATATAGACAGACAGACAGGTAGATGGGATAGATAGATTGATTGATTGATTGATTGATAGATATTTAGATAGATAGATTGAATAGATAGAAAGATTGAATAGATAGAAAGATTGGATAGAAAGATGGACAGGTGCTTGGTGGAGATAACACCTCTGCTATATAAATTAAAAACATCCTATCAGTAAAAAGGCTTTATCTTCTGTATTTAAACCAACTCAAGTATATCAGGATAAGAATAGCAGGCCTAAAGTTAAAACTTTTAAGGTTGGATGCCTTTGACTTTGACATTGGCCAAGTCAGCTGACCTCTCAGTGCTTCTGCTACCTCAAATGATGAACATGAGGACTCAGTGGAATAGATTTGGGTGAGAATTAGAGACAGTATTTACAAAAGTGGCATGGTGGCAGCCCATGATCCCAACTCCCATGTAGTAGAAGCAAGAGGATCAGAAGTCCAAGGACATCTCCAATTACTTAAGGAATTCCAGGTCAGCCTGGGCTGTAAGAACCTGTTTTGGAGTGGAGGGCATGGCAGGAGAGAATAGTGAGATGATAAAGGGAAAAGGAAAGGAAACAGTGTTTAGTATAAGAAGAAACTGACACTACTTACCCTACAATCCTAAAACTATGTGGGCTTCATTAAAATTAAATTAGTCAATTAATTTAATTACTTAAAAGTAATATTAGTCACATAGATCTGCTCAAACATGGAAAATTTCAATGACCAGCATGCCTGATTTTCTACAGATTTCCCTTTCAAAAACCCACGTCTGCATCTTCATTAGATTTTCCTAATGTCCCATTGACTAAAAATTCCATGTATGAGACTGACATCAAGAATCAAATGACCAACATGTAGGTAGGTTCCCAGAATGAACTTATACAGGGAACACTTAGAGATATGATAAGTGGCTGGGGGTGTGGCTCAGTGGTAGAATACCTACCAGGAGTTCCCTAGTGAGGGACTGGGGTGTGGCTCAGTGGTAGAGAACCTGCCTAGCATGTGTGAAGTCAGTCTCTAGCACTTCCAGAATTAAAGCCAGCTTTCTGCCATTGGATAGTCTTATTGTTTTTGTCAAACATAATGATGTATTTCTTGCCACCCTTCATTGTTCTATATTATTTTCCTTAAGCCAATGCCAGTCTTGGTAAACATGGTTTGTGGTAATTTGTCATTTGGGAAGTTTGAGTCTTCCAACTTTTTCTACTTTCAAGATTTGATTTGATTTGATTTTTATTTTTTATTTGTTTATTTATTTTTGTCTGTTTGGGCCCTTGCATTTCCACTCAGATTTCAGGATCAGTTTTCATTTTCAGCAGTGAAGCCAGCTGGGATTTTGGAATGCAGCGCATTGAATCTGTAATTCAGCTTTGTGACTCTTACCATTGTTACAGTGCTAAGCCTTCAGTTCAGCAAAGACCTCCATTTCATTTCATTTCTTCCTACATGGTTTATGGTTTTCAGAGTAAATTTTATACTTCTTTCTTTTAGGTTTTCTATTAACAATTTATATATGTTTATAATGATGATGATGATGATGATTATTATTATTATTATTACTTAAACATCATCATTCAGCCCCAGAAATTGTTGGAGTTTTTTGTCTTTGTTTTTCCAGTTCACCATTTAGTTCTGGATGGTCTGGAACTCATTTTTCATGTGTTTGTTTTTGAGAGTCTCCCACTATGTCGCTTTGGCTGGCCTGGAACTTGATGTAGAACTCACAGAGATCTACTTACACTTACCTCTGCTTCCTGAGTGCTGGGATTCAAGGCATGGCTTATATCACTATGCTCAGCTTTGCAATGTATCGATCAAATTACTTCCTCTTCTCTTATGTCCTCTCTTTTGGCTGCTAATATACATTGAATCCAGTAAGTACCATCCAAGTGCATATGGGGCCATCCTGTAGAGCATGGGCAATCTACATCAGCCCTGATCCCAAAGAAAAATGACTCCCCCTCCCCCAGAAGCCATCAGTTACCAATAGCTCTTCAGCTAGAGGTGGAGCCTTATGAGCCCCTCCCTCATCCATCCTGGAATATTGACTGACTTGATCTTGTGCAGGTGACTATAACTGCTCTGAGTTCATAAATCACATCTAGAAGACAGCATTTCACAGCACTCTTCCTTGCCTCTTGCTCTCACATCTATTTGACTCCTCTTTCCAGATGTTCCCTGAGCTTTGGAGGGGTTTGTACAGTAGTCTTATTTAGGGCTGTGCACTCAACCGTTGGTCTTCTCAGCACTTTAAACCTGTTATGAGCCTCTGTGTTGATTTCTGCTGCCTACTGCAGAAAGTGGCTTTTCTGACTAGTCTAAAGCTGCAATAATCTAGGGGTATAAATATAAATATTTAAAAGGCAATTTGGCAACATGTCCATTTGGCAAAACCACAGTAGAAGATCCCCCATTAGGGTCTGCAACCTCCCAAGTCATGGGCTTTTCAACAGGTTTACAGTGCCAGGCATGAATTCCTTCCTGTGGAGCAAGCCTCAAATCCAACCAGAGAACTGCCATGTTGTAATTACACCAGTAGGCACATCTTGCGTAGCACATTAGTAGTATTGGGGTTTGCAGGGAGTATGACTGGGTAAGTCCATTGATGACTTTTCTCCTACAGCATCCTGAATAACAGCTTGGATAGAGATCCAGCAGGGAGGGAGCTCTATGTCTTGCAACTAAAATAGGTTGTGTCTTCATCACTAGGGTCATACTATTCAGTTATAGTGGACAACTAAGCAACAGAATATAGCTTGTGTTGTGTGGGGGCGTGTCCCACCCTCCCTGACCAACAATTTATAGTGAGCTCTTCCCTGCCTGGCATTAAGACTTTCTTTTAATAACTCAGGTTTCTCAAGAAAACATTATCTCTCCAGCCCCAAAATTTATTGGGGTTTTTGTTTTGTCTTTGTTTTTCCAGACAGTCTCTCTGTGTAGCCCTGGCTAACCTGGTAACTTGTTTTGTAGACCAGGCTGGCCTTGAACACAAGAGATTTGCCTGCCTATGTGTCCCAAGTGCTGGGATTAAGGGCATGCTAAGATTACAGGCATTTACCACTATGACCAGTTTATAGGGTGTAGGGGATAGCACTCAGGGATTTATGCATGCAGAACTAGCACTACCTCAGGCAGCCAGTCCTTCTCTGGGAATACTTCCCTACTTCCCTCCCATGGTTTTCCTGAAGTAAAAGACATTGGGAGGGAAGAGGAGACTCTGGCCTGCTAGTTGGGGATTATGAACCTCTTCACACTTTTTTTTAATGGTGGGAATGAAGGAATGAATGAGCCAGTGAGTGAGACAGGCAGTTGGGCCCTCCCACCTCTGCACCTAGCCTACTGGTGTGCTGTGACCTGTTCTCTGCAGCTTACCTCTCAGTCTGGTTGAGCTTTAGGGAAATGGCAGGCAGCTAATCCTCCAGCCTCAGCCCTTCAGTCTCCTGCTGAAAATGGAACTCAGTGATAACTTAAGGGCCCTGCAAATGTCTCAAGAGGATCTTAATTATCAGTTTGACTATCTGTACTCTTCTTCTTCCACCATTTGCCCACGCCTCTGCTGTGGCCATGCTCTGGCCCATTTCATTCTTCGTGGCTACGTCTTCTTTCAGATTTTTATTAAAGCACACTTTCCTCATCCAAAAGTGGATGACTTGGGCTGGCAAGGTGGCACAGACAGGAATGGCACTTGCCAGCAAGCCTAATGACCTGAATTTGATTCTCAGAACCCACATAATGGAGGGAGAGAGCTGACTCCTGTATAATACTCTCTGACCTCCACATTCAGTAAACAAATGTTGAAAAGAAAAGAAAGGAAAAGAAAAGAAAAGAAAAAGAAAAGAAAAGAAAAGAAAAGAAAAGAGACTTTTCTTTTGTGCTGGGGTAGTAGGGGTGTGCCACCGTGACCAGGATCCTGGAAGAAGCTGTTTCTGCTACTGCTATGAAACACTGCTGTTATAGGTCTTTCATATAGAAATTAACTTTGTTATCTCTACACAAGTTTTGGAACTTCAGCTGCACTGTCAGCTTTGGAATAAAAGAATCATAGCTCCCTAAGTTAAGCCAGCATCATACAGGGATAACTTTGGGAATATTACATTATTTCCCCTTTGCACTAGCATAGCGTAATATTAAATACAGTCTTTAACATAGACTCGAACTGTCAAGTATAGTGACAGAGTAGACCCATGGCTCAGTGAGTACAGCCCTTGCCTAGCATGCACAAAGCCATCACCCACAACTACTAAACTGGGTATGGAAGTGCAGACCCGTGATCTCCGCATTCCTGCAATGGAGGCAGGAAGCTCAAATATCCAAGAGCATACTTGCGTACATGTCAAATTCAAGGCCAGCCTGGGCTACATGAGGCCTTGACTCAAAATGAGAAGACAGAAAGAGGAAACGTATAGTGGAAGCCTGTGGTCGTGTTCTGGAGGTAGATGGGGAGGCTCATTTGTAGAAAGCTGCCTAGATGTGTGTGGTGGGGAAGTGTTTGCAGTGGCTGTGGACAGCCCAAGGCTATCATTACACTGTGTCCCGAAAAACAGGTGCTCCTGTGCAGGCAGCCCTTTTCATATTAACCAGCTTCAGAGTGATGTGAAGACAAACTCCCAAACCATCAGCTTTCCTGCGGGTGAAAACCTTCATTGAGTGTAGGTTTCCATTCTCAGAAAGAATATAGGACTGCAGCAAAAACAGTCCTTTTTGAATCTCATGGAGGAGGGGAGTCTGGCCTGTAGCCTGGCAGCGACAGTCTGATCCCCTGTGCTGGTGGGAGTGGCCTCAATTTATAGGTGGATCTGAGCCCAGCCCCAGAGATCAGTAGAACATTCCATTGAGGCGCCTTCCAGGCTGAGTGGAAATTGCTTGGTACTCTCGGGAACAGGGAGTGACCGGGTGTGGCTGGAGGGGGAGGCACGGCAAGAGGTGAGTCCCAAACAGAAGAGGAAGCTCGTGGAGCAGGACAGTTTTTACAGGTGGCCAGAGCCTGTGTGTTGTCATGATGCAACCTAGTCCTGCCATCACAGTGGTACCTCTGTCCTTTCCTCTTGTTCATTTTGATATTATGGGGTGGCAGCAGGAGGTAGAATGTCCACCTCAGGCTCATGTGAAAACCAAGGGGCTATTAGGTATAACCTGGGAACCTGATTCCAGACTCTCCCTTCATACCTCTCCCAAAAAGCTGCCATGCTCCAGTGTGCCACCACCTAGGCACATAGTGACAGACAGATAAGGGTGGGATGGGTTCCTTTCTGCTTCCCTTTTAGAGTGACAAAGGGTCCAGACAAGAGGCTTGTTCCTTTCATAGATACCCGCAGGCTTGCTCTCGCCGGGAACAAAGTCAGTGTCACTTGCTCTTCCTCTGTGTTGGAGAGTTTTAGGTCATTTGACTATGTTAGATCACTTGCTTGCTCAGCCCTGGCAGGTGAAGTTTGTCACCTCTAGCTGCTGGCAGTTCTGGTCAAGCAGCCAGCCTCCCAACCCTGCTCTTCCCTGGAACTCTGCCAGCCAGAGGGAGATCTGGACTGAAAGTGGAGGAAGTAGGCTTGGGCATAGATATTGCCTTGCCTGGATATGCCTGAGAAGGCTCAGGTGAAAACCTGGAAACACAGTAGTAGCCGCTCACTGCTTGTAAGCAGTGAGCAAGGGCAGCACCACAGGGAAGATAAGCTGGGTGGGGGCCAGTGCATATTTCAGGACCGCAGCCATGGGAAGGATGCAGAAGGAGGGGATCACAGAGAGACTGTCGGACTTCTCAGAATGTACTGATCATTCCAGACAGTTTAGCAAGGCTTGCCAGGGAGCTGGCAGCCTCAGCTAGAAATTCAGCCTCTCTTAAACCTCATGGACTAGGGATGTGGCTCCGTTGGTAGAGCATTTACCAAATGTACATGAAATCATGGGTTCAAGCCCTTGCACTGAATAAACTGGAATGGGAATGTATACCTGTGGAGGAGAGGTCATCCCCAGCTACACAGTGAATTCAAAAGTAACCTGTGCTATGTGAGACTTTGTCCTGGAAGGAAAGAAAGAAGGAAAAAGAGAACTTCATATTATACTTCATAGATGACTTAAACCTACTGCCTACCCTTGTCTTGGGACTGGATTTGAACTTGGTCAGTCACATTTGTGGAAGGGTTGAAGGATGGAGAGCTCAGAGCTATGGAATTCATTTCTTGGTGCTGTCAAATGGCTTAAACACTAGAAATGAGTACCTTCTAGTCCTGAGACTGAAGGACTAGATAAGTGTGTGAACAGGGCTGGCTGCTTGTGGAGAGCAAGGCAGTGGTGGATAACATCCTTTGTGTGGAGGCAGAACCCCAGCCCTGGCTTCCTTTGTCAGTAACATTCTCCTTGTGCATGTCTGTTGCAGGGTAGCTCTGTGTGTGCGCGCGCGCGTGCGTGCGTGCATGTAAGTAACCCAGGAAGGGTAGGCCATGACCCAAACCACGCTGCAAGCACATGGGGCAAAAAGTTTGCTTAGTTTTTATTCTAAAACAGACAGTGATGCTGCATCAGTTCACTTTTGGGAGCTCGCCTCACAATCTGATGCAATTAGCTAATTGGCACAAAAGGGAAGCTGTGATAGAGTCAAAGGCACACCAAAAGATGGGGTTATGGACTATTGGCCCTTGGTGGGCTAGCTATTCTTTATATATATATGTTTAGTTTATTTATTTATTTTATTTTTTAATGAAAAAGGAAGTAAAAACATTTTATGATAAAATTAAAGATTTACATGGAAAATGATTCTGACAAAATTGAAGAAACATATAGAAAAACACATTAAGATTGACAATTTTCATGGAAAATTAACGAGTAAAATGGTAGACACAAAAAACATTATTAAATTAATTGAAAAAGTAGAAACATTTTGTGATAGAACTGAAGATTTACATGGGAAATATTTCCAATAAAATTGTAGAAAAATATAAAATAACATTAAAATTGAAGATTATCGTGGATAATTACAGATAAAATGGTAGGCATAAAAATATTTCTAAGTTGATTGAAAGTGGAATTATAAACATTTTCTGATAAAATTGAAGATCTACAAGGAAAATATTTCTGATAAAATTCAAGAAATATATAGAAAAACAGGTTAAAATTGACTATTTCATGGAAAATTACACAGATAAATTGGTAGGAATGAAAATATTCCTAAGTTGATTGAAAGTAGAATTATAAACATTTTCTGATAAAATTGAAGATTTACATGGAAAATATCTCTGATAAAATTGAAGAAATATATAGAAAAACACGTTCGTTAAGATTGAATATTTCATGGAAAAATTATACAGATAAAATAGTAGGCATAAAAATATTCCTAAGTTTTTTGAAAGTGGAATTATAAACATTTTCTGATAAAATTGAAGACCTCCAAGGAAAATATTTCTGATAAAATTCAAGAAATATATAGAAAAACATGTTAAAACTAACTATACTATTTCATGGAAAATTATACAGATAAAATGGAAGGTATAAAAATGTTCCTAAGTTGGTTGAGAGTAAAATTATAGACATTGTCTGATAAAATTGAAGAAAAATATAGAAAAAATGTTAAAATTAAAGATTATCATGGAAAATAATACAGTTAAAATGGTAGACATAAAAAACATTACTAAATTGAAAGAGGAATCACAAATATTTTCTGATAAAATTTAAGATTTACATGAAAAATATTTCTGTTAGACTATGTTTTTGTTGGGGAATTGAGTCCATTGATGTTATAAGATATTAAGGAATAGTGATTGTTGCTTCCTGTTATTTTTGATGTTCTTTCTATGTTTGTGTGGTTACTTTCTTTTGGGTTTGTTGGAAAAAGATTACTTTCTTGCTTTTTCTAGGGTATAGTTTCCCCCCCTCCTGTTGGTGTTTTCCATCTATTATCCTGTGGAAGGCTGGATTTGTGGAAAGATATTGTATAAATTTGGTTTTATCATGGGATATTTTGTTTTCTCCATCTATGGTAATTGAGAGTTTTGCTGGGTATAGTAGTTTAGGCCGGCATTTGTGTTCTCTTAGGGTCTGTATGAGATCTGCCCAGGATCTTCTAGCTTTCATTGTCTCAGGTGAGAAGTCTGGTGTAATTCTGATAGGCCTGCCTTTATAGGTTACTTGACCTTTTTCCCTTACTGCTTTTAATATTCTTTCTTTGTTTAGTGCATTTGGTGTTTTGATTATTATGTGGCGGGAGGACTTTCTGGTCTGGTCCAGTCTGTTTGGAGTTCTGTAGGCTTTTTGTATGTTCATGGACATCTCTTTCTTTAGGTTAGGGAAGTTTTCTTCTATAATTTTGTTGAAGATATTTACTGGCCCTTTAAGTTGGAAATCTTCGCTCTCTTCTATACCTATAACCCTTAGTTTTGGTCTTCTCATGGTGTCCTGGATTTCCTGGATGTTTTGGCTCAGGAGCTTTTTGCATTTTGCATTTTCTTGGACTGTTGAGTGAATGTTTTCTATGGTGTCTTCAGTCCCTGAGATTCTTTCTTCTATCTCTTGTATTCTGTTGTTGATGCTTGCATCTATGACTCCTGATTTCTTTCCAAGATTTTCTATCTCCAGAGATGTCTCACTTTGTGATTTCTTTATTGTTTCTACTTCCATTTTTAGATCTTGTATTGTTTTGTTCAGTTCCTTCACTTGTTTGTTTGTATTCTCCTGTAATTCTTTAAGAGATTTTTGTGTTTCCTCTCTAAGGGTTTTTACCATTTGACCTGTGTTCTCCTGTATTTCTTTAAGGAAGTTATTTATGTACTTCTTGATGTCCTCTAACAGCATCGTGAGATGAGACTTTAAATCCAACTCTTGCTTTTCCAGTGTGTTGGGGTATCCGGGACTTGCTGTGGTGGGAGAACTGGGCTCTGACGTTGCCAAGTAGCTTTGGTTTCTGTTGGTAGGGTTCTTGCGCTTTCCTTTCGCCATCTGGTTATCTCTGGTGTTAGTTGGTCTTGTTGTCTGTGGCTGGAACTTGCCCCTCCTATGTAAGCCTGTGTCTGTACTCCTGGGAGACCAACTTTCTTCTGTCAGGGTCTGTGCACAGAAGGCTGTGGGGCTGTCTGGTTCTCTGAAGCAAATGGCGACCGGAAGGTAAGACTCCTGTCCCAGCAGCTCCACTGATTGTATGCCCTGTGCCCTCCTAGCTGTACCCCTCCAGAGAGAAGGTGGAGATCTCATCTCCACACTCAGAAGTGAAATCGCTGCTGGGAGATCACTCTCTCCTGGTGGGCTAAGCACAGAAGACTTTGGAGCTGCCTGGTTCCCTGCTGCAGATGGCGGCTGGAAGGGAAGAGTTCTGTCCCAAAAGCAACACTGATCATATGCCCTGTGTGCTCCTAGCTGTACCCTTCCAGAGAGAAGATGGAGATCTCACCTCCGCACTCAGAAGTGAAATTGCTGCTGGGAGATCACTCTCTCCTGCCAGGCTAAGAACAGAAGGTTTTAGAGCTGCCTGGTTCCCTGTTGCAGATGTTGGTCGGAAGGGCTAGCTATTCTTAATAGGGAGGGAATAACCATTTTTCACATGCCAATGTTCCTTCTTTTTTCTTTTTAATTTTTTTCATCTTATTGTGTGTTTGTGTGTTGTTGAAATGGGTGTGTTTTCATGGGGGGGAGTGTATTTATGTGGTAGGTATATATACAGTGTGTGGATACCAGAGGACAATCCTGAGAGTTCTTTCTTGGGCCCCATATACCCTTTTCTTTTGAGATTCTCACTTGTGATGACTTGGTGCTCAGCAAACAGGCTAGGCTGCTGAGCCAGTAAGTCCCATGATCCTCCTGTCTTGGCTTCTCCTGCACTGAAATTTCAAACCTGCCATACTGTGTTTGCTTTTTTACGTAGGTTCTAGGAATCACATTCAAGTCCTGTGCTTATAAATTTGCCATCTGAGCCACCTCCTCAGCCCCCAAGTTCCCCCCTTTTATAAAATCCTGTTGAATTCAGGTCCACAGAGTTGATTTCTAGTTAACATTATCACTTACAAAAGCCTGACTTCTAAATAAGGCCACATGAATTTCTGTGAGGGGTTAGGAGTATTTTTTTTTTATTTTGTTTTGTTTATTGGTTGGTTGGTTTGAGGTGTTTTGGAGGGGATGTTAATTTTTTGAGACAAGGTGTAACAGCTCTGGCTGTCCTAGACTGGCTTTGTAGGTCAGGCTGACCTCAAACTGACAGAGATCTGTCTGCCTCTGCTTCCCAAGAGCTCAACTCTTCAGTGGTTCCAGAGATACACCTCCACATGTCCCCTCTTAGGCATGTAAACAACTGGAACAGGGATCTGGACGGAGCAAGAGTCTCCACAAACTGGATTTGGTCTGCTGCAGGAGAAGCCACTTCGTAACTTTTAGTTATATCTGGGAAATGCAGGCTCTTCCTAAGCTAGTGCTGAGATCGTATCTGGAGCCAGTGTGGGGAACCCAGGCACAAAGGCAGTTAGGTGCATAAAAAGCAGTTCATCCTAGAGACAAGCCAAGCACTATTTTGGGTGCCTTTCTCAGTGCTTGGGGGTAGAGTAGTTCAAATTCATTTACAGCTACATAGTAAGTTCAAGGCCAACATGGACTAGAGGAGACCCTAGAGAGAGAATGGGAGAGGGTATTTGCCTTGTGGATTGTGTTGGGACACACCACATGATTGTGAATGTGTACACTTAAATTACAATTTTATGAAGGAAGAACTTTAAACAAGTGACTTCAGATGGTTTTTTTTGGAGCATGGCTTTAGAAGTGTCTCTGCTTGCCCTGTGTTAGCTCTCCTGAGGCCTAGGAGTCTGTGGCCTCCACTCTTCAACAATCCACCCTCCTTTCCCAGATTACTCTCAGCCCTTAACAGACTATTGCCTAGCCCTATAATTAAGGCCCATCTTTTGCCTCTTTAATAACATGGGAGAGAGAGTGATCTTGAATAAGGCCAGAAGGAAACTGTAATTCCGGGTCCTTTTCCTGAGCAGTACGAACTTTGTGCATGTGAAGTCTTGCTGCCTCAGGAATGAGAACTGTCTGCTAGATTGGCAGTTGTGTGCTGGGAGGTAAATATCACAACGAGGTGGTCTGATAGTATGACGCTCCTTGGATAGGTGTCCAATCTACATGGGGTTTCCTACAACACCTTCCTA
The DNA here is from genome assembly GCA_036184795.1 of Tokudaia tokunoshimensis. Lineage (NCBI taxonomy): Eukaryota > Metazoa > Chordata > Mammalia > Rodentia > Muridae > Tokudaia > Tokudaia tokunoshimensis. The sequence goes on along the minus strand of BTHU01000006.1, from coordinate 26,434,331 downwards.
TGATATGTAGACATGGCCTGTGGGACATAAGTTCAGCTGGGTCAGTTTATAAGACACACACCAACACAGAACATCCCCTGTGCCTACTGGGAGCCCCAGCAGTGTTCTTGACTTACCCAGCTCTGTGCTCACACTGGCTCAGAATGCTCCAGTTTTTCCCACTGTCCACTTCCCAGTGCCTTTCACATTGTCAGATTCAAATGGTCTTCCACTCTCAGCCTCCTCCTGGGTATCTTTTACCGTTGTGTATACCAGGTACATGTTCCCCTCCATGTACAGGGATGGCCTCTTGGATTCTGACCCCACTTTCCCATCTAGTGTCATTGCCAGTAAGTCCCATGGGAATATATCTTACTTTCTTTTCTCCCTAAGACAGCACCTCACCATGTCCATAACTTATCCATAGGCTCTTAACTTTTGTTCCACAACTAAGACATAAACAAATGTGTGCATTAGGAGGCTGAGGCAGGAGGATTATGAGTTCTAGGCTACTCTGGGCTATATAGTAACACCTTCTGAGAAAAAACAAAAAACAAAAATCCCAAATGTACTCTCAATACATTGAGTTCTTTCTTTCTCTTCTGTGTCTCCTTCCCTTTCAGATTGATTCACTGAGTAAAAGAAGCAAAGAAGCAGAGGCAGCCTTCCTGACTGTATACAAGAGACTAATTGATGTTCCAGGTATGTCAGGCATTGCTAGCCAGTGAGGAGTGTCTGCTTGGGTAGTGCTGTTACTGATCTTAGTTTTCCTAAGGAGAATGGGTCACTCAAGCAGCCTCCCTGGGAAACCAGCGGGTTGGGGAATATGAATTCTCTAGAATCCAGACTTTGGGCAAGCAGGGAAATGCCGTGTGTGTGTGTGTGTGTGTGTGTGTGTGTGTGTGTGTGTGTGTGTGTGTGTGTGTGTGTGTGTGTGTGAGATCTCAGACTCACCAGCTGATTCTTTTGTAAGCACAGAAGCCCATGCCTCTGTGGTCATGCTGCAGAGTGCTGTGTGTCCCAGGGAAGCTCTAGGCTGGTGCTAAGTGCTCTGCTGCAGTCTCCCAAGTGCAGATGCCACCTGCAGGACTTTGCAAATGGCACTGACAGCACACCTGGTGTGCTCCTCCCCTCCAGGGTCACAGAGGATCAGTGGCTCCTGGAAAAGTATCTTTCGCTGAAGAGTTAAAGCTGATAGTCCTGTTCACTGTGACTGAGGAGATGAATGACATCTTCTTTTAAAGGAATGTGTTCAAGTTTAAGTGCTCCTCAACTTGAATGCTCCAAGGAGATGACATCTGAGTCCTTTAGGGCCATGTGGTGGGTTTCTCACTCCTCATCTTCCATGTGATTGAGGATCTATTAGGATAGACATGGTCACATGGATCCTGACTCAGTCCTTGAGGAGGTCATGTGGGAAAGTCATGTTTCCTCTACTGACAAGGCAACAAAAGGACCCACACACACTGCCATTACATGTTTGCCCTGTTTGGTTATTGTGCAGACTTCACCCGTAGTAGACGCCTTGACAAAACAGAAGCCTCTCTTTTGTTCCTGTAAGGGCATTCTCATTCCTTGTGAGAAGGGCCTGGTCTGTAGCACTGGATTTGTTGACAGCCATCCCATCAATGCCACCATAGACTTTGCTCTTTTCTCTTAGAGCTGAACCAAACAAGGAATTCTCAGAACAGAAAATAGAGAAATGGGCTTGCTCTGAGGTCTCAATTGTATTTTTCTCCCTATTGAATCTCAGTTTTCTAATCTGTAGAGGGGGGTAGGATGTGGGAACAACATAATAGTGGAGAATACTTTCTCATGTTCCAATTTTTTTTTTTGCCTTAGTAGTTTATCATGCTCTAAGTTCTAAATTCTGACCTAATGATTTTCTTTAAGAGTTTGTATGTGACCAGGGGTTTTCTGAAGACTGCCCAAGACCCACAAGGAGACTTCTAAGCTATAAGTAGATTATTTGGTGTTCAGGGCACACTGCATGTCCTAGTTTACTTCTCTATTGCTGTAATAAAACAGGGACCAAATCAATTTTGGGCAGGAAAGAATTTATTTGATTTATAAGTCCTGATCATGGTACATCACTGAGCAGAGCTAGGACGGGGACCTGGAAACAGGAACTAAAGCAGAGGCCATGGAGGAAACCTGCTTGCCAGCTTGCTCTCCATGGCTTGCTCAGCCTGCTTTCTTGTACAACCCAGACCCCCTGCTCAGAGGTGGCCCCGCTTACAGTGGGCTGGGTCCTCCCATGTGGATCACTAATCAAGAAACTACCCCATTCAATTGCCCATAGGGGCAATTCCTCTTCCCAGTGTTGCTCTAAGTTGTGCCCTGTTGACAAAAACTAAACAGCACACTATCCCTCAAGTTCTACCAATTTGGTGGACAGATACTTCTTACATTTTCTGTTTTTCCTTCTACTTCATTTTTCAGTGTGTGTCATGGACTTGCTTCTCATGTGTAAGACATGTGAGAATGTTTTTTCTCTGAACCATGTGATGTCTACTCCCAGGATGCAGAATTTATAGGAAAAGGACAGCCATTTCCACACCATTCATTTCCCTAGTGTTCCTCCTGCTCAGCAGGGCTCTGCTCCTACCATCCTGTCAGGCTTCCCCGGGTGATGGTGTTCCAGATGAAAGCTGTGCTCTTGCAAGCTGGGGAATTATTTGAAGTGGGCAGCCCTGCTATGTGTTCACTGAAGGCCTACCTCCATTTTGACCCCAGTTTGTTTTCAAACTAAAATTTATATTCTGTACAGAGTCAAGTTTATACCAGGATTTTTCCCCTAGTGAAGTTTACCAGCTAAGTAATCACTCAACAGGTTGTTGGATTCTTAATCTGAAATTATATTCTGCCTTAGTTTCCCATAGAACATAAACAATTATTTTTTCTCATAGAAGTCTCATATATCTATATATAGAGAGATTTTTTATTAGTTTTCATAATTATATTGGACTGGAAAATTTTATTTTTACATTATCTTTTATTTGTGTATATGTGCCACAAAGCATGTGTGTCCATCAGAGAACAACTTGTTGGAGTCTGTTCTCTCCTTCTACCTTGTCAGTCCCAAGGGTCAGACTCGGGCCCTATAAGCACCTTTACCCAGGATCCATCACTGGCTCTTGTTTCTGAGACAGGATTGTACTGTATATCTAAGAGTGACCTCAAATTCATTATGTAGTCCAAGTTAGTCTCTTAACTTACCATAATCCTCCCAAGTGCTAGATATAGAAGTGTGTGCCACTACACCAAGCTTGGGTAATAGCAGTTCTCAGCCTGTGTATCAGAGCCCCTTTGGTGGGGAGGAGGGGGTCACATGTCAGATATCCTACATACCAGATATTTGCATTACATTACAGTAGCAAAATTACAGTTATGAAGTAGCAACAAAATAATTTTATGGTTGGGTGTCACTATAAGAAGAACTATATTAAAGGGTCACAGTGTTAAGAAGGCTGGGAATCAGTAGGCTAGAGAGATAGAGTTCACATTGAAAATAGACTAAGATTTATTACTATTTTGGAGTTGAGAATTTAGTTTAATTGATAGAGTGCCTAAGAGAATGTAGTTTAGTTGATAGAGTGACTATCTAGCATTCCTGAAGCCCCAGGTTCGATCCGCAGCCACATAGATCCAGGCACTGTAATTCCAGCACTCAGGAGGTGAAGGGAGGAAGACCAAGAATTCAAGGTCATTCTTGGCCACATATGAAGTTCTAGGCTGGCATGGTCTGCTGGAGAGTTTGATACCAGTCAACCAAAACACACCTACATTCCAGGTAGGTGAGTTCTACCCTCTCGCTAGACATGCTGTGGACTGACAGATCTGACGGATTACCTAGGAAGCTGGGCTGGGGTGCTCCACATGGATTGTGCAGTCTGGTGATTGCTTAGATGAGATAATCCTGTGGCCAAGGCTTCCAGGAAAGGCCTTGTCAATAGTGCCTCATTTATTGACAGCTACCCAGCCAGGCAGGGGTTCAGGAGCCTTCATCATCTGTGGGCTTTAGGCTGCAGTCCAGTAGAATACATATTGAGTTCTACTTGAGAGAGACAGGAACTCATATCATCACAAGAAACTTGGGGAAGCTGACAGGTATGTCAGCTATGCGCCCTGTGCCCAGGATGCGTGTCAGAACCAGGAGCTCAGGCAAGGCTGAGGATAACTAAATTTCTGATCCTCCCGCCTCCTTGACCTGAGTGCTGGGATTATAGGGATGCACTGGTGGGAATTAAATCCAGGATCTCAACTGAACTACCCATACTGCTATTGTGACTACAGTTGGACACTGTACAAAAATGTTTCCGTCAATAAGGGATCGCATGTACAACAATATAAGACTATCACCTAGTGACACTTCCCTGCCTTAGCTTCTATAAAGTTTCTTGAGAAATGATAGAATCTCATGACACATTTCTCAGAATGTGACCCCATGAATGCATGGCTGTACTTGGTAGCTCTGGGTTCTTTCAGTGGGAATACTAAAATAATGTGGCCTTGTCCCTAATTATCTCCTAAGTATCAACTCCAGTGTCTGCCAAGTAGTAGAAATTTGATAAATATTTGCTCAGTGAATGTACAAATGGATGTATCAAATCAATTCTTCAAAGTGCTGCGTGAAGCCAGGTGAGGGGTCCTGTAATCCCAGCACTAGGGTTGTGGAGGCAGGAGGATCAGAAGCTTATGGTTATCTTCACCTCTATAGTAAATTCAGTATAGGGCAACATGAATTCCATGAAACTGTCTCAAAAAACTAGAATAAAGTAAACTGAACACAGTATGTTTTGAGAGTTTCCCTGGTCTATAGACTTCTTGGGTCAAATGTGGACCTTGCTCCTGTGATTGACACCTCCATGGGAATGAGCTCACTAGAGCATCTGAAATACCAGACAGCATCCACTGTTCCACTCAGATTGTCTTGCCACTGCCATGGAGTGCTTTAATAGCTCTCTGAATTTTCATTTAACTTTTATGTCAGACTATAAAGATTTTCATGGCTACAGAGACATTGATACAGCCCTTCCATTCAGGGTCCAATGCATGTGCTTGGCAAGTTCTCCATTCTGTAGCTTTACTTGATGCTGGCACCTGCATTTGGTTGAACAGCTGTCCTGCCTGCATTCTGCCAGGATCTCCCTACACCCTGCCTATTCACCTGACTCTGACTCCTAACCTCTCCTTGACTGATCCATATTTAAAAAAAAAAAAAAAAAGTACAGCCTGCCCCCCTCCAAAGTCAAGTGTGGTGGCTCACACCTGGAAACCCAGCACTGAGGAAGGTCAGGAAACTCAAGGTCACAGAAGGAGACTCTGCCTCTATCTATCAGTTAAGTGGAGTATTGCTGCTCTTGTAGGACTGGAGTTACATTCCCAACACCCATGTTAGGTGGCTCACATCTTCCTATAACTACAGCTCCAGGGATCAGACTCCTCTTTCTACGTCTGCAGGCAAATAAAAAATAATTCTAAAGAGACTCTGTCTTAGTTAGAGTGTGTATTGATGCAACAAAAACACCATGACCAAAAAGAAAAAAAAAAATGAAATAAAGGAATTTTTTCAGCTTACACTTCCACATTGCTGTTTTTATCAAAGGAAGTCAGGACAGGAACTCAAACAAGGATGGAACCTGGAGGCAGGAGCTGATGCAGAGGGCACGGAGGAGTACTGCTTACTGGCTTGCTCAGCCTGTTTTCTTATAGAACCCAGAACCACCAGCCCAAGGATGGCACCACCCACAATGGGCCCTCCCCCATTGATCACTAGTTGAAAAAACATGTCTAACGGCTGGATTTCATGGAGGTGTTTCTTCAGTCAGGAATCTTTCTTGTGTCAAGCTGACATAATCCCAGCCAGCACAGATCCTGTCTCCAAAAACCAAAAGCAATCAACTATGGAACAAAATTCCAACATGTTAAAGATACTGGCTAGACCTTTATTACAAAACAGACTTGAACCATTATTGGTCATTATCTCAGAAGTTACAATAATATGGCCTTTTTTATTTTTCTTTTAAAATCCACCTGCCTCCACTTCCCCAGTGCCAGCTGAGGATGACTTGTTTGAGTTGGGGGTTTCCCTCTGTTACTCAGACTCTCCTGAAACTCATAATTCTCCAGCCTCAGCCTCTCTAGTGCTGAGATTATGGCTATGTGCTGCACACCTGCAGCAGTCAGAGCCTTAGGCTTTGCACAAGAAGACATCTTACTCAGTCACATCTGTGACCCTAGTTTAAGTTTTTAGTTATGCGTTCTTTATAATTATTTTATTATGTATATGTGCTTGCACGCCCATAGCACAGCACATGTATGGACATTAGAACCGTTAGAGTTGATTTTCTCTTTCCAACATGTGGATCCTGGGAGTCAAACTCAGGTCCTCAGGCTTGTTAGCAAATACCCTTACCCGCTGAAGTGTCACGCTTGGCCCATCCCTTTATTTTTTGAAACAGGGTTTCATGTAGCCCAGGATAGCCTAGCAGTTGGTAGGCAGCCAGTGCTGGCCTTACATTTTTGATAGTGAGGCCTAGCTAGTGCCAAGGCTCTGAGCATGCCTCACTCTACCCGGCTAAAATTTTTTTTTAATATTCGATGCACAAGCACACGCATCATAACCATTTGCAGCACTGTGACCTGATAGAATCCCTGATGGAACTTTCCCTCCATTCCCTCTGTGTTCTCCAGACCATCATCTCTCTGTATTTCGGTCTATGTCTGTGGGCAAGGGCAGAGTTTCAGGCTGGTCTCTTGATGCCACCAGCTCCCCAGTGCAAATCAGAGTTTAAGGTACACTGTTCAAGACGCTTAAACTCCGCCAGCACCTCCTGGCAGTCTGTCATAGATGCTCGGACTGAGGGCCCAACAGCCGTACAGGGCCCTTCCTTCCCCGCTCCCCCACACCTCGTTCAGTAGAGAAAAGATTTCACAATTACGTTTTGAGTAAAACAGCTTGTATCTTTAACTGATAAGACAGGAAATGTCTCTGCTTTTAAAGGGTGCCCCTCTCCAATAGCTGGAATATTATGAAATGGCATAGCATAGCAGGAATTTTCCTGGGTTCCAGGCAGAATCATGATGGCATGCATAATCTGCCAGTCATTAACCTTGAGTGGGTGACTTGCTTCAGGTTTTCAGATTTTCATTCTGCAATAATGTTGTTTTTTTTTTTTGTTTTGTTTTGTTTTGCATGCTTGTGATGGGGCAACATAAATCAGCAAAATTATAACTTGTACTCCAAGTCTCAGTCTCTAGGCTGGCTGGTTTTTATGTCAACTTGACACAAGCTAGAGTCATCAGAGAAGACAGAGCCTCAGTTGAAAAAAATGCCTCCTTAAAATTGGGCAAACCAGGCTGGAGAGATGGCTCAGTGGTTAAGAACATGGACTGCTCTTCCTGAGGTCCAGAGTTCAATTCCCAGCAACCACATGGTGGCTCACAACCATCTGCAATGGGATCAGATGCCCTCTTCTGGTGTGTCTGAAGCCAGCTACAGTGTACTCATATAAATAAAATAAAAAAAAATGAAGAAAAAAAGAATATTCTTAAAATTGGGCAAACCTGTAGCACATTTTCTTAATTAGTGATTGATGTGGGAGGGCCCAGCCCACTGTGGGTGATGCCATCCCTGGGTCAATGATCCTGGACTATAAGAAAGCAGGCTGAACAAACCATGGAAAGCAAGTCGGTAAGCAGCACCCTCCATGGCCTCTGCATTAGTTCCTGCCTCCAGGTTCCTGTTCTGTTTGAGTTCCTGTCCTGACTTCCTTTGTTGATTAACAGTGATATGGACCTTTATGCTGAACAGACTCTTTTCTCCCCAATGCTTTGGTCATGGTGTTTCATCACAGCAATAGAAACCCTGATTGAGATGGTTGCCGTTGGGCTGGAGAGATGGCTCAGCCGTTAAAGGCTAGGCTCACAACCAAAAATATAAGAGATGGTTGCCCTTACCAAAGTATCACAGATAAGGTTACCTGCCTGCTTGTATTATACTCATACAACTATCTAGAACATGATTAGATGCCTGTTCTGGAAAGTTCTTGATGCAGTAGTTTGGGGTAGGTGTGTGTGTGTTGAGATAAGGTCTGAAAGATAAGGCTGTTATAGCCCAGACTGTCCTGAAACTCTGAATCCTGCCCAAGCCTCCCAGGTTTACAGACCTGTGTCTCCACACCAGTTAACAGGTTTTTTTTTTTTTTTTAAAGAATCCTTAGACTTGTACTGGAGAGATGCCTTGGTTGGTAAAATCCTAACCACTCAAATATGAAGATCTGAGTCTGGGTCTCCAGCAACCACTCACAAAATTCAGGTGTGGTGGTTTTGTGTGTGTGTGTGTGTGTGTGTGTGTGTGTGTGTGTGTGTGTAAGTAATTCTGTCACTTTCTGAACAGCCAGCCAAGGGAGGGTTCAGTGAAACCCTGTGCCAAGAAATAAGGCAGAGAACAATTGAGTAAGCCACATCTGTCCTCCCCATACACACATACACGTGTGCATGCACATGAATACCTACATTTACACTACATACACATGAGTCCTAAGACACAAAACAAAGGCACCAAGTTGGTGAAGCTACTACTATGTTTGTTGCTGCTGCTACAGAACTTGGCCTTGGCTACAAAGTTCCTTGGTAAAATTGCTTTGCAAGCTGCCTGTCTTCTTGCTTCTACAATCACTTTGCAAGTATCATATTTTACTTCTGACTCAATGGCAGTTTACTTCCTACCAATGAGACCCTTCAAATGCAAAAACAGTGCCTGGGAGCTTTTAAAATTGAAGTCTTAGGAAGCATATTGCCAGCACTATAAAATATTTATCGCCTCATGAAACAGGGCTCCAACCCACAGTGTAAGAGAGCCACCTCAACTCGCTTGATTACCCTAGGAAACTAGCCTGTGGTTTTTGAAAAGCACCTGTGTGGTGGTTCCTTTTCTTATTGCTGTAAACAAAAGCAACTTATGGGAGAAAGGATTTGTTTGGGCTCACAGTTTTAAGAGGTACAATATATCATGAGGGAGGCATGGCGGCAAGATCATAAGGCCTGGTCACATTGCATCTACAGTCAGGAAGCTGGGGGTCGAATCCAGACCACTGAGCATGGTAGGCAAGCACTCTATAAGCAGAGCTACAGCCTCAGCTTGAGGGCTGCTTTTGAATATCCCTCCACAAGGGTGAAATAGCCATCTGGTCCTTCCTGGGGAGGATACATTACAGATAAAATGAGAAACTGCTTCCATTCTTCCTTCCTCGATGCTGGCCATAAAATGACTCCCAGGGAAAGTTGACAGGGTCTGATGTGTCGGTTAGAGCTGCCACTCGGTTTTCACACCACCATGCTATTGGTATGCTAGCCTTCAAGGCTGGAAAAGGATTCATGGCTGCTCTTGTCTGATCCCAGCAGGCTGGTCTAGTTCAGGCGATCCAAGACTTCTGATGCTGGCAAACTAGGCCAACACCCCTCACCCTTGCAGAGGGACTTTAGTGGCCTGAGACCTGCATGATCACTCTCATAGGTGCCCTGTCTGTCTTCCTGTAACATTTTCATTCATATTACTAAGAAACTACCTCAGGCACCAAACCAAGACAACAAGGAACCCAGGGACTTGTGAGGAGTTGGTTTACAGGCAGGCAGGCATCCAGCTACTTTCTGCCTTTCCTGTTGCTCTCTGGCCTGGAGCTGGTCCTGAAGCTGCTACAAGGGACAAGAATCAGTTATGATTCACACTGGAGAATTAGAAAACAGACAGGGGACAGCTTTTTTTCCACCCTCCATGACCAGGACACCAAACAATTTTGGTACATCTTTTATCTTTTATATGTTATTAACAAGTGATTGATCAACTATAAACTCATGATTTTGTTTTGAGATAGTCTTGTGGAGTTCATGCTGGCCTCTGCATTACTGTATACCAAGGGTGGCCCCCTCCTCTTGCTTTCACCTTCTGAGTTCTGGGTTTATAGGTGTGTGTTGCCATAATGTAGTGCTGGGGGTGGGATCCAGGGCTTTGTGCATGCTATACAGTGCTCTTCCCACGAAGGCACACCCCGACACTCAGCTGTAAACACTTTGAAGAAGTGAAAGTTACAAGGTGGACGCCTGTGTCTGTGCCAGCTGCTTCAGCGTGCTCTCCTCATTTTTAGGGCCTTCCGTTTTGGTCCTGCCCACCCAAGCCCTTGGCTGTACTGATTGGCGTGTTGAGAACTCCCCAGACTGACCCAGGGAATCCTTTTTGATGTGCTTGTACACAAAGGTGTTTGGATCCCAGTCGTTCCTCCCCCGGCCCCCCACCCCAAGCCTGGACATGGCACACTGGGTATCTAGACAACTTTGCATTGCTGGCTCATCAGCACGCTAATTGTCATATAACTAATCATGCCCTGAATTCCAGTTGATTTTCTTAATGAGACAGCTGGGTTAATTATGTAATCGTATGATTACATTAGCCCAGTGTGTCCCGGCAGAGTAGAGTCGGCCTGCATGTGATGTCATCCCTGGGATGGTGCTCACAAGGAACACAGTCATCCTGGAGCTAGTGGCAGGGGTCAGCCCTGTGTTGCCTGCAAAGCTCTGTGTAAACATGGGCCCAGGGTTTATTAAGATGGGGTTTCTAAGCCTCACAGTACGGAATGGGTCCATTTGCCATGAGCCCAAATGCTATCCCCAAGTCATCCCTGACATAAACAGTCCTAGCTAGATCTAAAGCTGGCTTGTCATCCTATAGCTTCGATACAGCCCGTCAGTGTGCCTTCAGTAACTTTGGGACCTTTTTATTTGACATTGTTTCCCTTTATTGGACATGCCATCTGCCTAGAAGTGGACAGAAACACCCAAATAAATGTTTATATTAAAGTGCTAGAGGGCCAGGGTGAGTGGCTTGGCCAGAGTCTGTAAGTGGCCCCAGACTGACCCAAACATTCTCTTCTTTTGTGTTCTGTCCCCACAGAAGCAAACTTTCCTGAGAGGTAACCATGCCTGTTGAGTCACCACACTATCTGGTCACACTTTTGTCCTGGCTTCTTCCTCTACCAGGACTTTCTACACACACACACCCCAACCACCCTCCAAGACTGTGAGTGGTGTCATGGAGTTGGCCTCCATGTAGATGTCATCAAAGATTCTGTTCTATCCTCATTACTAATAATCACATCTCCAGAAGACAGCCTACATTTAAGCCCCTCTTACCAGACCTGCCTCTACCTCCCTCATCCACATTCCCATAGTTTCTTGCTTCCTGGGCTCACCCCTTCCTACTGACTGCATACTACTGGCCACTCTTGGCCTAGTCGCCAAATCCATCAATCCAGAGCACTGGCCAGGCATCTTTATGTATCTTCAGGCTAGCCTCAGACTCACTTTATAGCTGAGGATGACCTTAAATTTCCAGTCTTTCTGCTGCCTCCTGAGTACAGGTGTGTGGCACCAGGCCTGGTTTATATGGGGCTAAGGATCAAACTCAGAACCTCATGTGTGCTGTGCAAGTACCCTACCAACTGAGATATGGCTATTTATCTCAAGTAAAAAAGTGAGATTCACAGCCCCACAATATTCTTATTTCAAGTATATAATATACATAGACAATTATAGTAGTGTACTTTAAAAAAATCTCTATATATCACATTCTAAAAATAAGAAGTTAGATCCAGGCATAGTAGTTCATAACTATAATTCCAGTTCTTTGGAGGCAAAGTGAGTTCAAGTACAGCCTGGGCAACTTGATGAGACCTTGTATCAAGATGAAAAGTAAAGAGAAACTGAGGCTGTAGCTCCGTGGTGGTGAGCTTGCCTAGCATGCTTCAATCCCCAGTGCCACGCAAACACCAAGCCATAGTGCAGAGTGAAGGGAGCTAAAATACTTTATTAAAACATTCAAAAGTTGTTCTTGAAAATTACTTAAATGTATAGACATATACATAGTTTATTAATGGTGTTAGGCATACCCAGGGCCTTGCACAATCGAGGTAAGCATTCTTGTACTGAGCTCTGTCCCCAGCACACTGAAGTTGTGTGTGTGTGTGTGTGTGTAGGTGCATGCATATAGAGACCAGTCATCAATCAACCTTGGGTGTTATTCCTCAGGAGCCGCCCACCTTGGGATTTTGGTGGTGGTGGTGTTGCTTGCTTGCTTGGTTGTGTGTTTTAGTGATCAGATGCAGGACCTCATGCATACAAGCCAAGTTCAGTAGTAGAGTACTTACTTAACATGTGCAAAGCCCGGGGTTTAATCCCCACCACTACCTTATGGATGGGTGGATAGATGGATAGAGTTCAATCCCCAGCACTACTGAATGAGCAAATAACAAATGGAAGGAAGGAAGGAAGGAAGGAAGAGCAAACAAAATTGGCTGGCTCAATCCATTAGCATTTTACTAAAGATTTTTGTCTTTAAATTTGTAAGGAATATAGAACACAGATTTTTGTGTTTATTAACCAGAAGGCAAGGCTCTGAGCTTACTTCATGAGCTGGAAGTGTTCCTCCCTTCAAAGCCACTATCATATCTTTTTTACACTCCTATAGTTAAACTCTGAAGCTATTTAGGCCTGGGACTTACTTTCTTTTACCTTTTTCCCCCCTTTCTTTACTATCTTTTGGAAATTTTATATATGTTTATAAACTTGGTCCTTTTTACACACACCCTTACACTCTCTTAGCTCCTCTCAATTATCCTCCCTTCTTCCCACCAAGTTCCCCTCATTTTCAACATTTTTTTTTTCTGGTTCTGTGAACCACTGAGTTTAATTAAGGTTGCTTACATGCCTATGAATGGAGACATACTGGAACTTTGGGCAAATGACAAGTGGCTACACCACTGAAGAAAACTCCTCCTCCTCCAATCCCTTAGCAACCATAGATAGCTCCTGTGATGGAGTGATGCTAGTGGGCCTGGTATTGCTGGTTTTCATTTCAAATTGAACTTCATTAAAAGATATAGTACTATAATTTTTTTTTATTTCTTTCTGAGTCAGATTGGATCATTTCCGATTGTATTTTTGCTTTTGTTTATATATGTATATGCACAGGGGAGTGTGTGTAGGTCAGACAGCAAGCCCAGGGCTGCTTGTGTCTCTGCTGGCTACCTGACCTGGCATTTTAGATGGATTTTGTTTAAGATAGAATCTTACTCTATAACCCTAGCTGGCCTAGAACTTAATATAGACTAGGTTAGCCTCAAACTCATTCACAGAGATCCACCTGTTTCCACCTCTCCATGTGGGGACTAAAGGTACATTCTGCCTTCTTAAGACTCTGTTTGTTGGGCTGGAGAGATGGCTCAGTGGTTAAGAGCACTGATTGCTCTTCTGAAGGTCCTGAGTTCAAATCCCAGCCCCCACATGGTGGCTCACAACCATCTGTAGCCAGATCTGACTCCTTCTGGCCTGTCTGAAGACAGCTACAATGTACTTACATATAATAAATAAATAAATCTTTAAAAAAAAAGACTCTGTTTGTTGTGCCAATTGTGGTGGTGCACGCCTCTAATCCCAGCAGTCCGGGGGCACAGGCAGGCAGATCTCTGTGAGTTTGAGGCCAGCCTGGATTACATACTGATTTTCATGCCATCTAGCACTATGTAACGAGACCCTGTCTCAAAAAAGGAAAAAAAAAAGAATTAAAGGATGTGTGGTCATATCCATTCTGGCATTTTCTGATCTTGGGATTTGTAAATTCTGTTTTTTTTTTTTCTAGATAAGTCTGCCTAGGAGCTAATCAATTTCAATGATTTTTTTTTCCTTAAGAACCTGCTTTTGTTTGCATTGATTTTTTTTTTCTTTGCCTTTTCAGTTTTATTGCTCCCCAATCTCCTTTGCTCACTTCTGCTTACTTTGCGTTTGATTTGCTCCTTTTTTATGTTCTTAAGAGGTCCAGTGCATGTTTTACTCCATTGTGGCCAGAGAATGTGCTTCAGATGATATTTGTTCTTTTGAATTTATCAAGACTTGTTTGCATCTCTGCTTGCTGTTGGATATATTCCCCATGCATACTAAAGGAACACTTGTTGTGCAGCTGTGTGGGGCCACCAAGGTGGTTGGTTGGTAATGTTCTTCCGACTTTTGAATCCATACTGACATTTTGCTAGGTTTCTTGATAGAAGAGCATTTGCCTCAAATCTCCCTAGTGAGGGACTGGTAGCATGGCTCAGTGGTGGACCACCTGCCTAGAATCCCCCAGTGAGGGGCTGGGGCGTGGCTCAGTGGTGGACCACCTGCCTAGAATCCCCCAGTGAGGGGCTGGGGCATGGCTCAGTGGTAGAGCCCCTGCCTAGAATCCCCAGTGAGGGGCTGGGGGTGTGACTCAGTGGTAGAGCCCCTGCCTAGAATCCCCAGTGAGGGGCTGGGGCATGGCTCAGTGGTAGAGCCCCTGCCTGGAATCCCCCAGTGAGGGGCTGGGGACGTGGCTCAGTGGTAGAGCCCCTGCTTGGAATCCCCCAGGGAGGGACTGGGGGCGTGGCTCAGTGGTAGAGCCCCTGCCTAGAATCCCCCAGGGAGGGACTGGGGGCGTGGCTCAGTGGTAGAGCCCCTGCCTAGAATCCCCCAGGGAGGGGCTGGGGGCGTGACTCAGTGGTAGAGCCCCTGCCTAGAATCCTCCAGGGAGGGGCTGGGGGTGTGGCTCAGTGGTAGAGCCCCTGCCTAGAATCCCCCAGTGAGGGGCTGGGGGCGTGGCTCAGTGGTAGAGCCCCTGCCTAGAATCCCCCAGGGAGGGGCTGGGGGCGTGGCTCAGTGGGCTTGCATTCTCATGGCTCTGAGTTTCTTCCCCAGCACCACAGGACGAAATTATTTTACATCTCTGTTTTAATAGATGTAAATGAAGTTTTGAAATTTGTACCCATTATTATAGATGGTCTTTTCTCCTGTCCTGTCAGTTTTGGGTTAGTGTATTGGGGTATATACCTTCAGCTCCCTTGGCAAGCCTTCAGAGCAAGGTGTTAGTCTTGCTTATCAAGTATTCCTTTAGCATCCAGAGCCACCTTGTGTCATAAAATTAACATTATCAGTTACTTTTAGTGGTGATGGATGGTTCTGATCCTGTTTGGCACTGTGCTCCTGATTCTCCCTATGTCTCTATTAAGACAACTAACTACTCAGGTATCTTTGTCTCCTCTTACTGGGGGGAGGGAAACCCTCCTCTTTGCCCAGTTATATGGAATCTATCCTCCAGTCATGTTATCTTTTAATGCGGCCTTTTTTTTTTTTGCTTTCCCATTGATATTTGATGTTCCCTGGGCTACCTCTCCAGGGAAGCTGGCTGCTGATGGCTTGGCTCAGTGTCCCTTGCAGTGCCCAACCCTGGCCTTTCCCAGATCATGTAGCCACTTAGGAAACCCTTGTTAAATTAGAGCATGAAGAGACAGTATAATTGAGGTGGCTGCTGGCTCAGGAAGTAGCATTCATAATTAGCATTTTGCATACCTGTTGGCCTGGCCAGCTTTCCTTCCCCTGTCCCTGGGGGAGATGCCAGCGCCTGACACATCTCAGCATGCCTTCCCCCAGCTTCTGCAGGGATGACTAGAATTAATGAGCTAATGTTACCGTGCTTAGCAAAATGTGCTGAATAAATCCAGGTGATAGGGTTGTTTGTTATATAATTACACTGTTTAAGGTCCTGAGTTGCATAACGAACTGCACACTACCTCCAAGCCTGCTTCAGGAATTAACTTATCAGATGATTGTAAAATGTTTTTTGAGTTTGTCATGGTGGGTGGATGGGGATAGTGGCAAAGCATGTTGGGTTGGAGGCTGGGCAGGTGGCTTATAGAACTTTGCATGTTATTCTTCTGTCTATGGGTGTGTTCTGTCTCCTCCCTCAGACAATTCTGTAATTGAATTGCTGAGTTGAGAGGCTTCTGACGTACAGCCTGAGACCTAACAATGCTTGTGTGGAGTTTAAATGGCATTGGAAATCGTTAACGAGACAGAAAGCTATGATTTCCCCAGCTTAACATGCAGGTCTGGGTTTGGCATGCTGAAGTTCATTGTTTTGGTCTCCAGCTCAAACATGCTAGGACTATTATACCATCATGTGGTAATTAGCCGTTCCTTTAATACACATAATAAAAATTAAGCCTAAGAGGTACTTTACCAATGGCTTTTACATATCCCAAAACAATATTCCAATGCAGTAGGCCTTTAGTCATGCAATGTACCATCGTAAAGTTGAGAGTCTAATGCACCAAACTATTTGAACATTCAGTTCCTTTTCTATTCTGTGGCCAGTTTTGCTACTTTGACTTTAACTTTAGTACTGTTAAATTAAATATAGATGCTATAATGAATAATTACAAGAGTGCCAGAACTTCCATTTACAGTGGGGCGTGCTGAGAATTTGTCTTAAGGGGTAGTTGGTTAGTATTTGTTTATAACATGTGTGTTCTCTTCATATGTTACTGGATTCCTGCTGAATGGAAAAATGGAAGCTATGTTTTCATCCGAAGCAGACACACAGGGTCCTGACCTTTAAATAGGGGTGGCCTGGAGGGGTCTGGGGAGATGGCCCAGTCAGTAAAGTGCTTGGCAAGCATGAGGATCTAGGTTCCATCTCCAGTACCCATGTAAAAGTTTGTAATTCCTGGAGCTGGGGAAGTGGAAAATGGTGGATTCCTGGCCTAGCCAGGCAGCCTAGCCTACTTAGTGAGTTCCAGGCCAAATGAAAGACACTGTCTCAGCAAGGCAGAGAAAGATTGTGGAAGATACCCATCATCAACACTTTTACACACACACACACACACACACACACACACACACACACACACACACGTGTACAGAATGTATCCTTAGCTCCTGAAAAGTCAAATTGGCACTAGCAGTTGTGCTAGAAAAGGCAGTATCAGTGAGCATTCCTAGAGTGTTCTGTGAGTCCAGCTCCTTCTCCTCCTCATCCCTGACCTGGATCAAGCTCAGATTGCCCTTCTGTATAAAGGAGGTCGTGGGCGTAGTGCTCATTTCTCTCAATCCATTTCCCAGCCTGAAGACATGGAGGGCAGAGAGGGATTCAGGTTTCCTGGGAAGACAGTGCAATTAAAAGGGGAAAAAAAGTACCTGGGATGTTCTGAGAATTTTATTTTTCTTGTTATTGCCACTCCTGCTTGGAAGAACTATGTTCCCAAAATAGCTCTAGCAATTTAACATAACATAAATATTTTAATGCTGATTAAAATAATAATGAAAAGTCATGAATGAGAAAGGACACAGGCAGGGACTGTGTATAGAGGCCGCATAAGTGCCCAACAAGCCTGAGAGTCACATGATGGACAGTGTTTGGTGTTAAGCCCCAGTGCTGGGCTCCCTCAGGGCTGAAAACTCTAGCTCCACACATCCTGGTGACGCATGGAGTAAACGCTGTGAACGCATTGACATCGCAGAGAATTCCAGGCCAGCCTTGCTTCCAGGAACCAGGGGTGGTCTGAAAAATTAATGACTCTGGTATTGAAAGTTAAGTGAGTTCTTGAATATATACCCTCACTGATCTGCCATGTGTAGTGTTTAGCATTCCTTGAGAGGAGACTAAATCTCCACAGTCGTCCCTAGGCGAGGTTGGCGCCCCTGCCACAAATAGATTCAGTAATCTTTCTAAACCCTGTGACTTGGATATTCTTCTACTCTCAGAATTCCAAAGGGTATGTTCCCCTGGGGCCCAGCAGGTGGGTTATAATTGCCCCCTAAACAGAAGGGAAAGGAAGATCATATTGACCGAGAACATTTATTGGCTGTCTTGTCTGTCTACCTTCTGCTAAGAATTCCTGGGAAAGCCAGAGACCAAAACTCAGTCCTATAAAGTGCCTGTCTACTTTTTCCAACTGTAGTCTAAAATCTAACCCTGAGTAAATCTGATGGCAGACATCATTCCTTTGGGGAAGAGGACCAGTCTGTGTGAGTATAAAGGAACATAGATGTGGAAGCCACAGTCAGCCTTGCGTATTATTCCTCAGGAGCCATCTACACTGTTTTTTGAATTAGTATCTATCACTGACCTAGAAGTCACAAACTGTAAGGCTAGCTGGCGGTGAGCTAGAGAAATCCATCCGTCTCCATGGCACTACTGGGATTGCCAATGCTCACACTTGGCTTCTTTTGTGGGTGCTGGGGACTCAGACTCAGGTCTTTATGCTTGCATAGCAAGCTCTTTACTGATGGAGCCATCTTCCCAGCTCCAAACATCATGTTCTTTGTCCACAGGGCCTCCCAGGATTGGCCCAGATGCTCTTTTGCTCTCTGTATTCTAATGGGGGACTTGGTGCTTCCTAGCTGGTTGGCCACAGGCCTGCTGTGGGGGTTATTTGGGGTCATGACCAATTGTGCTTTTATAGGGGTCCCCCAGTCTTAGAACCAGCAGCTAGCTGCATGCCTTTGACTGTTCTTAACACCCAACATCAGTAAAGGACCATCATGCTGTAGATATAGTTCAGGGGTAGACTTTCCACTAATTTCAAAAAGCGCAAAGCTCTGATGCACAAGGCTCTGGATTCGATACACAGCTGCACATGAACTAAATGTGGTGTTGCCTCTAATCCTAGCACCTGAGAAATGAAGGCAGGTGGATCAGAAGTTCAAGGCCAACATGATTTACATTAACCTCTACCTCAAAAACTATAATAAAATAAAATAAAGAAAAGAAAATGGCATGTACTTACAGAGCCCTAGGGTACTTTTCTCTCTCCAAGAGTTTCCATGTGTATATCGAATAGTGATCACCTGGAGTCAGCAGGCTTAGTTCAGCTTTCTCTGGGCCTACCAGTCAACCAAGTAAACCCAGACTAGCCCTTCCTTCTCATTAAACTTTAGTGCCTCTTCTGTAGTGAGTGCCATTGTGAGACTCTTCTAAGAAAACTTCCTGTCCATACAAGTGTTCTGTGGCCTGAGCAACTCCCTTAGTTCCAGGTCCTTGGACTTCCTAGACTCATATAATGTAGCGGCACCTTTCCATGGACCAGTATCCCCCAGAGAAGGCTCTGTAAATAAGATAGGCTGCCCTGAGGCCCCTTCCTCCCATTCAGGATGCCTGTGTCTCTATTTCTATCTGACCAGTGAATGGAAATCCTTAAAGAATCCCAGCCACCAGAGTTGCCCAATCCCAGTGAGCTCTGTTGTCACCCCTATGTCCACATTAAGGATCTTGGACTGAGTACCTCTCGGGTGGCCAGAGGGGCTGTGAAAGGGGAATCTAGGTCCAAGAGAGTCTCTAGGAGATGACTTCTGGATACTGGCCTAGAATTGCCAGTAAGGGACTGGGTGTGGCTCAGAGGTACAACACCTACTTAGACTCCCCTGGTAATGAACTGTGTGTCTCAGCAGAAGAGGACTTGCCTAGAATTC
The DNA here is from genome assembly GCA_036184795.1 of Tokudaia tokunoshimensis. Taxonomy (NCBI): domain Eukaryota; kingdom Metazoa; phylum Chordata; class Mammalia; order Rodentia; family Muridae; genus Tokudaia; species Tokudaia tokunoshimensis. Next base: position 26,415,038 of record BTHU01000006.1, on the reverse strand, counting down.
ACCAGTGAGGGGCTAAGAGCATAGCTTGGTGGTAGAGTGTTTCCCAGATGAGAATCTGGGTGAGTATGCTGACCTGTGTTCTCCCATTGTGTAGATCCGGTACCAGCCCTGGACGTTGGGCAACAGCTGGAAATAAAAGTGCAACGTCTACACGACATTGAAACAGAGAACCAGAAACTTAGGGAAACACTAGAAGAGTACAACAAGGAGTTCGCTGAAGTGAAAAATCAAGGTCGGTGGCAAATGCCTGGCTGTGCTTTCTGCCCTCCTCCCCCTCCCCCCTTAATTGCCTTCTTCCTAGTGTTGGGACTGGCTCTAATTGTTACCCTCCTCATGAAGCCAGGGTGGGGCAAGCAGCCGAATCTCTTAAACAAAGATAATGACACTGCCTAGCTATGCCACAGCTAAACTTTTCCTCCCGCAATAACTACATAGGATTTATTGCCCTTGGTCTGGGCTGGATCAGGATTCTTTGAAAATTCCCCCTGTATCATCTTGTGATAGGATCTGTCTTTTCAAAGACTGATGTGTCGCCCCTGGGCGACACCTGTCAGACAGCCAGCTCCTGATCAAAGGGTCATACACAGTAAGTCATTTAGTAATTGCTACCAATCCATTAAGGCTCCAGACAAGACTCATCCTTGCAAACTGTGTGCTTACACACCATTCCTCCCATGTTGACCTCATCTATTCATTTTGGAGAGAGAGAGAGAGAGAGAGAGAGAGAGAGAGAGAGAGAGAGAGAGAGAGAGAGAGAGAGAAAGCGCAGGACTGCCTTTCGTCACAAGGCATGGAAGGCAAAGGCTTTTCCTGCCAGGGACAAACATAAGCAAATTTGTCCTATACTAGAAGCCAGCTGTATTCAAAATCATCAAATCTGACCTGGTGTAAACAGCAATCCTAGCTATTCCAGAGGCCAAGATAGGAGGATTCAAAGTTCGAGGCCTGCCTAGGTTACAGGCTTCGTTCAAAGCAACTCTGAGAAATTTAGTTAGAGCTTGTTTCACAATTAAAAAGCAGAAAGAGGGCTAAGGATATATAGCTCAGTGGTTGATAATCTTTCAGTGAGGGACTGGAGAAGTGGCTCAGTGGTTAAGTGTTTGCCCAGCTTTGCATCATCAAGGCCTTAGGTTTAAGTCTCCATTAATAAAAAAATAAAAGCAAACAATGCAGAAAGCCTCAGAGCCTTCTGGCTTCCTTATATTGAAGAAAAAGCCCAATTCAACAACAGTTACAAGGTTTATAAAGCAACTCCCAAAATTTCCTGTGTGTCTATGTGTCTATGGTTTTGTTCTGGAGACACAGGTGAGGACTTAGGTAGGAGGGAGGGGTATTGGTCTGTCTGGCTCCTCTGCATGCCCTGCTGGTTAGGGAGCTTTTAGAAAACTAATCAAAAGCTAAATGACTAGGATTGTGAAGAACATCCTTTTTGCCTTTAAGGCTGTTGGAGACAGACTTGGGAGGGGCACTGTCTGTGGGAAGATCCAGGAAGAGGCTGGAATGATGTAAGAAAAGCTAGGACAGACAGGCCTGGAGTGTGATGGCAGAAGTTTCCTGTGTCTGCCGTCAGGCCTATGATCATACGCTGATTGAAGATTGGTTCCACGGTGGGATGCAGAAATTTTGGGGGACAGATCCTACTTCAGCCTGGTTCTGCTAAGATACGATGACCTTTGGGACCACAGGGGACAGCACTGGCTCACTTAAAAGGGAGCTGTTGGGCTTATGAGTTGGGATCCTTCAAGACTTTTCTTTCCCACAGCAACCATCTGCAGCAATAGGACTTGTTTCTTTCAGATTGCCCAGTGCGTGAATGACAGGTGTGGGTGTGTGTGTGTGTGTGTGTGTGTGTGTGTGTGTGTGTGTGTGTTCATCTGGTTCATTACACAGACCTAAAGAAAATCTCCTAGTTCCTACTACTTTAGCTCCATTGACATGCCCTTTTTGCTCCCTCTGAGACAGGGGTTTTGTCCATCCCAGGTTGACTTCAAAGTTGCCATGTAGCTCAAGTTGACCTCAAACTCAGTATATAGCCCAGTCTGATATCATACTCACTGTATAAAGGTTCTGTAACTCGGGCTGCCTTCAAATTTACCATGTAGCCCAAGCTGGCTTCAAACTCACTGTGTAGTTGAGTCTGTCCTCAAACTTACTACGTAGCTCAGAGTAGCCTCCAATTAATAATTCTCTTACCCCAGCCTCCTTATGGATGCTAGTATTATAGGCATGCGCCACCATTCCAGTCCTAATTTGTTCTCTATGAATGTTCGTGGAAACACACAACATACGTATCGCTCAACAAATGGCACTGTGGAGTCCTAGGGCTTCAAGCCCTGTCTGGCCTGCCAGTTTCTGCTTCTCCAATCTCTACCTCAACTTGTGCCAGACTGGAATTCAAAAACAAAGCCCTCAAGTAGGCCTTGTAAGAGATGGCTCTACTGCTTGTGGATGGCATCACGATGCACAGAGTCCCACAAGGGTGACTATTAGAATAGAGGGCTGTGTGGCAAGGTCCCGTCCTAGGATCACACTGAGTTAGGACCCTGCACCATTCAGTTTTTTTGCTTGGATATCCTCAGCTCAAGCAACTGAAGGGACAGATATCAGTGTGTCATGGGTGGGAAATCACTTCTGAGAGCTACATGGGTCCTGATTATACACTCCAGCTAGACCTGCAGGTGGCCCCTCCTTAGGCACCCTTTCCCACAGTATCAGATCTACATATGGAGCTCTCATCCACTAAAGCATGTGGCAGAGTGTACACCAGCACCCAAACTCCACTGTGGTTTCCCCATCCCTGGCTCAGCAAGCGACCCTCAGCCACAGCGCCTGGCAACAACTCCCTAAGAAACAGCAGCAAAGCTGCTGATGACGTCTGTATCTGACTCCACTTCCAAAAGATTTGCACCCTTTCCATGTAGGAGAGTCTTTAAATCCACACCAAACTTTTATCAGTCTGCCCTCTGTAGAGAACCAACTTAAGATGCATCAGAAAGACAATATTATGTTTTACCATTGATTTCCCCCTTTTCTAAGTGTGCCGGAGGGACCACCACAGTCCTTCCTGGCAAAACCCATTGATCCTCCCCAGCTTGAATACTACAAGTTCAATTTCACATTGAGGGAGCAAAAGGTCCCCAAAGGGACTCATAACCATTGATTTTGTGTCAGTCCGGACAAGCTCAGGTTTAAAATACAGCGATCCCGGCAGGTTACAAAAGCATGGTTCACCCAGCTACAAGGAGCTGCTTCCCTTACTGTTGGTTTTTCTGTCTTTCATTCTGCAGAGGTTACTATAAAAGCACTTAAGGAGAAAATCCGAGAATACGAACAGACCCTGAAGAGTCAGGCCGAGACCATCGCTCTGGAGAAGGAGCAGAAGCTACAAAATGATTTTGCAGAAAAGGAGAGGTAAGTTCAGCCTCCCAGTGCCATCACGCTCCCAGCACAGTAAACATTTCACCACTGAGCTTGACGTCACATGACGGTTTGAAAACTGTACATGTGAAATCAGCCCACATTGTTGACAAAAAACCCAAATGCTTCTACTGCAAAGTTTTACTTAAAGGGGTCAGATATAGCTCAACAGTAGAATAACTGCCAATAATTCTCCCCGTGAGTGAGGCCTTGGGGTCCTCAACATTGCTGGAAAAGTTTGTTCAAAAATACAGAGATCCTTGTTCCTTCGTTGTACAGTCCCGAGTGCTACATGTCCCTTTTCTCCTGGTGGCAGGGGTGAGTGACAGGCAGTCAGAACACGGTGTTTGAGTCCTGCAGAGCGAGAACAAGGCTTTTCTGTACATTGAACACAAGTTGACAAATGGCAGCTGTACTTGAGCTGAGGCAGCAATGGACAGGTTCCCCCAAGACATGCCCCCTGCAGAAAAGCCTGGAACTCCATTTACGGTTATTGAATTTGATATTTATGTCACATAAAAAGTATTTTTTGTTTTGTTTCCTTTTCTTTCTTTTGCCTTAGTACCTCATAAAGCAAGGAATTGAGATCCCAAATCCAAAAATCTGAAATATTCTTGACATCTATAACCATAAATACTGAAAAAGTTAAGCATGCCCAGGGCTGAGGTAACTCAGGATGCATGCTTAGCATGTACAGGGTGTGGTTTGCATCCCAGCACCAAAAGTAACAAAGACTTCAGACTTTTTAAGAGCATTTCAAACGTGACACTTCCACCCAGTTCCATCTACATAAATATTCCAGAAGTCAAGATCTCTAAATGCCTGGCACAGTTGTGGTCCAGGCACTTCGGGTAAGGGACCCTTAGCCTGATCAGTAAACCGCACTGAGGCTGTGACTGCTGAGCAGCAGTTCCGGCTTTCTAATGGCTTACTTTATTCCAGACTTTCTCCATAAAGGAGTAGTTTTCCGCTAATGGAGCAATTTAATGAAAATCAGATTTCTTGTAAAAGCTATGGGGACTCCTAAGCTTGCTAGTTCTAACTATATTAGTCAGATTTTTTAAAACTCTTTAGTTAAATTAAGATGTTAAATTTTAGCACTAGCATGAGGAAATGCACATACATTTTAACAGTAGGCACTAAGAAAATTTATAGTTTCAAGGAAAGGGTTAGGTTTGCTCATAAGGGTGTGTGTGTGTGTAGGCCAGTGTGAGGTATGGCGTCTTCTCTATCACTCTCCACCTTATTCTTTGAGACAGGGTCTCTTACTAAACCTAGAGCTTTCAAGTTCAGCTAAACCAATTGGTCAGGTCCTCAAGCTTGTGTGGCAAACAATTTACTCACTTAGCCATCTGCCAGTCCTGGGTGGGGTTTTGTTGTACTATTGGCCGTTGATTTCATAGGTCACCAGAGTTCTAAGGGTGGCTTCAAAAAGATCCCAGGAGCCAGGCACTGGCACACACTTAGGGTCCCAGTATCCCTGAGTCTCAGTTCCTTTTATGAATCATAAGTTCCTTTTATGTTTTTGTTTTGAGACAAGGTCTCACTGTGTAACCTTGGCTAGTCTGGAACTTGACATATAAACAACAATGGCTTCAAACTCACAGAAATCTGTCTGCCAACAAGTACTAGCATTAAAGGCATACACCATAACACCTAGGAGATCATGAGTTCTAATCCAGCATAAGATATAGAGCAAGACCTTTCCTACAAAAGATAAACAAACAAAAATAAAAGATGTCAGGTCCCAGAGCTAAGGTAAGGCTCCCTGACAAATGTCATGCTTAATGCATGGTACCCCAGTTCAGTCTCTACCACCAATATTAAAAACAAACAACAACACAAAAGTTCTACCTGCTTTTTGTTGCTATAATATAATACTATACCCAAAAACAACCTGAGGAAAAGTTTCTTTTGTCTTTTAGGTCACAATTTGTCATTGTGTGATATCAGGGCAAAAACCTGGGGCAGAAATAATAGAGGAATACTGCTTTATTCATCCTGGATGGTGCCACCCATAGTGCACTGGGCTCTCTCGCATCAATTAATAATTAAGACACTCCCCACCCCTAACATGCCTGCCAGCCAATCTGATCTAGGTAATTTCTCAATCAAGGTTTTCCTCTCAGATGACTCTAGGCTGTGTCAAGTTGACAATGAAATCTAACTAGGACACCTCCCATTTCTCACAAAAGCTTTAGGGATACAGTGATGCTGACTTCACTGGCTCCATTTATAAAGAGGAAAAGCTAGGTCTGCTGCTGGTGCAGCCTTTAATCCCAGGACCTGGGAAGCAGAGCCATTCAGATCTTAGACCCCCATGAGTTTGGGGCCAACTTAGTCTATGCTGCCAGTTCCAGATCAGCTGTACATAGACCCCAATTCAAACAAAAACAAGTAAAAATAAACTAATAAATATGAGGAAAATAGGGTCAGGCATGGTGGTAACATGCCTTTAAACTTAGCTCTCGGGAGGCAGGGGTAGGCAGATTTATGTGAGTTTGAGGCCAGCCTAGTCTACATAATGAGTTCCAGACCAGCCAGGGCTACCTAGCGAGACCCTGTCTCAAAGAACAAAAGAAGGAAAAAATGAATGAATCTAATTGCTGCACAAACCTGGTGACCTGAGTTTGGTCAGTGGGACTCTCATGAAGTGCAAAGAGAGAATCAATTCCACACAGTTGTCCTCTGACTTCCCCATATGCAACACACACACACACACACACACACACACACACACACACACAAATAATTAAGATCATTTTTTAAAGAAGGAAAGTAGCTGGTTTGGTGATGTAACTTATAATCCCAACAAGTGGATGTGGAGATAGAATCACCCACAACTTAGAGGCCAACCTGGGCTATATATACCATGATTTCCAAGTGTGGTCTCAAAAAGGGACATGAAAAGAAAGCAGTTTCTTGCAGTGTTGCTGGTTGTGGCAGGAAAATGTATCAGTCTAACCCCCCACCATGAAAACTGGATACAAGAGATAGAGGCCATGTCTAACCATAACTCTTTCTAGTCATGGAAATTATAATTCAGTGAAATTCACAACAGCCTGGGCAAACAATCCGTATGACAAGAGTTAAAACTGTGGAATGTGACGTTACATACAGATGTTGGCAAAATGTTCCAGATTCCATCCCAGCAAGGGAGAGGTAAAAGATCAGGAATTTAGCTCCATAGTAGGTAACCTGGGCTACATGAGACCCAGTCTCAAAAAGAAAAGAAAAGAAAAGAAAAGAAAAGAAAAGAAAAGAAAAAAGACTGACTGTAGTATGATTTTCAAAGTATGGCAATAAACTGATATGGGGCTGTGGTACTGTTAAATTAACTTCAAATTAGGTAAAAGAATAGACTATTTCAAGAAAACAACATTTAGAGAAAGGAGTAAGGCTATGCCTTTATTAGCCATTCTTTACATACTTTTACATATGCAGGAAAAAAATCAGGTTGGAGCCAGGCATAGCAACTGTCTGTAATACCAGCATTCAGGGGCTAAAATAGGATGGATTGTTATGACTTTGAAGCTTGACTTGTATAGTGAGTTCCAAGCTAGACTAGACTACAGTGTCAGAATTCTGGTTTAAGCTAGGGCTGGTGGTGCACACCTTTAATCCCAGAACTTGGGAGGCAGATCTCCATGAGTTCAAGGCCCGCCTGGTCTACATAGTGAGTTCCAGGAGAGAAAGAGAGGGGGTGGGGGAGAAAGGGAGGGAGGGATGGGGGAGGGATGAGAGAGAGAGAGAGAGAGAGAGAGAGAGAGAGAGAGAGAGAGAGAGAGAGAGAGAGAACCTTTAATCCCAGTACTCAGAAGGCAGAGGCAGGCGGATCTCCAAATTGGAGGCCACCCTGGTCAACAGATTGAGTTCCAGAACATCCAGGGCTACACAAAGAAACCTTGTCTCAAACAATAACAAAAACTAAAAACTTGATTTAAAGACTGATGTCTCTCAGTATATCCATCACTTGCTATACAAGTATGAGAACCAGGGTTTGGACTTCTAGTGCAGTGGTGCAAGTTTAGCAGTGACTTAGAATCCCTGGGATAGATTAGCCAGAATTGGTAAGCTCTGGTTCAGTTAGAGACTTTACCTCAATAAATAAGGGGGAGAGTGACCAAAGGAGATACCCAACCCAACTTCACACACACACACACACATACACACACACACCGATTTAAAAAAAAAAATAAGCTGGAATTTGAAGAATAATCAGTTCATTATATACTGAAAGAAAACTTTGAAACATTTTAAAAAATGCTTTTGAAGTGGAAAAATCTTTCAACTTGTATCTGGAAAATTATATCAACATGACCATCCAAATTTTTTAAAAAATTAAAATAAATAGTAATACTAATGTTTTTAAGATATCAACAAATAGAGAAAATTTACACTGCATACAATAATAAGTGACTTTTTATTTTTAATGATGTGTGCCTTTCTGTGTATGAACTAGCACACACAAGTACATGGGCTGAAGAGTCCTGGAGCTGGAGTTACAGGCAGCTGTAAGCTGCCTGCTAGGGGTGTTAGGGACCAAACGCAGGTCGTCTGGAAGAGCAATCTAGGTTCTTTATCACTAAGTCATTTTTCAAGCCCAAATTTACTTTTTTTTTAATAAAGATTTATTTATTTATTTTAATGTATATGAGTACACTATAGCTGTACAGATGGTTGTGAGCTTTCATGTGGTTGCTGGGAATTGAATTTAGGACCTCTGCTCACTCGGGCCAACCCCACTCGCTTGCTCCGGCAGCCCCACTTGCTCCTGTTAACTTTGCTTGCTCAGTCCTTGCTCACTCCGGCCAAAGATTTATTTATTATTGTATGTAAGTACACTATAGCTGTCTTCAGACACACCAGAAGAGGACGTCAGATCTCATTACGATGGTTGTGAGCTACCATGTGGTTGCTGGGATTTGAACTCAGGAACTTTGGAAGAGTAGTCAGTGCTCTTAACCTCTGAGTCATCTCTCCAGCCCCCAAATTTTCATTCTCATATATATATTTTTTTTTCTTTCATTTGTGTGGGTACCTGTATGAGTTTATGTGTACCATGTGTGTTCAATGCCTGTGGGGGCTAGAAGAGGGCATCAGATTCCTTAGAACTAGAAATGCACACAGTGCTGAGCTGGGCAATGTGAGTGTTGAGAACCAAACCCAGGTCTTTTTAAGAGTAGCAAGTGCCCTTAGCCACCAACCCAAGCTCTTATCCCCAAGGGTGAATTTTCTATATTTGCACAGAGCTTTTACAAATTAATTAAAAGGAAAGATCAATTTTACTTGCCAGACATGCTAGTGCATGCCAATAGTCCCATCACTCAGGACGTGTGGGCAGGAAGCTGTGTAGTTCGTGACCAGCTTTGACTGCATGAGATCCTGTCCAAACAAACAAACAAACAAACAATAGCAAGACTTTCTAAGAGTTGGCAGAGTCCAATATTTGAGCATGTAAAGAGACAGCAATAAATATTGAATTCGATTTTATCCAGTGTTGGCAGGGTTTACACAAACACATATTGGCAGGAGTTTAAATTAGAGGATTTTCAATTGGGAAGGTCCTCAGTATCTAACCGCCATTCCCAATAAAAAACAGTTGCATAATCTGTGACCAGTGAAATTGGTCTGTTAGAATTTTGTCTAACTGATTCTCTCTCCAAATTAGGCAAAACCATAGTTAATGAAATGTTTAGCAAGAAGAAGCTAAACCGTTGTAGGTATATATGGTGCTTTGGTTCTCCAGGCACACGGAGAAAGGGAAGGGAGACTGCAAGCAGGCATGCACAGGAACAGAAAGTGAGGGCTGCAGGGTGCCACATGACCTGTCACACTTGTGAAGGAGGCAGAGGGATCTAGAGTTGGAAGCTAGCCTTGGCTACAGGGAGCCCCTGTCTCAACCCTCCCCTACACAAAAGGGGAGAAAAGAAATTTATTTTGCATCATAGCATGTTATATTTTAATAAAATTTATACATACCATTACATGTTATTTTACTTTGCACTGTTAACATTACTATATACATGTATGTTACTTGGTAGCCCGATATTTGTCAGTCTGGTGTGTACTAGTGTATTACATATTAATTTGCCTGTCTTGTGTGGCACGTAGTAGGTCGTGTGTCCTGTAGCTGCTTCGGTACACTATGTGCATTGCAGAACAGTACAGGGGAGCACTGAGGAGTGGAGAAGGTAAACAGACTGTCTTCCTATCCTCTCGTAAGTTTGTTTTTAAAAACCGTGAGGAGTTACCTTTAATTTCAGCACCTGAGAGGCACAGGCACATGAGTTAAAGGCTTGTCTAGTCTACATAGGGAGTTCCAGGACAGCAAGGCTATTTATTTAGAGAGACTCTGTTTCAAAAACAAAACAAAACAAACAAAAAACCTCTTGGGGACTAAAGAGGTTGCTTGGTTGATAAAATGCTTGCTACATAAGCTTGAGTACCCCTTTAAAAAGAGCTACATACCTATAATTCAAGACCTGGGGTATGGAAACAGGTGAATTGATTGCCAAGACTCTCCCCAGCCAATCTAGCCAAATCAGTGAGCTCAGGGTTCAGTGAGGGACGCCGGCTCAAAAAATCAGGGATGAGGCAATTGAGGAAGGCACAGATACTGGCCTCTAGCTTCCGCTCCAGCACCTGCACCTCATGCACGTGTGCACACTGACACACATGAGCATGCAATGTTTAAAGTGGTGTTTTCTTAAGATTTGTTTTTCATTTTAATTATGCATATGAATGTGTTTGTGTGGGTATGCCACATGTGTACAGGTACCTGTGGAAGCCAGAAGAGGGCACTGAACCCCTAGAGCTATTGCACCTGATATAGGTGCTGGAAAATGAACTGCAATCCTCTGCAAGAACAAGATGTGCTCTTGACCCCTGAACCATCTCCCCAGCCTCAGCACACATCCCATGTTATAACAGACAGGAAAGTATTAGCAAAGCTTTTCCATAGGTGACAGAAAGTTGGCTGTTACTCATTTTTAAGCTGCCGTTTCTCCCTTTTTGTGCCCCAGGTTTATTGTGTTGAGCATATGTTATATTCATATGATATAAAAATAATGAACTTAATTTTAGATCCTTGTTTTTTCTGCAGACACAGAGGAAAGCATGTTCTTTCCTGGCTGGGGACTGCATTTGGAGACCACGGGAACAGTAAACTGCTTTCAGATATTCAGCATCCCCCTCCCCCACCCACTGTAGTAGCATTTGCGTTCCACTTTAGAGGAAAGGACAGCTGTCACATCTGTTTAGGACATCCTTTATGCCAACAGATTCCTTTTCTGTGTCAGCAGAATGTAAATGTATCATTCTTCTCCCCAACTTCAGAAAACAATGAGTATATGATGATGCTGGTTTGTTTCTTTTTGATATCCGCCATCTTGGAGCAAGTTCCATATAGGAGAACCTTCCACACCAATTGCCACACGTCAGATCCCAGGGGGTTCACACCCCACGTTGTATGATATATATTCACAACGTTGAGGTGAAGAGATTGAAGCTGCACTGTGAGGCTGCCTCCAGCTGGGCCTTCCGGAGAAAAGAAGCTGATCAGTGGGGCTCAGGGCACACAGCCTGTCTCAGCAGTCAAAACAAGATGACCAATTTGGCTTCATTGTCGCCTTTTTTTTAAAATTCTTTCCAGAAAGCTGCAAGAGACACAGATGTCCACCACCTCAAAGCTGGAGGAAGCTGAGCACAAACTCCAGACTCTGCAAACAGGTTCGATGCTCTCCATCCTATTTGCAGCCACACGGGAAGTGGGCGAGCATGGGTAGTCTCGTGGCCTGTTCCCAGCCCCTCTGCTACCTGTTGCTCCTGGGGATCCTGCAGTTAGGAGCCTTGAGCCCACACAATTGAAGCTTGTGTCCCAGGCTGCTCTACCTGGCTGCATTAGTCACTGCACTGATTGCTAAATGTAGATGTGGGTGGCTCTCCTGCCTTTTCCCTCCCTGCCCCTGCTATCCTTCCTGTTCTTTCCAACAAACACTTCTAAATCACCAAACTGTCAAGAACTGACATCTCATTTAGAACAATAATGGGGGTGGGGGGACTTAGTTCTACCCAAAATGAAGTTAAGAACTGCAGTAACAGAAACTTTAAATTCTAAAAGATACCAAAAAAGGTTGTACCAAAGTTTGCCTTTCTTTTTCTTTTTTTCCTTTTTTTTTTTTGTTTCCATTTTTGAAAAGGAAGCAGCACAGTATCTTTAAATGTGGGGAGAAAAAGGAGACGACATCATGATCCAACTTAGAACACAAATGTTAGAGGGACAAAAAATAGTCACAAGCAGTTTAACAGTCAAATGAGTAAATGTCCCAAAACTGCAACCACCAAGCTATGTAGCTCAGTAATGGAGCAAATGCCTAGAATCCCCCAGTGAGGGGCTGGGGCGTGGCTCAGTGGTAGAGCCCCTGCCTAGAATCCCCCAGGGAGGGGCTGGGGGTGTGGCTCAGTGGTAGAGCCCCTGCCTAGCATGGGTAAAACCTTAATTTTCACGTTACACATGCATGTGTATATATCCATATATCTACACATTGCTTGCTATATAAATACAGAACTTTGTTTGGTTTTTTTTTTGTTTTTCGAGACAGGGTTTCTCTGTGTAGCCCTGGCTGTCCTAGAACTCACTCTGTAGACCAGGCTGGCCTCGAACTCAGAAATCCGCCTGCCTCTGCCTCCCAAGTGCTGGGATTAAAGGCGTGCGCCACCACTGCCTGGCTATACAGAACTTACAAATTCCAGAAAATGAAGAAGCAGTGCAGTAGAGGAGTAAGGGAAGGAGCAGGCAGCTCGCAGAAGCAATGTGTGTTGTATAGGGGAGGAGATGATGGTTTCTAACAGTCAGAGATGTGCAGATAAACCATCAGTAAAGGATGGTTTGACTATCAAATCATACTGTCAGCTCTTTAAAAACAGGTCATGCCATCGTTGCTGAGGGTATAGGAATATGATCACAGGCACTATGCACATGAATGGGAATTGCCTCTTAAGGCTGGCTGTGTGGTGTGTAGAGATAGGCACATACAGTTCTTTACCCAGAAGCTTCCCTTTGGAGTATCTTAAAAGTAAAAAGAGTATCTTAAAAGTAAAACTAATTGTTCTATTTATATCTTGACATGGAAAAACTTCTATTCTACAACACTAATGGAAAAGAGGAGCCTCAGAAAATATTCTTACCACATTTATGGAGATGGATGGATGGATGGATCATGGATGAATGGATGAGATTCATTCTGAGCAGTGTGCCACGAGGCAGTTTTGCCATGGTGATGTGAACATGAAAATGCTGACAAGGACTGGGGCTGACCAGTGAGAGGCGATCTCACCTTGTCATCCAAGCTGGCTGGGAACAAATCCTCCTGCTTCAGCCTTCTCAGTGCCAAGATGACAGACATACACCACTATGCCTGGCTCTTTGGTTGAGCCAGTAAATCAAGTTGATAGTCTATAGGTTTTTGCTCCTATCACAGAGCATACTATTTAAGAAAAACTTTTGGGTCTCTGTGTGTGTGTGTGTGTGTGTGTGTGTGTGTGTGTGTGTGTACGTATATGAGTCCAGGTGGCTGCAGAGGTATCAGATCCCTTTAGAGTGGAGTTATAGGCAGTTGTGAATTGCTCAGCACAAGTGCTGGGAGCCACACTTGGGTCCTCTGCAAGAGCTTAACCTCTGAACCATCTCTCCATTCCACAGTAAACATTTTTCTAATGAGTGCAAGTATTTTAAAACGATGACTGAAAGTGTTTTAGGAGCTGAGGAGGTCACTCAGATCCATAGCACACAACCATAAGGGTCTGAGTGCAACCTCCAGAGTTCACGTGAAAAGCCATGCATGGTGGAGCATGCTTATAATCCCAGCAAGGGGAGATGGAGACAGGAGGCTCCCTAGAGCTCACCTGCCTGCCAACCTGCCCATTTGGTGAGTTCCAGGCTAATGGGAGACCCTGCTTCAACAAAAATCCCAAGGTGGATGGCATCTGAAGAACAACTCTCAAGTTTGTCTCGGACTCCACACACACATGCACAGACACATCCACACACACGTGCACAGACACATCCACACACACATGCACAAACACATCCACACAGAGATGTGAGCACATCTGCACACAAAACCTTTTGAAGTATTATATAGAAATACATAAACTAGTAGCAGAGTTATTTATACTTGTGGTCAGTTACCATGCACATGTTCTTACCTAGCTGATAGCACACCAGCATTCCATAGGCTTACAAGTCATAAGGTGATCATCTTGCCCCGGGTGGTAGGAATTTTTCAGCTCCATTGTAATCGTATGCCCCCTCCCTCATACACCTAGTCTGTGATTAATGGAGACATGAAGTATGCATCTGTATCTGCAGTTGTATACAGAAATGGCTTTTGATGATAAAAGACATTTAAAAGCTGGGAGTCTATGCAACAAATTATGGACAGTGGTTCTCTGGAGAAGGAGGCACTTACAGAGTTGAGGCAGGGAGTGAGGGACATTTTCTTCTCCATTCTTTTTGTGTCTCTCATCTTTGTGGACTTTTCTCCTTTTACTTTGAGCAATTGCTGTCCCGGCTGGGTTTGATGGCTCACACTGGTAATCCCGTTACTGGGGAATTGTACCCAGGGAGATCCAGAATTCAAGGCCAGCATGAGGTACATGAAACCCCATCTTTGGAAAAGCAACCTCAAGAGATGGGGATCTAGCTCAATCAGGAGCGCACTTATCCAGCACTCGAAAACCCCTGGATTTGAGCCCTAGCATCTCGAAAAGCAGGGGTTGGGGCTTGGTACACACCTGTAATCTGAGCACTGGGTAGGAAGAGGCAGATGAGTCAGAAGTTCAGTGTCATCTTTGGCTATCTAATGAGTTCAAGGCTAGCCTGGGCTACATAGACCCTGTCTTAAAACAAACAAGATTGGTGTCTTATATAGTGGTTTCTATCCTTGCCTTTTAGCCCTGGAAAAAACTCGAACAGAACTGTTTGACCTGAAAACCAAATATGATGAGGAAACTACTGCAAAGTAAGTGTCTGTGTGATGTCATCCTCTGTTTTTTTGCATTTGGTCAAGATGACCCTGCTGTTACTAAGCCACAGAAGATGTCTTATGAGATGTATCATATCCTTTCCCACTAAAAATTCTCTTCCTCATTACAGAGAAGTCCAGTCTCTCTCTCTCTCTCTCTCTCTCTCTCTCTCTCTCTCTCTCTCTCTCTCTCTCTCTCTGTGTGTGTGTGTGTGTGTGTGTGTAAATGGGTATGCATACCACAGTGTACATGGAGAAGTCAGAGGATACCTTTGGGGAGTCATTCCTTGATGAGGCAGGGTCTCTCTTCTTGTTTCTAACCTGCTGTATACTCTAAGCCAGATGATCTGTAAACCTCTAGGTGATCTTCCTGTCTCCACCTCTTGTCTCACTGTAGAAGTGCTGGGATTACAGATGTGACCACATCTGGCTTTTTGTTTTGTATTATCTTATGGGTTTAAGCATTTTCAATGTGTGTGTCTATATGAGCATATGCATGTATTTGGGTACATATGCTCATGTGTGCACCTGGGTATGGAAGTCAGAGGCTGGTGTCAGGTGTTTTCCTCAATGGTTTGCCACCCTTTATGTTGAGTCAGGGGCTCTCACTTGAACCCAGAACTCACTGACACAGCCACTTGCTTTGGGGATATCCTGTCTTTGCCTCCCACTGCTGGGTTCAGGCAGCCTATCATGCCGGTCAAGGATTCAGGTGGCTACTAGGGTTCCGAATCACAGTCCTCCTACTTGCATGGCAAGTGCTTTACCCACTGAGCTACATTCACAGTCCTCTTTTCTGTGCTGTTTGGAGCAGGGGTTTCACTGTGCTACTTAGGCTGGTCTCAAACTTCTGCATTCAGGCATCTGCTTCTGAAGTAGCTGGGGCTGTAGCTGTGCTACCATACCTGGTGAGGCTGTGGGACTAGATGAACCTGTCTAGATGTAAGGGGTCTGTGAAAGAACCAGGCCACATCGGCCTCTTGGAAGACCTGCCATGGTTCTGAAAGTTGTGCCCACAGAACACCAGTGGGCTGATGAATATGGAAAGTTTGAACTTCAGCTAGCATGGACTAAATTTTTATTTCTCTGATTAGAAAGGAGTAAGTAGGGCTAGGAAGGAGGCTCAGACAGGGGAGTGCTTGCTTGTAAGCATGAAGACCTGGAAAGGGCTTGCTAATTGGGGAGGTAAAGACAGGCAGATCCCTGGGGCTCCCTGGCCACCCAACTTATATTAACTGATCCTCAGGACTTGGGGTGGGGGGGGGCGAGAGAGGAGAGGAGGGAAGGGAAGGGAAAAGGGAAGGGAAGGGAAGGGAAAAGGGAAGGGAGAAGGGAAGGGAAGGGAAGAGAACCCGAGGACACTGAGAGTGTAGTTCAGTTGCAGAACTGCTTCCCTCATTCATATCCATGCAGCCTGGATTCATCTGTTTCATCACAGAAAACCAGGAAAAAGGGAGCAGAAGGACTAGGACTTCTGTTATCCCCAACTATGGAGGGTGTCTGAGCTACATGATAGCCTGTCTTTTAAGAAAAAAAAAAACCCAGCGAAACCAAGTGTGGTGGCACATACCTGTAAACTCTGTTTTGGGGAGGCTGAAGCAAAATGACTGATTGCAAGTTTTAGATCAGTCTAAGCTATTTAGACCCTCTCTCAAACCAAATACAATAAATAGCTGCCTGTTCTGCATTCTCCTCCTCTCAGTTCTAGCAAGGACTATCACCTCATTCTCTGCTCCAGGTGCAACTTCTTTGTATTTTTTTTTATTCCTATGAGTCTATACTGGGGAGAAGTCTGTTCTGGGATAGTCTTTAATATCTCTTTTAAAAACTCAATAGAATGCTTCAACATGCACTGACAGAGACCCTGGGAAGGGAGTGGGAGACAGACAAGAACGTAGGCTTTGGAGAAAAGGCTGCTGGGATAGTGAGCTCTCTGTTCCCCATATACACTCTGACCTCCGTCCGGGTCCTCTCTTGTACAGGGGGTGTAAGAGCAGCTGCGATTTTTTTTTTAATTTGTTTTTTTTTTTTTGAGACAGGGTTTCTCTATGTAGCCCTGGCTGTCCTGGAACTCACTCTGTAGACCAGGCTGGCCTCGAACTCACCTGCCTCTGCATCCCAAATACTGGGATTAAAGGTGTGCACCACCACTGCCCAGCTGTGAAGAGGGCTGGAGTATGTGGAGAACTGTCCCTGCAAGGACTGGGAATGCTCACAGCAGAATCTTGTGTACATTTCCGGGAGATCGTTGGTCTGAAGTTTTGTCAATTTACAGAATACACGCTGCTTGTCAGTCATTCAGACCACCAACCATCCCCAACTAAAATGAAGCCACAGGGACTGGGGGATGTAACTCAGCTGATAGAGTGCTTGCCCAGGATCTACAAAGCCCTGGGTTTGCTCTTCATCTCTACAAGAAACAGGTGTGGTGGCACATGCCTCTAGTCCCTGCGCTTGGGAGGTGGAGACCAGGAAGGGTCATTTTCAGCTATATTGTTAGAGGCCAATCGGGGCTACTCGAGACCCTTATGGGGGAAGTGGGTACAGGTCAAAGGCAACAAGGCCACTTGGAGCCCTCCACCCCCATCCCTGACTGCTGCTTCTGCAGTCATTTCAGCTGTGCGTCAGCTGGGACTGCTCAACTGGCTGTGATAGGGACAGCGGCAGTGAAGTTTTCCATGTGTAGGCTTGAAGCAAAATGTAATTAGCCTTTATGCAAAGAACAAGGCCCCATTGATGAGTACAGCTGGTCTTTGTTTGGTCCCATCGCTGAGAGTGGGAGGTAAAGTGTTCTTCTTCATGTTTATTAATGCAAGATTCCAAAGACAAATGGCAAGCACAGTTTAATATTTGTTGGGGCACAGGGGGGCTTGCCAAACAGTTGTTGTGTGAGCGGATTGCAGGCCCTCACATTATAACTATTACTGGGTTAAATAAATGGATTATTTCTGCATTTTATTTTATTTTATATGTACCTCCTCCTCAAAGGGTCACCCTGGAGTCCCATTCTGCCTGTGTCCCATGGCAAATGCATATATGTAGGACCTTAAAGTGACATTTTAGGAAGTCTGTCAGCATGGATTTTACCATTCTCACTGTTCCCTGGGGCTGTCTTCAGCAGGCAATAGAGGGGCCTGGTGGCTCACACTGCCGCCCACTTCTTCCACCTCTGTTGCATAGTTGTGTGCTTTTAAAAATCTCTGTGTGTGTGTGTGTGTGTGTGTGTGTGTGTATGTCTTTGTGTTGTGGTGTACATGTAGAGGTCAGAAGACAGCTGGTAGGAACCGCTTCTCTCCTCTCCCATGTGGAGCCCGGGGATGAATCTCAGGTCACCAGGCTTAGCAGAAAAAGCACTTTTATCCACCAAGCTCTCTACCCAGCCCTAGGCTTATTATTTCAGTTTTCCCTCTGCAGTGGACCTGAGGTGGAGAAGGAGGGCCATGGAACATCTTCCAAACCTCCAGAGCAGAGTTCAGTGGAAAGCAAGTTTAAATTGTGATGAAACGCTATATCCGTTCTAGCTAAGGTAGAGGCTGGAGGTGTGGTGTGGCTCGGTTGCTGTAGTCCATGTCTAACCAGCATGTGTGAAGGAAGCCCTGGATTTAATCACCAGCACTCAGGAGGTTAAGGCCAGGAGATCACAGGTTAAAAATCCTCTGGAGCTACAAAACAACTTTGAGGCCAGCCTGGGCTACGTAAAAATTCTATCTCAGAATACTAAAAAAAGTCAATCTCATAAGAAAGATGAGTATAGTGTGATATGCCCAATATATTCAAGGCGGTGGGTTCAGGGAAAGAAGAGAGGACTGAATCCTAAGGCAAACATAATCTTTCTATATCTAAGGTTACTCTAAGTTACTCCCAAACTTTCCTACCAGAAAATGTCATGTTCCTTATACTTCTGCATGTTGTGTTCTTCACCTCTGCTTGTCTTTAAGAAAAGACATTATAGCCGAGTAGTGGTGGCGCACACCTTTAATCCCAGCACTTGGGAGGCAGAGGCAGGCGGATTTCTGAGTTCAAGGCCAGCCAGGCCTACACAGAGAAACCCTGTCTCAAAACAACAACAACAAAAAGACATTACAATATATGCAAATGCTCTCATAATACATTGCAAAAGCAACGTTGAAAAAATGCTTGGGTTCCTTTCACAGTCTGTTCTTCATACACTGTATGGCAAGCATGTGTCACACCCTGCAGCATGCTCTGAAAAGAACAAGACTTCCTACTAGTCAGTAGTTGATTGCTTGTTTGCAGGCATGGGAGCCTCTGTGCTCCAGCAGAGGACAAGGAGGCAGGAGTTGAAAGAGGAAGCCAGAGGCTCCCAGTATGACTGTCCCATGGGAAGTATGAGTGGCATGCTGGTGAGCAGAGGTGGCAGCAGCCTGTGTATAGATGTTTCTGGACTATTACATGGTGGATTTCCAAATATCACCACATTTGCTGTTTGTGTCAGCCATTGAGAAAGCCTATACTACGTTAACTGCATGACTGAGGCGTGGACAGGCAGCACCCAAGCAGGCTGCTGCCTCCTCCATTCAGCTCAAAGTGCTGCTGCATGCCTAGTACCCAAGGAGTCCAGTAAGGAGCATCAAATCCTCTACAACTAGAGACGCAAATGGTTGTTTGCTGCCATGTGTCTACTGGGAATTGAGCCTGGGTCCTCTGGAAGAGCTACCAGTGCTTTTAACTGCTGAGCTGTCTCTCCAGCTGCCACACCTCCCTTTTGTTTGCTTGCTTGTTTATTTATCAGTAGTACTTTGAGACAGAGTCTCACTGAGTAGCCTTGCCAGCCTGGAACTCACTGTGTAAACCAGGTCTTAAACTCGTGAAGATCCACCTAACTTTGCCTCTGTCTCCTGAATGCTGGTATTAAAAACATAAACTTAAACTGCACATCCAGCCTTTGCAGGGTGGGGAGGCATCTCATTTCTATAGCCCAGGCTAGCTCTGAACTTTATGTAGTCAAGCCTGGCTGTGATCCTCCTTATACATATACCTCAATAAATTTGGAAAGACCAAAGGGAGGTACCCTGAACCCTCAGCAGCACTCTCTCCCTGTCACTTTAGGAAGGTAATTGTTTTCCATCTTTCTCATGAGTCATCAGTTTCCAGTGTGAGTTAGATTAATTTCCCTAGAAGCACATCCTGTCTGATTTTTGAGGATTTGGGCCTGAATAAAGAGTTCAGTGGGACCTGTCTTATTTCCAGAGGCGTTAGTGCATTTGGTAGGAGTCCAGCCTTGCACAGGGTTCTAAACTAAAAACATCTAAAACTCAGTGTCAGTGCATCACCAGGGGCTTTCCTGTTCCCGTCTCCTGGGGTGGGACTAGAAAGAAGAGGCTGGTTTCTTATGTCCAAACCCAGTAGACACTTGATTATTACTCTGTGTGTGTGTGTGTGTGTGTGTGTGTGTGTGTGTGTGTGTGTGTGTGAACAAGCCTGTGCCTGTGTGTAAAGATGCACATGTGTAGGTGCATATAGAGGTTAGAAAACAACCTGTCCTTCCTCAGGTGACCAACCCCCTACACACACACATACGCGCGCACATACACACACACACACACACACACACACACACACACACACAAAACCTTTTAATACTCTGGAACTCACCAAGTGAGCTTGAACTATCTGAACTACAGGATGAGCCTCTGTCTGCCTCCCCAGAGCTAGGAATTCAAGTGTACACCAACAGGCCCAGCTTTTTCTATCATTGGCTCTGGGTATTTTACTTAGTCTTCATATTGGAACAGCAAGCTCTTTACCAACTGAACCATTTCCCCAGCCTCTGAACTCTATCTACCTTTTGAAATTTGAATTAGTTGCCACTTAGGTGCTGGTACTCTGGGGATCGAAAATTTCATGGTCAAACTATTCCACAGCTGTTAACACCTTAATAAACTTGTCCCTTGAAGTTTACTGTGGAAGCCAGGCTGTGAGCATCTTTAATCTCAGCATTCTGGAGACAGAGGCTAATGGGTCACTGTGAGTTCAAGGTCAACTTGTTCTACATAGGAGGAGTTCCATGAGTGTCCTGTGCAGGTAGTTTTATAAGAAAGTAAGATAAGCAAGCCAATAAGCAGTATTCCTCAGTGGTCCTACCTTGAGATCCTGCCCTGACTTCCTTTCAGAATGGACTATAAGCTGTGAAATGAAATAAACCCTTTCCTTGCCAAGTTGAAAAAAAAGAAAAGATTGTCACAGTAACAGAGAAGCAAACTAATATAGTCAGTAACCCCATAGTAACTATAATTTAGTGTAGAAATGCTGTATTTGTGCAGGACCCATGTTTTAAAGTGCAAACAATTCATTCAGTGTATGGGCCCCTGCTAGCTCGCCTTGACTGATTCTGCAGTGGCAGGAAGATGTGCAGAAGACCCAGTATTCAGTGTCCAGGTGAGCTCCAAATGCATCTGTCTTGGAGAATTCAGGTTTTCTGGGCTGGTTACATTAAATCAAGAAAGATACTGGACAGTAGGACACCCACCAAGGACAAGAAGGGCCCTCATTCTAAGATAGCTTTTAAGAAACTTTGTAGGTGAATGCATGTGTATTTGTGCATGCTTGTGGAGACAGAGGACTACCTCTGTGGTTGCTCAGAAATCATGCACATTGGTTTTTGAGACATGGTCTCTCAGTGGCCTGGAGCTCATCAGCAAGCTCTAGGAGCCCACCTTCTACATCCCTCTCACTTAGGAAACTTTTAGGAAGCAGAATGAAATGTTTCCTATAGGAAAGCCAGGGCAGAGCCAGATAATTGAGTTCATTGTTTCCCTTCATGGCTTGTTTGCCCTTTCATTCTTTTCCTAAGGTGCTAGATGTTGAGGAATGTCTCCATTTGCCAGAAAGACAGTGGGGTGTCTCATATCCCCCGCCAGACCGCCGGTTCTGAAGCGAGCCTGCAGAATGAATTTTTAATGCAGAACGTTATGGCATCGCTCCTACAGCCAGCCACATTGCTCTCCTGAGCCTACAGATTTAATGCTCGGATGATCAGAGTGAGGACTTGGGGGCACTCAACACAGTGAGAATTAACCCCCCAACAACCACACTGGTGCCCTCCTAGCTGCAGAAAGATAACCCTAAGGAGTCGGGAGGGAAAATTAAAACTCTGTAGTGTTCAGAATGTTCTCCAAACAGCCTGGAGCACGAAGCAGGGCATAGTCTCCGAATTTTATCAGACAGTGTGTATTTTTACCTTTTCACTTTTTTAACTGTGACTGTTCTTACTTGGATGTATTTCTGTGATCTTTCCACTCTTAAAAAAGCTTTACAATTTGCAAGGTTTACAGAATATAGAGAAAACTGGATACTCTCCAGTTCCTATGAAAAGCCCAAATGGAATCAGAAGTCCAGAATTGGTCGCTAACAATGGGAAGGAGACCATTTGTATTCACTGGCTAATTCTGGTTGAGGCCATATGGTTGATTGTTATTTTCCCCTTGGGAACTTTCTATATTTTTGAAGTTTTCAAAATTAAGAGGAACAAGTTGTATATAAAAATTGTTCAAGCTTAAATAAGTTGGAGAACGGTGGAATCTTCAACAAGCAGTAGGACAAATGGCTGAGAGTATACATAATAGCTAAGGCTGTGTTCTACCAATTAAAGCCTGCATGTCTTAAATATAAATGTAAAAGAAATCATGAAAACACAAAGACGAATTTTAGGTAGAGATTTATATAATAAGTGGGTGGAAGAGACTTTTTTAAGCATGATGCCAAAAGTAGAAAACCTATGGTATATTCAAAGCTTTGTGGAGGTGGAGGGTGGACAGGATATAAGAGTGATATGAGGATGGGCAAAACATTTACAGTGTGTAAATAGGAATTGGCCAATATATAAGTTCTTGCAAAGTCATGACAAAACATTAGAGGTCAGTAGAGTGGGTGGATGGATGGATGGATGGATGGATGGGAGGATGATGGGCAGATGGTAAGGTGAGCGCATAGAGGGGGTGACTGCCTGAAATGAACAGGTGGATAGACATGGATGAACTATTTACAATTTATTAGACAGATACAAAGTTAATATGTATTTCTTATAAAGCAATAGCAAAAGCCTGTAGGTGGATAAATTGAACAGATGAATGAGGTGATGGATGGATGGAAATGGGATGAATGAGGGATGGGTGAGTGGGTGGATGGATGGCAGAAATGGTGAATGGAGGGCATCTCAAACTGCCTTCCAGAGCTTCCCTCTTCCCTGCAGGCAGCTTTCCTTCTGTTTGTGGTTTCTGTCCTCTCCCACTGGAGATGCCTTATTTCCCCTCAATCCAGAAACCAAGGGTCCGCCTTGACTCTCTGCCACCCTGCTGTCTAATGCATCTCAGCCTCTCTCCCATGACTGTATAGGGTTAGGGCTAGGGTCTTCATTCCTCATTTCTTAGCTCCACTACCACCACCATAACCTGGGCTTTTTCCTCTCTCAGCGTCACTTTTTGCCATATCTACTTCTCTCTCACTGCCAGTTTCTCCCTGGATGAATCAAGGATCTGCTAGAAGTGTCCAAAATATAATCCTGTTCTGAGCTGCTCTGCTTAGATCCTGCCCTTGCTTTGTTTTCCTGCCCCCAAGGACAAGTTCTATGCACGGGGCACTTCACAGTACAGGTCCATCTCATGCCAAAGCCAGCCCCCACAGAATCCCTGCCTTCCACACCTGTGTACTCCAACTCCCAGATGAGGATGCTCAGGTTATCCCCCTTCTTGCCTACTTAACATGGGGTCTATGGAGAGATCTGATTCTGGACCCAGAAGAAGTATATCTTTATGATTGTTAATGTTCGAGTAGAGTGCAGCGATCTCCCCCTGTTGTGAAGGCCATCAGCAATCCAGGGGACTTTCCAATGTGGGGCCTCATCTGTCAGCACTATTACTGTTTTCCCATCACATCAGTCACAGCACACAGTTCTGGGGCTCAGCACCACTTCAGTCATCGGACACCAGTCGTGATATTTGCTTCCCACTAAAGGATACCTCTTGCTATAGCACAAATTTGAATTTCTTTTAATATTACATTAACTGTTCTTGGAAGTAATTGATGTTCTTAGCAAATGAATATCTGAGACATTCTAGGGCTGGGGCTGCAGCTGAGTGGGGAGAGTGCACATCTGACTTATAAGGAGCCCTCGGTTCAGCTCCTACTATGGTATAAATTAGAAGTGTAGTATGTTTGTGATTCTGGCAGTCAGAGTCAAGTCAAGGTCATTTTTGCCTGCATAGCAGGTAAGTCTAACCTACATGAGCTCCTGTCTGTAAATTAATATTTTCAGAATCATGTTTAAGTGAGATATGGCATTGCATACCTATAATCCCAGGTCTGGGAGGCTGAGACAGGAGGATTGTGAGCTCAAGACCTGTGGTTACAGGTAGGCAGCACCACACCCAATTCTGTCTTCATATTAGATCCCAATTTGTCTAATATTTTCATGGTACAAGTCAGACATAAAGAATTACACATCCCTGGCTTCTTTCTGCCTATAATTTCACTCCATCTGCCAAAATCTTTATCGTGATAAGCGGCCGTCAGTCTTTAATTTCTATGTCTGCACTGTCTGACTACTTCCGTTGTGATTTTTTTTTAATGCCTTTACTCACCTAATTTCTACAGTGTGCCTCTTGTCACTTTATCAAGTTTTATAAGTTAGCTCAGGCAGTAAATTTACCCTTATTTATATTTAATGCACCTGCAAATACAGACTTTCATCATTAGCTTTCTCTCTCCTGGCATTTTGAAATTTGATTTTCTGTAGATAGAACATATACCTCATTGTTTTAATTCCCCCAGGGTTTTTTGTTTGTTTGTTTGGTTGGTTGGTTTGGTTTTTTTAACATTTTAATTTATTTTATTTATATGAATACACTGTAGCTGTCTTAGACACACCAGAAGAGGGCATCAGATCCCACTGCAGATGGTTGTGGCCACCATGTGGTTGCTGGGAGTTGAACTCAGATCCTTTGGAAGAGTAGTCAGTGCTACTAACCACTAAGCCATCTCTCTAGTCCTGTCCATATTTAATAATTATATCCCACTTGTATATCATTTATTTTATTTTCCACATATTTCCAATTGGCATATGGGAATTTGTTTTCTTTTCTTTAGCAAAAAACAAACAAATAAAAAACAACAAACCCTGAAGCTTTGCTGACCTCATCTCTAACCACCTATTTACTAACGTGACTTGCTGGCAACCATATGACCCATCGGTATTGACTTTTTCAAATCTTTTATGACAACAGGAACAGATGTTGTTTTGTTTTGAAACAGGTTCTCCTGTTCCCAGGCTGGACCCTTAACTTGCTGTGTAACTGAGAATGACCTAGGTTTCTGACCCTCGATAACCTCCTGGTGTGTTTCAGAAAGTTTCTGAATTAACCATCTGAATGTTCAGGTCTTTTCAGGGCTGATGTTCAGTCTCTTACTGAGACTCACTCAGAGCCCATACAGTGCTGCAATCACATGCCCTGTCCACATAGCAGCAAATTATCCTACATTACCTTAACTCTCCTGCTGCAGTGAGACCCATCTTTTCTAGAACATTCATTCTGAACCTGTGGATTTGTATCAGTGAATTCTCAGTTATTTGGACTTGATTTTCCAGGGGTTTTTTTGTTGTTGTTTTGTTTTGTTTTTGTTTTTGTTTTTTTAAATAAAAGGATATTGTGTTGTCTAGGCTAGACTTAACAAGCTATATAGCGGATGCTGGCCTTGAACATAGATCTGCCTGCCTTCTTCACTTACTTAATGCTGGGGTTATTGATGTGTTCCACTACAGAGGGCCTTTTCTAACAATCTTCTTGTTGTTAGCAGAAAAATCACCTGATGATAAATCTTTGCACCTTGATAGGAAATCTGTGTAGCAGGTCCCAGGAGGTAACCTCCACTCACTAATGAGCTTGTCATTGGATGATTTTCAATACTCTACTTTTTTTTTTTTTTAATAAACTCAGAAATGTGTTGTCTGGGTATTCAGGGTCCTTCTTTAAGTCTCTTTTTAAAAATGACTGAATTCAGTTTCCTGTCCAGAGCCACAGTAACATTGTCCAGTGATGATCAAAAGCATAAGCCAGGAGCTGGCAAAGGCTCGGCAGGCCAAGGTCCCAGCCCCACAAGCCTGACGATCCCTAACAACAACAAAAACATAGCCTAATACGGCCAATGGTTTGACTTAGCTCCTGACCTGGTGGAGAGATTATATCAACTAAAGTTATCCAGCCATAGAGGAAATCAGGAAAGTATTACTTGCCAATTTAGACTCCCTTCCAAAGGCTGAGTATGGTAGCACCTGCCTTTAATCTCAGCACTCAGAAGGCAAAGGCAGGCAAATCTCTGAGTTTGAGGCCAGCCTAGTCTACAGATCGAGTTCCAGGACAATCAGGGCTACACACACACACACACACACACACACACACACACACACACACACGTATGCTGAAGAGATGATGGTGGGATGGCTCAGCAGTTAAAATACTTGCCACACTAGTCTGACAACCTGCATTCAGTCCCAGAACTCAGGAAGGAAAGAACTGACTCCTGAAAGTTGCCTTTTGACCTTCACATTCATGTTGTGGCATGGCATGAGCATGCATACATGCGCGCGCGCGCGCACACACACACACACACACACACACACACACACACACTAATGAATGGCAAAGCTTTGAAAAGGGGATAAGGATATAGACACACACACACATATATATATACACACACACACACGTATCTCGTTATACATATACATATATATATATATACACATAGACACAGACACACATCCCTTTTAAGATTAATCTTGTAGCCAAGTTGGGAAGCTGTGTTGTCTTTCCTACTATTCTCACCATACCTACCTCTACAGAGTATTTAAGGTAGCTGTAAGAAAGGACCCTCAAACAATAAGACTCTTAAGTGGAATCTGGCAGTTAAAGAGGGAAGGTGACTTTTTAAGACTCAAATTTGCACAAAAGTCTTGTTTAACAACCTGGTGGCCAAGCCATTTCCCTCCACATGATACTTTATTGTTTGGGTATTTTTTAAGAGCAAGGAATTGCTGCAATGCCCTGATTTACTGTTTGTTTGACTCCAAGGGAAAACTTATATTGCGATTAACCTTTCTATTTTTTTTCCTTCCATCAGAGTATTGTGGGCTTCCTCTGTGGTATTTTAGTGATTAGACAGGATGGAGGGCATCCTTACAGATGTGAGGCCAAATTCGATGAGGTCAGAGTAAGGGGAAGGGATGGGCTGTGTGGGGCTAGTGCGTCTGCCCCAGCCAAACTGTCTGACACTTCCCAAGTAGAATAGGAACCTCTGAATTATTCATTTTCAAGTTACCCTAAAAAGCCACTTACATGATACCCTAGTGCAGACTTTCAGTGCCAGCTAGAGGAAGAGGAAGGCTTTGTCTTTTCCTACAAATGTTCTGCAGCCTTCCAGACCTGCTTGTGCAATTTCACTTCCAGCCCTTCATCTAGGGGTGAAGAACACCATCTTAGAACCTCAGAGCAGGACCATGAAGGGGCTGTGGAGCCTCATGTGAGCCGGGTGTGCAGTTCTTTAGACTCATGTGAAAGGGGCTGGGAGGAGCCGAGAAATGGTCTTGGACTTGGGCTGAGGTATGGGGTCAGGACAGGGTGGCAGGGGCTAAGAATGATAGCCAGTATTCAGCTGTGGGTTTTGTTGTTGTTGTTTTAGTTTGGGGTTTTTGTTTTGTTTTGCTTTGTTTTGTTTTTATTCTTAGCTTCTGTTCCTCATAGTTTCCATGCCAGCATAGTACTTAGGGGAGAAGGAGGTGATTAGAGGCCCTTGCATCCTGAGTAAGAGCGGTGTTCATCATAGACCCGTGGCTCCCTGTGCCCTTGAATGGGTTTTCAACTGCTCTGCCCTGGGCCTGTCTCCTCACCTCTTTATATACTAAGGCAGAGGCCTCCTGTGCAGTGCAGACAACACTCAGGAAGAGGTAACAGCCACAGGAATTCTCATGAGTGTGGCCTGCACCTGCTGACCCACAGTCAGTGCCCCCATTAGGGAAGGACACATCAAGGAGAGTGCTTCCTGAGCAGCTAGGAGCAGCACAGTGAGGGCACTTAGACTGAGCGGTGCAGCGACCCCCATTGCTAGGATGTTAGGAAAACTTGCCAAGGCAGAGGACTGTGCACTGCATACTGAAGGAGTCTGTTCAAAATTCTGATTGTACACATGTGGGTATGGTGGTGTATGCCTGCAATCCCAGGAGGGTAGAGACAGGAGGATCAGGATCTCAAGGTCAAGTTTAAGGCAAGTCTGTGCTGTGTGAGACCCTGTGGTCTAAAGATAAAAAGAAAATAAAAACTGTTGGAAAAGTGAAAACCAATGTTGGAAAAGAAACACATGCTCCCTGAGGTATTCTGTAACCATCCCCAGCCCTACTGCAGAGTCCAGGCCTCCCAGACATTGGACTCCAGAGCACCAAAATCACGGGTCAGCTGTGCCACCTACAGCTAACAGTAGCTGGTAGGCTAAAAGGAACTATGCAATTCAAGAGGGCACAATGTTGAGGGAATAGAAAAGGCCCACAAACTGAGAGGCTGCCAGGGAGCCAGGCCATAGGCAAGATATAAGTAGGCATGTGGATGAGGATGTTGTAGCTGCACCTGTTATCTGACCTGTGTGAATGCCCCTTGGCTTCAGAGAGGAGGAGGAGCTTCCCAAATGATTCTGGTGACACAGCAATGTAATTCAGCACTTTGTGCCAGGCCTGATGACCTGTTCAAACCCCCAGGACCTACACGATAAGGGAGAACCAACTTCCACAGTGGTGCTCTTGCATGGACATGAATAGTCAATCTAATGTAATAAAAAAAAATTGTTTAAGTTTTTATTTCATGTCTGTCCTACACACATGTCAAAGAGTGTATGAGAAAGTTCAAGGACATTTGAGAATTGGTTCCCTCTTTCTACCATATGGATCCTGAAGATGGAACTCAGGTTGTCAGGTACTGAGCCAGCTCTCCAGCCCTAAGAAAATGTTTTTATAACTTCATCCACTCAAGATTACAAAAGAAACCAAAGGCCATGCCCATGTATAAATATTTATAAAAATACTAAATAAAGTATTAGCAACCAGAGCTGAGAGCTCACTGAACACTTGGTATACCACAGCCATATGGAGACAAGTGGCAGCAAGTGTAATTTCTCGTATTAGCAGGTCAGAGGAGAAAATCCATTTCATTAGCTACATAAATGCTTAAGATGTACTTAAAGAAATCAATACTTATCTTTTATTAAAAAGTCATAATAATACAAGAGATGGCATTTTATTAACAAAATCTAAATGTATATATTTAAAGCCAAAAAACAGCAATATGGTGACTTGTGAAATAGTGAGTTAACACTTAAAATCCACACCAGGCAAGGATTCTCTCACTGTTATCTTAGAGTTAGTTACTACTGCTGTGACCGAGCACCATATCCAAAAGCAGCTAAGGGGGAAGGGTTTATTTGACTTATATTTCCTCAGTCACAGTCCATTGAAGAAAGCCAAGGTAGGACTGATGCAGAAGCCATGGAGGAGCTCTTCTTACTGCCTGGTCCTCATGGTTTTCTCAGCCGGGCTGTCTTGTTATTCTAGGACCACCAGCCTATGGGTAGCACCACCACAATGAATTGGGACCTCGATCCCCACAGTGACTGTAGTTAAAATAAAACTAGCTAGCATCCAGTATGGAATGGTATAAAAATATATGCCAGTATGGTTCCACCTCCTCCTCTTTCCTGCATGTGTGCGTGCGTGCGTGCGTGCGTGTGTGTGTGTGTGTGTAATCACACACATGTGAATGTTTATGTAGAGACCAGACTCCAACCACCTTTGGTTTTGGGGGGAGGGGAGGGGTATTTGTTTGGGTTTTTGGTTTTGAGACAGTTTCTCCCTTTTTTCTGGAGCTTGCCAGTTCAGCTAAACAAGATGGACAGTAAGTCCCAGGATATGCCTGTCTCTCTACCTCTCCATTACTGAGATTACAAGTGCCTGCTACCCTGTCCAGCCTTTGTGGGTTCTGAGGATTCAACTCAGGTCCTCATGCATGCAAAGCAAGCACTTTACCAACCAAGCCATTGTCCCAGACCAGTGAGTTGCCCTAGGAAAAGAAGCATTCTGGGGATACTGGCAGATTCTTTGTTCTCCTCATATGCAGATAAGGGCTTAAGATACTGTGAAAGACCACATAGAAAGGCTGCCACTAAATTGACCTGTACAGCTGACACCTTGTGGCTCAAACCTGCCCCTCCTCTTGACTGACATCTGACTTCCACATCCTATGCAACTTATTAATTTTCTTCTGTGACAAAATAACTGACAGAAGCCACTTACAGAGGAAGGGTTCTTTTGGCTCACTCTGGTGGGGAAGGCATGGCGGCAGGGGGAGGCTGCTGCTCACTTTTCTCCTTTGCCTTCAGCCCAGGATCCCTGCCCAGTCCCGCTCAGACTCTTCCTACCTCAGCTAACATAATCGCCACAGTCCCTCACAGATACGTAAGTGCTGCCAGACCTTGTCAACTGACAGTAAATCCATTACAGGCAGCTTTTCAACTACAGATTGTCCCTACTCTTGTCCCAGATCCTTCTCTTTGTGCCATCCTTTACAGGGACGATAGTCCCATCACAGAGCACCCCTCCTCAGAGCCAGCTCTATCCACCCCTGACCAACCTGTTCTTCTTGAACTTGGACTCAGGACCTGCCCTAAGTGTTTCAAAAGTTTTTTTCGGATGACAAAATGACAGTAATAATAATTAGGGGCTGGTGAGATGGCTTAGCAGGTAAAGCATAATGTTGCCAAGCCTTTGATCCCCTGGACCCCACACAGAGAGAGAGAACAGACTCCTGCAATGTTCCTCTGACTTATATACATACATATATACTCATATACATATACACAATAATTAACTACAGTAAAATTCTGTAGCATTTGCATAGAACATTCTGCAAATCACCACATGGAACTTTTAATAGATAATCTGATGCATGCTCTATAAGTAGTTTTATACTATATTGCTTATCAAATGAGGTACAAACTTGAGGTCCACATGAGGTTGATACACACATGGAATCTGCAAAAGTGGGACGTGAGGATATGGAGGACTGAGCCCACGTTTTCCTGGCATCACTGAAGGACTGCTAAGATGATGAGATATGCGGCAGCTTGGCACTGGGCCGGATGGTGCTAGCACTCAGGAGGTTTGTGTGAGAGGAAATACATGGTGTCTGGCCTGGGTATAATTTCCTTTCCATCAACCTTGACCGTGTCCTTTGAAGTTCATCATAAAAATGGTATGTTAGCCCAGAGAATACCCTGAAATGATGCGCAGGGAAACAACTGAATGAACTATATATATTCTAGGCCCTGATGAAATGACCCTGTACAGGGAAGAGCATAAAACAGTGCAGGTTAATAGACAGCAGATGCCATGTTGTCAGCTCACAAAAAGGTGAGCGGATGAGGATCTTATAACAAATTGTGCTGAGTGAGCAGTTTGTGCAGTATTACAGACTTTGAAATAGACAAGATTTTAGACAAATGTCAATCTCACGATCTTCAGGAAATGGAAAGAGCGGCCAGGCATAATGGCACACATCTATAATCCCAGCACTCAGGAGGCAGAATCAGGAGGATTACAATTTGAGGACAGCTTGGGCCACATGAGACCATGTCCCAAAACAAATTAAAGAATGGGAATCCTTTACAGCCAGAAATGGTGAATGCACACTTGTAATCCCAGAGGCTGAGACAGGAGGATTCTAATAAGCCTGGGACTACATAATGAGAACTAGGCCAGGAAGGGCTACATTGCAATACTCTAGTCTCAAAAAGAAGGGAGGGAAGGGGAAGAAAGGAAGGAATGAAAACAAAGCCTCTGGAAGATTTCCTGTCATGCTATGAAACCATGTTACAGACAGTTCATCCCTGCCCTGGTAAAGTAGCAGCTGTGGCCCCCCACCCTCCAGACATCTCCAGTGTACTTACTAAGGACAGGTGATTGGGTAGGCTTCTTTTTGTTGGTCAGTGAGGTGCAGCAGTACATTGGAGAGGGTGTGTTCTAGTTTGCTTCTCTAGAGCTGTCAGGAAACACTGCCCAAAAACTACCTGGGGAGGAAATGGTTTGTTTGACTTACACTTCCAGGATCACCTGTAGGGGAGTGGGGACCAGTCACAGTGGGCTGAGCCCTCCCACATCAATCATTAATGAAGAAAATGACTCTTCAATAAAGGCAGTTTTTCAGGTGAGATTCCCTTTTCCCAGGAGACTCTGGTTTGTATCTAGTAGACAAGAACTAACCACCATAGGCAGGTTTATCAAAACCTAGTGGAGCAATGACTCCAGGTAGAGTGCACCATGTCAGTTCAGGCTGTGCTCCACACAGGGCTCAGGATTGCACTGAAGTTCCCAGCTAGCAGCGCACAGCATGGTATAGCATGCCTGCCATAATAGCAGGAGACCCTCCAAAAATAATTTAGTTGTAACTCGTTGTATTCTCTTTGTCCTAGAGAAAGGGGATGGAGAGTTTTTCTTCTAAAACTAAAAGCAGGCTTGAAGTGATCGTCTGTGGAGAGGGGCTGGGGTCAGACACTGTAGCTCACCTGGCACGCTTGCCCTGCGTACCCTGAGCGCTGGGCTCCATCCCTGCCACCACTTAAACTGGGTATTGTGGCACGTTCTTGCGAGCTCAGCACTCAGGAGGTGGAGGCAGGAGGAGGAGAAATGTACAGTTGACTTCAGTTACATAGTCACATGAGGCCAGACTGGGATGTATCACAGCCTATAACAGAAATTTAATATTAATAGTAATAATGTAAACTTTGGAGTAAGCCTTGTTCCCTCACTGCTTGCTGCTTATGACATACCTTGCCCCTTTGGCCACTGTAATCCCTTACAGGTTTGTCTGGTCCTCTCCTGGTGTGGATAAGGTTATTCTGCTTCAGTCTGAGCCAGAGAGCCTACCCCTTGATCACTTGGATGCACCAACTTAGTGATGACTAACCTCTATCCCTCTTTTTCCCAGGGCCGATGAGATTGAGATGATCATGACTGACCTTGAACGAGCCAACCAGGTAGGCTGTTAGAACCTTCACTATGAAACTCCAAAGCTCACCCAGTCAGTTCTCTTGGGAGACACCTCGCTCCAAGATGGGGTCATTGTGCATCCACCTTCACATCCTCGAAGGACGTCTGGATAGGAACACAAACAGGACAGGAATCTAGAGGCAGGGGCTTATTTATGCAAAGGCCATGGAGGGATGCTGCTTACTGACTTGGTCTCAGGACTTGCTCAGCCTGCTCTCTTATAGAACCCAGGACCAGCCCAGCTCCTGCCTTGAAAAGTTAAGAAATATATCCACTGCACTAGTCCTGGGAGAATGTTGGCTTCAGCAGTGTCTGAGACACAACGTGCATGAGGGTACTTGTTCTTCTGAGCCCATGCCTCCAATGCATCTGTCCCTGGAGTATCTAAACCATGGCCTGCAGGCCACATGCATCTCAGAATAGCCATGGATGAGGCCCAACACAAAACAATAAACTCATTAAGACATTGTGAGATTGGCTGATTGATTGATTGATTGATTGATTGATTGATTTGCAGTTCCAAAGTGTGAACATTGAGGTTGACAGTTTTCCCAATGTCAGAAGGTTGCGTATGTCTGATGCCTTGTCCCCAGGTATCCATTACACCGTAGAACTAATTATCATTGCCTTCTTGTAGGTTCCAACTGCTTGCTCTAGTCGAGCTTCAGGTGGGCAGTTATCTCAGCCAATATCCAGTTATCAGGCATACCTTTCTGGAAATACACAGCACAATGCTGGGCACAGAATAGTCAGACACATAGTTATCAGATGGCTCCAAGCACTCAGCTACCTGTAAACCCTTTCTTCATAGGCCCTGCAGGGCAGTAAAACATTTTGCTTTCATATCTAGTGCTCCTGGCTTCAACTAGCCATGGAACTGATAATGACCTCGAACTTCTGATTCTTATGCTTCTACCTTCCACATGCTAGAACAAGTGTGCACCACCACAGCTGGTTAATGCAGTGCTAGAGATGAAACCCACGGTTTCATGAATTCTAGGCAAGCACTTTGCCAACCAGCTAAACTGCATTACCAGCCAATTTCTATGGGTTCTTCACTTAGGGGAGAAACAGTTAAAGCAGAAATTAGTTTCTCAGCCCAGGAGGACATTGCCTGTGGCCTCTGCCCACTCAATTTTATAGCTGGGTAGCCATAGGCAATAGAAAGTTTTGAATTTTGCATTGGGTCACCCAACCCAGTGAGTTCAAGGCTCTCTATGAAATGAAAAGCCTCCCAGACTCCCTGCAGAACCTAACCCCTGCCCCGGGGACACCTGTCTTTCATAGGTGCTAGTCACTCAGACTTGCACCAGCACCCAGGGAAAAGAGTTGTCCATTTCTTCCCTGATGAAAAGTCACATAACTCTGTTACTCCCTTAGAACCAGGGTGGGGGCAGTGGCTGGTGCTTAGGCCTTTCCTAAGGTCCTGGGCCTGGCCTGTAAGGGCTTTCTGTGGAGAGTGTGGCACTGGTCACATGAGGTCTCCTAAGTAGTCTTAGCCACCCTAGTACTAGTCAGAATAGTTGTCCATTTGTGAATGCTCCATTCGCAGTTAATCTAAGCAATCTAGTTAATCTAATCTAAATTGTCAAAATGATATCACTTCATCTGTCAAGCCTCCACCCTGAGATCAACATGGTCAGGATTCTTATGAATAGAGAAACTGAGTCAGTGCCTGGTCCATCACTGAGCCTGGACAAGAAATCCAGAAGTCTGTCTTACAGGTGTCTTGGCACATTGGGGGGGTGGTTTGTTTCTTGTTTGATTTTAGGTGTTTGGTTGGTTGTTTTGGAGGTATTGTTTTGTTTGTAACTTGATTGTAGAGTTGGCTCATATGAACTTTGCAGATGACAACGCTGCATTACAATGTTAAAAGGGTAGATGTCCTTGGTACAGCATCTGAGAAGGGAATAAGGAAGCCCCAGAAGCTGCCTGGCTGACCAGGGTGGGGAGAGAGAAAAGTCTGCAGGGCAGACACTGGGGTTGGCTTTGGAAGAAAGCTAGGCTGTGTGTGGGCAGCAGAGTGGCCTGATGGGAAAGAGCCTGGCAGGTTAGGGGTAGGGGTTTCATCCTGAGAACAGTGGGTATACTGGGAGGACAGAGATCCTGGACTTGTATTCAATTAAAAGGTCACTTGGGGCCGGGGAGATAGTTCAACCTTTAAAAGTACATACTTACTGCTCATGCAGAGGATCCACACTGGGCGGTTCCCAAGGATTTGATGCCCTCTTTTGGGCTCTCAGGGATCCTGCACTCACATGCTCATATACCCACACACATGCACACAATTAAAAATAAAATAAACCTTTAAAAATTCATTTAAAAGAAATAAAGGAATCATTGTAGATAAATCTGTGATAAGGAAGCCAGGGAAGCAGCAAGCAGCCCCACTGACAGGACAGGAGATGGTGCCCAGGGAAACAAGGCCAGAGGTGGGCTGAGCAGAGCATCATGGGATGCACATAGCCACAGGCTGCTACAGGTGCCACGTACTCTGGACCATGGGACCTGTCTGGGAAGAACAGTTTGCTAGTTCAAGGGTATTTAGTGTTGTTGGTTTTGCCCTGGATTTATCTCAGATATTCTGTCAATGAGACATAGTACTGTCTCATTGCTCAGGGATTGTCTCTACCCTAGGGAACCAGAAAACAGGCAGAAGCTACTAGGGAGCAGGGGTGTCTCCTTGGCACATGTTCGATCCACACTTGCACTTCCAGCACTTGTAGGAATAGTCATTGCACCATAATGGTTAACTGGCATGCAAAGGGAAGGTTCTGGGCTCCAGAATTTCTTGATAAGTAAACCTTAGCTTGGCAAAGCAAAGAGCACGAAGGAGCCGAGTGTTCCCTTCCCTGTGTAGGCTAGCTGCCAGCTCTACCTCTCCCAGAGCAAAGCCACCAGAGTGAAGCCTAGAGGAAGTTATTGAAAATAATTGTTCTCTTCCCATTGACCTGACTGATGATTATGGAACAAGGCAGTTATGAAAGACCCCGTGTGCTGGGTTAGGGCTTGCTTGCTTGCTTGGTTTGAGGAGCCTTATAGTCCAAGTTAGCCAAATTTACTCTGCATCTGAGAATGATCTCCTGCCTCCATGTACAGAGTTCTGGAATTATGGGCTGTGCTGGGGATCAAGCCCAGGTATTCTGCCAAGGGTTTTATGTGCTAATGGGTCAGGACACTTGGCTTTGGAATCAGGGCACCCAAGTCACAATTCTAGATTTGTTTTTCTTTTGCTAGTGCATGCTCGTGCGCATGAACCCCCCCCACACACACCTTTGTCTTAGTGTGTTCTCTGTTGCTGAGATAAATACCACAAACCAAAAGCAGCTTGAGGAAGTTTATTTCACCTTTCATGTCACAGTCCCTCAGGGCCAAGAACTCATGGCAGGAACTGAAGCCGACACTCAGTGAATGATGCATACTAGCTTCCTCCCCATAGCTGTTCAGTTGCTTTCTTGCAGCTCCCAGGACCACCTGCCCAGAGGTGGCACCATCCACATCAATCATTATTCAAGAAAATGCCCCATAGAATTGCCTACAAGCAGTCTGATGGAGGTGTTTTCTCAGCTGCTACCTGGATAAGCTTAAGTCAGGTAGACAAAAAACTAACCAGAACACCAATCCTCTAGTACCTTCTTGTGTCCATGTATGGAATGAGAGCAGGATTTCACTCTGTGTTCCCATTCATTCAATTGACCCTTGTACCCTGCTCTTAACTGACCTGGATGAGGATGGTGATGTCGTGCTGACTTCATGGGTGGAGTCCAGACCTTCCCCACAGGGCCAGTGTGCATGACTAGGTTTGACCCTGTCTTATATTCAGGCCCCAGGGCACACTCGGAACACCTTGGTGGCAGTGACAATCCTGTCAGGCAGTTGGCTCTTCAGACTTTGCTGTAGTCCTACTACTCACAGATCAGCAGTGTTCACATATGTGAATTGTCAGCCTGGTGTGCAGTGGCCAGCAGCACCAGTGGTGACTGAAGGGGGCCTCGTGCAAATGACCCATCTGCCTGGTACGTGTGGTGAGGAGTTTCTCTTCTCCTGTCCATGACCTTCGCCAAGTTCCTGCAGAACCATTGATAGGGTCACCTCTGGCAGCCTTCCCTGTCTCTGGTTACATGCCAGCCACCACCAATTCATACACTAGGTCGCTTTGCCGCTGCAGACTTCCTTGACTAAGATTTGCCTGTACTTGTGTTTTAGTGGTCACATATGCAAAGAAGGCATAAATAAGCAAATAATCTAAGACCAAAGGAGGCAGAAGATTATAGTGAAAGCCCCCACCACCACCACATAAACCAAGGGAAGTAACCAGATGTGGTGGCTCACACCTGTAATCCCAGTACTTGGGAGGTGAGTCAGGAGTTGAGGACAAGCCTCAGCTCTCTACATGAAACCCTGTCTGAAAGAAAAAATGGTCAGGGGTTATAGCCCAGTCAATAGAGCACTCACCTATTATGCACAAAGCTTTTTATTCCATTGTTGGAACAATAAGTCAGAGGATCAGAAGTTCAAGGTCATCTTCAACTACTTAGTTTGAGGCAGGCCTGGACTACATGAGACCCTGTCTCAAAAACCAAAGTCATTTGTTTTAGATAAAGCACATATTGGCCTCAAAAATAGTCTTAATAATTTGACCTTATCACTGTGGCATACAGCATCACCACTGGCTTTCAGAGTAGCTGTTCTCTATGATGGCAGCCACCAAAGGTCAGCACTGTCCTACCTTGTCTTCTCTTCTACTCCTTTATCTGAGAAATTGTTGTGGCTTCTCAAGAAAAAGCATAAGTCAACCACACATGGTAGCAAGTGCTGTCCCTGCCTGCAGTTCAAGAGCCTGTCCTGTGTTCCCCTGACTCTGCCTCTGCAGGGAAGGGCCGATTTGGGAGCACATGGAAGCATGCAGTGCCTCAAGCCACCACGATGGGGTCAGCTCTGCATCCCAGCCATAGTCATCTCAGCTGTGGCTTTATCGAGGGTGTGAAAGGCTCCAAACAGGAGGAGTGCCTGCCCAGGCAGTACCCCTCCCTATCTGCCTCAACTGCCGAGGGAAGCCTAAAGTTAGTTCTTCCAACCTGGAAACAAATTCACCCCAGCTCCCAACTAGTGTCTGTCACCCTGTCCCTTGTCCTTTCCCTGAACTGCTGTTGTTTTTTATCCCTTTGGTCTATAGCTTTTAACCACACAGATCTCAAACTGTTTGTTGGCATCAGGTGGCTGTTGTTGACCATGCTAATGTGCATTTAAGTCTAGAAATCCTTAATAAATATAAAAATAAAAACTAGCCAAGTTAGGCCACCTTGGAGCAGGGACTTCCAACAGAGCAGCTTCATTCATTTGGTTTCGGTTTGGGTTTTCTATGTATTTTGTTTCGGTTTTGAGACAGGTTTGTCATATAGCCCAGGCTGACCTCAAACTAACTATACCTGTAGCTTAGGAATGACATTAAAATCTTAATCTTCCTGCCTCTACCTCCCAAATGCTGGGATTACAGACTTGTGCCACTATGCCCAGTATATTCAGTAATAGGATTGTACCCAAGGCATGCTAT
This sequence comes from Tokudaia tokunoshimensis, assembly GCA_036184795.1. Taxonomy (NCBI): domain Eukaryota; kingdom Metazoa; phylum Chordata; class Mammalia; order Rodentia; family Muridae; genus Tokudaia; species Tokudaia tokunoshimensis. The sequence continues at coordinate 26,376,943 of BTHU01000006.1, read as the reverse complement.
ACAAACACTCTACCAACTGAGCCACATCCTAGCCTGAAGCTCACTCTGTAACTATGTAGACCAGGCTAGACTCAGACTGATGTTAATCTCGGTTTGCACCACTATGTCCAACCTAGTTTTGCTTTGCTTTTTTGAAACTGTATCTCTGGTATCAACTAGGCTGGTCTCAAACTCATTACCCTCTGAATTAGCCTCCCCAAAGTTGAAGCTACAGGTGTTACCCTCCATGCCTCACACTATTATGAACTTGGTACAAGTGTGAAAAATTTCAGGAGGCTAGCTGACAGCTCAGTCTGTGATGTGAACGCTTGGCCACCTGGCATCTTCACAGCGTTTAAGACTAATAACAAAACCAGCACCTGGGCTGTCCCCAGCTCCAATTGTTCCAGGAGACAGCCACTGTGGTAATGCTACCTGTTCAGCAGCTATCAGAACTTCTTCCCTAATAGGTGAAGAAATATTTTTCCTCCTCAAAAAGACTAAGGAATTTGTCGAACTACCCATTATTCCTGGCAGAGCTTTGGGGAGTGTGTGCTTGAAGGTTTGCCTCACTAATTATAGAGGAATGTGTCTCGACTGTCAGAGAAACTGCAGAAAACAACTGTTGTCCCAACTTCTTATAAGGCTGAAGCAGAAGGATGGACTGCTCTTCCAGAGGTCCTGAGTTCAATTCCCAGCAGCCTCACGGTAGCTCACAACCATCTGTAATGGGATCTGATGCCCTCTTCTGGTGTGTCTGAAGACAGGGACAGTGTACTCATATGCATAAAATAAATAAATCTTTTAATAATTAAAAAAAAGGAAAAAGAAAGCAAGGGATTTGTGTCAGTGATAGAGTGTCAGCCTAGAATTCCCCAGTGAAAAGTTGGAAATAGGACAAATTGCACTGTTAGCTTGACGGAGACATTTCTCTCTCCATCCTTGTCATGTTACCAAAAGCTTTTCCTGGCAGTTGGTTCTACGGACTTTTGGTTCTAGATTCTGTCTGCAGCAAAGATTGGCCATAGCCATGGAAGATTCAGAGCCATTCCCAAGCTCTCCTGGAGGCAGGGCACTTGACTGTCATCCCCTCCCTGGGCAGATAAACTGTCCTCTGTAAGATTCTAACTTCTTTGTGTGGGGACTCACTACTGCCACCAACAAGGCACTTGGGCAGCCAGCTCTGCCATTGTATAAGCAGATTAGCCAGCTAGCAGCAGGCCAGCTAATTCACAAGTTTTTCTTTGTAGCTTCTCTCTTGGTAACTGGTGAAACAGTCCTGTTCAGCCAGACTGTCCTCATTAACCTTTCCTAGTTTGTTTTGTGGGTGACTTTTTGTTTTGGTTTTTGAGACAGGATTTCCCACTGTAGTTCAGGCTGGTCTGGAACTCACTGTATAGCACAAGCTGGCTTTGGAATCACTGTGTAACTCAGGTGACATTGAACTTACTGTGTTGCCCAGGCTTGCTTAAAGCCCACTGTGTGGCCCACGCTGTCCTCCAACTCAGAATCCTCCTGCCTTGCCTTCCTCATTACCTTTTTCTAATAACAGAACATAAGTTGCCAAGGGTATAGAGAAGTGGCATGACCCTCTCAGTGCAGTCCTGATGCCCTTAGCTACCACTGCTGTCCTGTCTTAGTTTTGTCTTAGTCAAAATAGTGAGACCTGGATAAGTCTGTTGAGAAACTATTCCCACATCAGTCTCATGTGGGGAGCCTCTGTGAGCATAGAGCCCCACCCGAGTGTCTGAGTGGGCACAATGTTCCCACTCTACAGATAAGTAATGTAGAGGCTCCAGGAGAATAGGTAGCTGTCCCTGCTGTCCCTATTCCCAGATAGCCTCTTGAGTGGTAGGTACTGGAGTAGTTTTCTTTTTTGTCCAATTGGAAGCCTGAGTTTACAGCAGTCATGGCTTTCTCATCTAGGGTCCTAGACAAATTACAAAAGGTTCCAACCATTTTTGTTGAAACTCTCAACACCAATTTAGGCCCACTCACTGCTAGCCCAGAGCAGTCTGGCTAGCTGCAGATGCAACATTCACAAACATTCCCCCATGAAGGGTTAACTGTGGAAGCCAGCTCATCCCTCACAAAAGCAGCCACATTTCCATAGTCCACTCATGGAAACAAACTATGGAAGAAAACAACCACAACATTGTGTGTATTTTGGGGGAAGAGAATGGCCGGAGTGTCTTTAATTCAGTGTTTACCCATGAGAATGACTCCCTGGAGTAATCCTGTGATAAAGTCTCTTTAGTCCATGAGAATAGAAAGAAATTGAATCAGAAGACTCTATTTCCACCGGTATTTATTCAGTCTGGGAAAAGCAATGGGCCGGAGCATTAATACCAGCAGGGGATTCCTCGCTCCTAGCGTTAAATTACTGTCATAATCGCTCAATTATTTCTTCCTTGTACTGTTTAAAATAAAAATCCATCACATTCTAGGGTGTGTGTGTGTGTGTGTGTGTGTGTGTGTGTTTCCCTAGCATTTATTAGGTTGAGTGTTTAGGAAAATCAATTACAGTCAGTCAGGCATGATTTGATGAATGTTCTTGTAATAATTGTCAGCTGTTAAACCAAATGTACTCTCCTCTCCTTACCCCTTTTCGTTTCTTTCAGAGGGCAGAGGTGGCACAGAGAGAGGCGGAGACTTTAAGGGAACAGCTTTCATCGGCAAACCACTCTCTCCAACTGGCCTCACAGATCCAGAAGGCTCCGGATGTGGTGGGTAACCCGGGCTTTACCCCACCCCAACTCCCATCCCCACCCCTACTCCATGTCACTCCTGGTTTCAACTCTTGCCTTTGGAATAAATGTTTGGTTGGGTGTGTTGGTTACTTTTCTAACTGTTGCAACAAATAGGAAGGAAGGAAGGGAGGGAAGGTTTATTTTGGCTCATGGTTCAAGGGTACAGAACATCATGGTGGGGAGCTCATGGTAGCAGTGTGTGGCAGCAGCTCACATCCAGTCAGGATGCAGAGATCAATGCTGCTGCTTAGCTGGCCTCCATCTTTTTATCAACTTCAGGACCCTATCCTTGGGTGCTACCCCTAGAAAGAGTGTCTCCCATCTTAACTGACCCACTCCCACACAGACATTCCCAGAGGCCAGGTACTCAAGATCCTAACAAGCTGACAGTGTTAACCCCACACTTAGCAATTCTTAGCTAGAACTTGGGAAGGTTGAAGGAAGAGCTCTGCCAACAGTACAGGTGTCCTCATGGTTTGTGGTGGGACCCCAATGGGTATGTACATGTCCTGTGCCAGGTGGAGGCCAGTGGTGACCAGATCAGAAAAGGACCAAAACTTCACAGGGAAGTCGAGGCTATCCTTCCAATAGGGCATGAAGAATAGCAGCTGGCCCTGAATTTATACAGTGGTTGGAATCTCACCTGAGATGCAAATATTCAGGAAGAGTGGAACCCAATGGTCCAAACTTCTTTTGTCTCCCCTGCCCCCTCTCATTTATTTATTTTGTGGGTATTAGAGTAGTAGTTTCACATGTGGGAGGGTCAGAGGACAACTTGTAAGAGTTTTCTTCCTCCGCCATGTGGGTTCTTATGACTCAGGTCATCAGGCTTCTGCAGGAAGCTCTTTTTTTGGGGGGGGGGGATGGGGCCATCTGTCCACCCCTGCTTGCTTTTTGCATTTTGCTTTGTTTTCATTTTTTTTTTTTTTAGATAAAGCCTCACCACAACAGTTCAGGCTAACCTCTAATTGGTGACACTCCTGCCTCAGCCTCCTGAGTCCTGGGATTAAAAATGTGCAGTAACATGCCTCATCCCACATGACTTTTCTCAAGTTAACAGCAAGGTTTGATCAAAGTGGCCCTGAACCAGCAGGTTCCAGAAGCCTTTGGCAACCTTAGGTAACTAGTGACAGCGACACAACCAGCTAAGACTCTTAGTCCAGACCCCAGCCCTGCATTCTCAGAGTTCTTTCTTCCAGACTCTTGGTTCATTTATCTGAAAAAGGTTGTAGCTGGGCATAATATCAAACACATGTAATCCCAGTGGGAATAGGAAGTCATTTCCCTTCATTCCAAGTCATTTTCAGCTACATACCAAGTTCAAGACCAGCCCGAGCTATATGAAACCTAATCTTGGGGGGGGGGGGCAAACTCAGGGAACTGAGGCAGTTGGATTGGCAAGATTGGTCAGCCTAGGCTATATAACAAGACCCTAACTCAAAAATAATAATATAGAGGGCCCTGAGCATTTCAAGGTACGGTAGAAGGGGTCTTATGTAGGAGATTATTAGTTCTTTCATACTAACATACTAAGGGACACAGTAACTTATTTTTCTCTGAAATGTCTCCTTTATTCTTCCTTACTCAAAAGTAGAAACCCTGGGGACAGCACCAGAGCAGAGGCAAGCCCTGGAGCCAGGGCCAGCAGCTTCCCAGCTTCTGTGGCTGTCCTTGGTCAGGAGGAAGTCATTCATCCTAACATGACTAACAGGACTTCTAAGCTAAATGTTTGGATTGTAGAGAATCCTGGCACCTTACTGGGCCACAGCAAACCCAAACATTCCAGAAGGAAATGAATGTTTTTGCAGGTCCAGTCAGTTGTGGGGCCAGGGGTGGCTCCCACACTTCATCATGGGCTAAATGCAGCAAGCCCCTGGCTTCAGTCTCTCAGCCACAGCAAGCAGGGACTTCCCTATCTGTACCTTCCCATGGAGGCCACCACAGGCACAGAGCCAGCAGGAAAAAAATGGTCTGTTGGGCTTGCATGGCAGAACTCAACTGGGAAAGAGTAAAATCCATAGCTGTGGCAAAGCCGGAACCAATGCATTGAATGTCTCATAGAACTATGATTCTAGAAGACTGGAGGGGAGGGGCTCAGATATTAAGAGCTTGTCACATGAGCATGAGGCACCCACATAAAGGCCGAGCACTTCACAGACGCCTTTCCCTGCATCCATCAACCTGTCACTCTTTCATGGACACTGAGCAAGACAGGATATACTGAAGAGCCCCTGTGAAGTGTCTACAGACAAATACTAGTTCGGGGATCAATTGCAGCACACCTGGCCACTCTTTAGCCTATCGGAACTGTAATATTGGGAAGCAAAGCCATCTGTGAGGCCAATATTACTGATCAGAGAGGCAAGGCTGAACCCCATGCCTCTGCTGGTTTGAGGAAGAAACTGAAGGGCTAGCCTGGACCTGCCCTCTTATTCCTTCTGCTTGTGCATTTCCTTTTCCCATTGTACCTATATCTCTCTCATTCTTAGTCTCTAAAATGACAGTCTCCAATATCCTTGCCTAGGCTCAACCCTTTCCATCCACCTCAGCCCCTAGCCCTTCTCCATTTCTTTCATTTCATTGTATCCCACTATGGGTACAAGAGGAGTGTTCAGTATAGAAGACAGATATGGGCCAAAGAACAGGTTGTCTTGGGAATGTGTTCATATCTCATTTGACTTTTGTAGAACAACAATGTTTTCAGGTCAGCTTGAATGAGGAATTCGTAGCTCAAGTACCCAGGGGTCTAGTGATACACCCTACATCCACCAAGAACTGCTCTGTGTAGATAGACTGTTTGAACCACCATCCCCAATACCTTAATTTGGGCTTGATCTGGCCCACTGTTAGGTCTAGGTCACCTTTTGGCTGGTTTTATAGACTCTGCTAAAGAACCCTTGAATCAATGTCTACAGTTGGCATCTTCCAGAATGTAATGGATCAGGTCCTTTAGAATAAATACATGATTCATACTGCACATGCCAGGCTGACCTCTGACCTCCCTGAAGGTCACTTTCTGTTTGTTTGTTTATTTATTTATTTATTTGGTATGGTCTCATAAGGCAGCCCAGGCTTAGCCTCCAACTCATTATGTAGCTAAGAATAGCTTTGAACTCCTAATCCTCTTGCCTCCACTTCCAGAATGCTGGGACTGTGGGTATATACCACATACCTAATCCCATAGGTCATCTGTCTTATATGTTCCCCTTCCCTGATCCACAGCTAGGCTTTGCAGATCCTATTGTGAAACTTTTATGTTTTAAAGTTCTCATCAGTGTACACTGATACTTTTTAAGACAGTAAGAAATCACCAGGATGTCAATTGGTTCTAGAGTCTCTTCCACCCACCTGCCATTCCTGGGCTTGCCTCATAGGCACCAGCTCACTAGAGACAGGCATCCCTTGGGTATGTGCTGGACAGGATAGCATAGGTAGACTATAACCAGGGACAAGCCAGTAGGGGACACTTAGGAGCTCAGCACCAGAGGGAGGAAATAGAACATCATACAAGTTAAAGAACCAGAACAGGATCTGCTTGGCACACAGATCTTCATGAACTTCCATAGAAAAAGTCTGAATTTCCCAGGACAGAGTTAGGAAAAGTCACTTTCCTCAGTAACTGGCCGTCCTACATGTGCCATGTTCCCTTTGACAAGCATCTTGGGCACAAATTAGACAAGACTAAGATGAAGCAACATGCTTTGTCCTCTACCTCTGGGTTTATGGGGTTTGGGGGGGCAACTGGTTCATGCTATGGAAGCTCAGTCATACCCAAATGCAGAAAAGCTTCCAGAATTATCCAGGAGCCATAACAAGTTTTAAAAACATTTTTGTTTGGTGTTTAGGTACAGGGATCACTCTATCTCAAGCTGGTAAACTCTCCATGCTCCTACATCAGCTTTCCAAGGGCTGAGATCATGTGTGTGCACCACCACACATGGCCCTGAGATTACCTTTACAACTCAATGAAAACACTGTTTGAATCATTGAGAAACCAAGTTACAGATTGGACTTTTGCTCATTTTTAAATACCTTTCTGGCTTACGTGTTTTTCACACAGCATTTTAAGGGATGATGGGAGGTTTTGTGAGTGTGTAGGGGGGGTTGGGTTGGTTTTTTTATGTGTATGGATACTTGTTCTGCATGTACACCTGTGAGTGTTCAGTGCCACTGAAGGTTGGAGGAGGGTATCCCCTAGAACTGTGAGCCACCATGCAAGTCCTGGGAACTGAGCCTGGATCCTCTGGAAGAGCAGCCAGTGCTCGTAACCACTGAGTCAGCTCTCCAACCCCCTTTTACTATTTTCTGAACATTTTATTTTTTATTTTTATGTGTATGGGTGTTTTGCCTGCATATATGTCTATGCACCATGTGCATGCAGTGCTCATGAAGGACAGAAGAGGGTGCTGCGTGCCCTGGGACTGAACTTAAATACAGTTGAGACCTTCTAAGTGGGTCCTGGGAAAAAAACCTGGGTCCTCTAGCAGAGCAGCCAAGTGGCCTTAACCACTGAGTCATCTCTCCAGCCTCTGAAGACATTTTTAACAAATACTCAGGCTGAAGCAATGGCTCAACAGATAAAGGCTCTTGCTGCCAAGCCTGACAGTCTGAGATCTAAGTCCTCCAACTTGTGCACACACACATGCATGGGGGGCAGGAGACTAATGAATAAAAGAAACCATCCATTTATCATAAGCATTTCTAAGCAAAGGATCCAGCGATGTGTATATTCCTTATCTTTAAACTCCCGTGCTAGTCCAGAGTAGTGTTGAACACCAATAATCCCAGCACTTGGGAAGTGAATGCAGGATGATTAGGAATTCAAAGCCAGCCTCCCTGTATGGCAAGTTCAGCCTGAGGTACATGAGAACCAGCTTCATTAAAACATCACCTCCTACCCTTCAGGTCTCTGTTCACCTGTCCCTACCTCAGTGAGGCTTTATGGACAAATCTACTTTTAAAGAGCCTTTCAATGCACAACCTTAAACCCAGCTCTCGGCTGGCGAGAGAGAGATGGCCTCCCATGAGTTCCAGGCTAGCCTAGATTTACATGGTAAGACCCAGGCACTGAATAGTCTTTCTGACTTTAACTCTCATACCCTTCTTGTTCCAGAGTTCTGTAGTCTATTGCAAAGGTGTGTCTAACTTGTCCAGCCCCACTAGACTGAGCCTGCAAAAGACAGGCTTTTTTTTTCTGCAGTTGCCGCATGCCTACTACAAGGGAGATTCTGAGAAAATATTTGCCCAAGTAACAGATCCAGGTCACAGCTCTGACTCCTGCTGATTTTACCCTCCTATCTATGTGGCTTGTGCTTCAGTTGCAGATGGACAGGTCCCCAAGCTCCTCTCCCAGGGCCAGTGCTGTCTCGTCATTGCTTTGTCCTTCCCAGGAGCAGGCCATAGAGGTGCTGACCCGATCCAGCCTAGAAGTAGAGTTGGCTGCCAAAGAGCGGGAGATCGCCCAGCTGGTGGAAGATGTGCAGCGACTCCAGGCCAGCCTCACCAAGCTGCGGGAGAATTCCGCCAGCCAGATCTCACAGCTGGAGCAGCAGCTGAACGCCAAGAATAGCACACTCAAAGTAAGGGCGTGGAGGGGGACGAGGGCATGCGTAAGGTGGGCTCAGCAAGCGTGAATGAGCTTTCAGGAACATCCTGGTCCATGACAGTAAGCTTGACCAGCCTGAGCCCATGTCAATCTGAGCAAAGTCCTAGATCCCTGAGTCTGACACCCACTACCGATCCTGACATTTCCCTCATAATGTACCACTCCCCCAGAGAGATCCCTGGTACTTGACAGATGCCTGCCTGCTCCTGTCTGCCCACTGCACTGCTCCACCATCTGAGACCTCCCAAGACTGCACAGCACCCAACATTTCTGGGCACTCCTTGGAGGGCTCAAGAGATCAGTCTCACAGTCAAGGCCATCTCTGTAGGCTCATATGCCTTAACAGAGCACTGCTGGGCATTCCAACTTTCTCCTGTACAAGGACACAGTTCCCAAAACTCTGACCTCTCTAAAACTACACAGGAGCCTGAAGATCTACGGAAAACCTATGAAAAACTCCCCCATGAGCTGACAGTTACTTCTTTGTCAGTATGTACTGAAGCCCAGTGGCCTGGAACTCGATGTTGCCTCAACCCATAGAGCCATATGCTGTCCATCCTGTCCCAAATGGAATTCTAGGCAGACACTGGCTTCTAAGTCTTTTATAAGACCATGTCCCTAATGCAGAGCCCAGAATTTTTACATATACTAAATAATAGTAATTACACTTCAAAGTACCAATCAAATCAAGTGTAATTTAAAAATAGTTCTGGAATCCTAGATTGCTAGGTGTCAGGGCCAGGAGGAACTCATGGGAGGTATGTTTGGCAGACAAGAAGGCGAGACCAGCACCATTCAGGGCTCTGGACAGGCTGGAGGGCCTTCCTGTTCTTTCCCCAGGATTTTCACCTAAGGCTGCCTGCCCCTCCACGTGTCTCCTTGTTCATGCATGAATGAGTGAGTTCAGTAAATGAAGAAAATCTAGCTCACTAACAAATGGAAGAGGCTAGGTTGAGATAGCTCAGGGGTAAAGAGAACTTGTTATATACACATGAAACCTGAGTTCAAGTCCCCAACACCCATGTAAAAGCCCTGGCATGGTTAGGCACCTATCTCTAAGGCACGCGCGCGCGCGCACACACACACACACACACACACACACACACACACACACACACACACACAGAGAGAGAGAGAGAGAGAGAGAGAGAGAGAGAGAGAGAGAGAGAGAGAGAGAGAGAGAGAACCTGTACTCTTAGCTATTGGGGAAGCTGGGGTGGCAGGAAGGTCATTTAGCCTATAAGTTCCAAGCCACCCTTGACTGTGTTACAGTGAGGCCTAGTCTCAAAATGGAGGAGGGAAGGTGGTTTCTGGGACGGGACTCGGGTTCTCATGCTTACCCTGCAAGCACTTCACCAACAGCCCTTTCCTTGGCCCTTTTTCTTTTAGTGATTTTTTTTTTCCCTGATACATGACCAGAACCCAGTTTTGCTTTGAGTTTGTGGCTGATGCCAGCAGCACCACAGCTCTGCCAGGCTAGTTTCTCCTTGACTTCTTTGGCAGGGATATCTTCCACTTGCTCAGAAAGTGCCTGTGCCCAGGTGTCCCTGAGGAAGAGGCCCTGGGCTTGGGTTGATGGCCCATAGCCCAACATTTCCTCCTCTCAGCTTGCCTGGCTGGCATGAGAACTCAGGTTTGACATCTCTGCCCTGGATGACATCATCGTTCAATTGTTTTCTGGGTCTCCTCTGTCCCAATAAGGGCTTGACTCAAGCGCGTCCTGCCCATGGCTCCCGGGCATTGCTGCAGGCTGTCAGCCCTCCAGTTCTCATACGGAGCAATTTCTTCTAAATCAGTTAGGGCTCTAATGTTTGCCTTTACACACACACACACACACACACACACACACACACACACAATGAAACAGAGTTGCACAAATTAATGTTTTTATCGTGTCTTGGGGGAATTCTTTAATACTGCACAGAGTTAATGAAACAATCCTGCGATGCTTCTTTCCAAAATCATCCTTCTCTTCCCTTCCCTTCGTCTGATCTAATAATCAAAACACATCCTCTAGTAACGAGACTTCTGATTTTAATTATCTTAACCCCTTGCTGCCAAGAGTAAAGATGGCTCCTGTACATATCAAAGTCATACACAGAAGGCCTCAGAGGCCACCAAATGGGCTGATCTCCCTGCTATATTTTATACCTCCCCACAGGGGTAAGATTGATTGAATGAGGTATCTTCTCAGGATTTGTTTTTGATTTTGAACAGTGTGAGTGTGTATTTAAAACAGATTTCACTCTATAACTTTGGTTGGCCTAGAGTGCTCAGTACACTAGGCTGGCCTTGCACTCGCAAATAGGTGCCTACTTCTGCCTCCTGAGTGCTGGTGTTAGGTCTCTGCCACTCTGCTCAGTCATGGCTTCTTTTCTCTTTTTTAAATATGCATAATTTATAGTCTCTGATTTAAACTAAAATGTAGACACAATTATTGGGGAGATATTTTATGAGTAAGATGAATAGGCTTATTACCTTCTCAACCTGTCACCTGATGATTCTGTAGTGAGGAACTCTGACCTTGCACTTACAGCTCCTATAACACCACAATGACAGCTTGTTTTATACTACTGTGCCTTTCTTCTTCTTCTTCTTCTTCTTCTTCTTCTTCTTCTTCTTCTTCTTCTTCTTCTTCTTCTTCTTCTTCTTCCTCCTCCTCCTCCTCCTCCTCCTCCTCCTCCTCCTCCTCCTCCTCCTCTTCTCCTCCTCCTCCTCCTCTTCTTCCTCCTCTTCTTCCTCCTTTTTTAGACAAGATTTCATGTACCACCTTGGCCTGGAATTCACTGTGTAACCAAGGCTGGCCTTTAATTCCTGCCCCGACCTCCCAAGTGCTAGGACTATAGGCATCACCATACCCATTTCCTATGAGATTTTTCTTTCTTCACACTGTCCCCCCCCCAACCTGTTTTGTTGTTTCTGTTAGTTTGCTTTATTTATTTATTTATTTCCTGCTTGAACCATGTTTTTTCAGCTTTAGGGGGTGGGTGATTACAGAATATGTGCTGAGGGACTGGAATCAGGGTACAGCCTGGAAGCAGCTCTGATAATAGTCAGAGCTTTGAGAAAGCAAGTCATATAAAGTTGATGGTTTCATGGTCAAAACAGGGTTTGTGTATCCAAGGCTGGTCTCCACCTCATTCTGTACCCAATTATGACCTTGAACATCTGCTCCCTACCTTTGGCATGCTAAAATTACAGGTGTACTGCACTGTGCCCTGCTTATGTGATGCTGTGGTGCTGGGGATAGAACCCTGAGCTATGTAAGCACTCTACAGACTAAGCTACATTCCCGACCCATAGGCAAAATCTTGAATCCTAACATGATTGCTGGTTTTGGGTTTTGTTTTTTGTTTTTTTTAACCAACACATTTTACTGGTACTGTCTGTAATTAGACATCCCAGGCAACTCATTAATTGCTTCTCATGCCCCAACATGTTGAAACTGTCCCATCCTTCCTCCACCATGAGGTCTCATATTTACTAGTTTCTCTTGGCCAGCATTCTACTCTTTCGTACAGACATCACGGTTAGCTCATCACCATCCATGTCTTCTCGCCTTTAACCCAGCTTGTGAGTGAGGGCTGCGCCTTCCTCCCAGGCCGACAAGTGCTCAGCAGCACTCTTCCATTTGTGGTGGATAATTCTGAGTTCATAATTAATGAACTGCCGAGACAGGCAGCTATTTTTGATAACTGTTCCATGGCTTTGTCAGAGCACACTTCACAGAGAAGCAATGCAATTAGCCAGTCACCTGTACTGTCCTCACTGTGGCATGGGAAATGTCACTAGTACCTTCAATTAAAAATGAGTGTTTATGAGAAAGGCTAGCAAGTCTCAGCCTAGGATGTGGTCCAGTTGGTTGAGTGCTTGCATAGTATGCACAAATCCTAGGTTCCATCCTCAGCACTGCATAAACTGTTCTGTTGGTGCATACCACACTCTGGGGGGTTGAGTCGGGAGGTTCAGAAATTCAAAGTCTTCCTTAGGCATAAAGCAAGTTCAAGGCCAGCCTGGGCTACAAGAGACCTTGTTGTTTCGAAACAAACAGAGATCTGAGCTAAGATTAATTAGGCACTCAATTTATAACGATACTATCATGGACCAGCAAAGTGGCTCAGCAGATAGAGGACCTGCCAGACAGCATGTGTTTGATAAAGTTTCATGGAGCAATCAGAGCCATTCCTACCTAAGGAGACTGCATTGAACTCTGGGGTTAGGACCAGGCCAAAGGTACTCTGAAGGTGGAGACAAGCTTTGTTGAGTGCCCCCTTACCAAGCTCCTAGCACTTGGTCTCTCTAGGATGAAATATGTTACTGCAGTTTACAAGAGAACTGTCCAATTAGAACAGGAAATTCAATTGGAAGCTGTTTAGTTCCTGATGAGCACTGCCATACCTAACACACACTGTCAGGGCGGCCCGGGGTAAAGGCACTTGCATGCAAACCTGTCGACCCAAGTTCAATCACCAGAATCCATACAGAGGTCAAAGAACCAACTCCACAACCAAACAACACAGGACTGTGCACACCTACATCCATACATAATAATAGTAAATATTTTCAGTGATGAATAAATAAAATATACAGTTTCCAGGCTGTTGAGATGGCTCGGTAGGTGAAGGTACTTGCCACACAAACCTGGCAACCTAAGTTCAATTCCCAGGACCCATGTAAAGATGGAAGAAAAGAATAGATTCCGCAAACATTGTCCTTTGATCTTCACATAAGCGCCATGGCACTTGGGCCCACACACATACACCATGAACACAAATACACAAAAGAAATAATAGTAAATAAAATAAAACAGACTCTAATCATGACAACCTTTTTTTTTTTTGAAACAACATCTAATAGCCCACACTAGCCTCAAACTAGTTATGTGACTGAGAAAGCGCTCGAACTTGTGCATCCTGGGATTACAAGTGTATACAGTCAAGACTGGTTTGTGTGCTGCAGGATTTGAAGCGCAGGGCTTCATGAATGCTAAGCCATCACTTTGCCAACTGAGCTATTTTTCCAGCCCTCTTTTTTATCAGCCTCATCATAGGATAAAACCAAGTGTATACACTTGGCAGTAACAAGAATCTTAGACTTGGGAGGCTTAATGGTGTCTCCCACCGGTTCTTCTCTCGTGTGACAGCTTTAGCCCCTGTTGCTGCTCTCATTTGGTGGAGCAGAAACATCCTAACTGCCCCAAACATGTCTGGCTTGTAGGAAACAGGCTAGAGCTCCTACTGGATAGCCTTCTTAGGCTGACACACTCCATCTCAGCCCCTCCCTCTGCCCTCCTCCCTGCTTTCTGCCATTCTCTGGGGGTGACCTGACATGTGTTCACATCTGACCTCCTCAAAACACTGCAGATAATACTTAGCAAGGGTGGGCGGTACATCAGTGCTTCCTGCTATTTGACTGTAGGGAAAGGAATGAAATAATCACTTCTTTCCAAACACCTTCTGAGAGTCTTTTATAGGAAAATGAGTGCCTACCACCCTCCATTTGATTATCCCTGAGAAAACCATTATAATTTATAAAGTTAGCAAGAGATATTTAAAAGGGAACAAGGTGGAGCTATTTTATGCAACTGAAATACACAAGAAATGTGTCAGCAGAGGCAATGGAAGAAAATGAGCTGAGTGGATGAGACAAAGCAACAGTCTACTTGTAACTCTGAATAGGTTCTGATACAGAGGAGCTTCTAGGCTGAGGGACCAAGCAATTAAACCTCTCTCCTTGGGTTCTAGAATGTTCTCCATTGGTCTCAACTAGAACCTAAAGAGGCACCTAGAGGCTCCATAGATAGTAAGATGCTAGCTGCTGAGACCCTGAAATGTGCTGACTCGCCAGATTCCTGCCCTGCAGACTCTGGTTTACCTGGAGCAGCCCCTTCTTCCCCAAGGCCTCAAAGACAAAAACAGGCCTTGGAAGGAAATACCTGAGACTTACTGCCCAACCCCAGGAAAACCGTCAGTGTAAAGATAGTCATGGATGCATCCTTCAAGCTTACAGAATATTCTGGAACACTTAGGCATATTATCACCCTAGAAATATACTGCAATGCCACAGATGACAGTGGAAGCAGTCACTATTGGCCAGAGTCATTTCAGTGAGCCACACAATGGAACCGGCCCTACGCCCTAGGCCCTAATGTCTAAGTCTTCCAGTGACCATGCTTACTTCCTGGTGCTTGTTTACCCTCCTCTGAATAGCTGCGGACGACTTCTACCAAAATTGTAGTTTTACCTGTACTCTCCAGGCAGTCAAACACATTTGTTCAAAATCTACATGATGCCTTTGAAGTGTTAGGACCCAGGCTGTGCTTCCATTTACTAGTATTTTATACACAGTGGGATTTTTCTACCTTTGTGAAGCTTTTCCCTTCTACTCTCACTGAGTTTTACACTAAAACCTCTGGTTGTGTTTCCATGCGTACGCACACACACACACTCACACAGACACACACTCATATCAGGTCATAGAAACAGAAAGGAAAAGTTGGCTCCCACATTGTTGGCTCCCTGAATGTAGGGTTGCTTTGTTGTTGATGAAATCTGACAACCTCCTTCAAGACGTGGCTACTAACAAAAACCCTCTGTTTTCAGCAACTGGAAGAAAAACTCAAAGGCCAGGCTGACTATGAAGAAGTGAAGAAAGAGCTGAAGTGAGTATGGAGAAACATGGGTCCTTCTAAGACTGTCTACTGATGGGTGCAAAGTGGGACCCAAACCCAGAGCACCAGCCCTTTGACTGTTCTCACTCAAGTCACTTACAGCCTCTTCTGTTTTGCTTGGCTGGCTGCTTGGTTCATTGGCTGCTTGGTTGGCTGATTAGCTTTGTGATTGGGTCTCATGTAACCTAAACTGGCCTGAAACTCCATATATAGCCAAGGACGATCTTGAATTTCTGATCTTCTTGCCTCTACCTCCTAAGTGCTGGGATTTCAGACCTATACCACCACATCTGGTTTATGCTGTGCTAGGGCTGCCTAGCCATTCACCCAAAGCCTTACGAATGCCAAGAAAGCAGTCTACCACTGAGTCTCATTCCAGCCTTCTTTGGACTTTATGGGGCTGTGTGTTTAAAGTATTCCAGCATGCATGGACTCAGAGCAAATGCTGCTTTTATGGCAATTGCACAGTCTGAGCTTGTTTCTCAAGTATAAATCCCACAAGCAGAAACAGAGTAGAGGAAGGAAACCTTTTCCCATTGAAAGCTCAGGGTTTCCCAACACAGGGCCCTGTACTCAGGACCAAAGGCTTTCTTCCAGATGCTATTCCATTCCAGAAGCCAGCCTTCCTCAGTACGAAAGCCTGCATTTGAAAGCCCTTCTACCTCTAACTCCTCCTTCTGAGACTAAGCTCTCAATCCCCATCCTGTTGCTCTATCCCTTAGTTCATGAAAGTCCCAGCTCACTGACCCTATCTTGCACCCCCATGTGCAGTGCACAGAGCTCCTCCTTTATCCCTACCCAGCTATCTCCAGCTACCCTTTGGTTCTACCCTCTAGTCTTGCAAGAGAAGTCAATTCTGTGAGTGACCTCTGTAGTTGCCTGTCTTTACACCATGATTTGTAGTCAACATGGTGCCACTTAGGGCCCTTCTTGGCCTCTCCCATCCCCCACCCCAGTTGTACCATGTAGATTCCTTATTCCTTTCATTTTACCTGGAATGCTTCTGTATTCATTCCATTTATTGGTGCTATGAGAAAAATCCCTAACTAAAGCAACTTTAGGAAGGAAGAGAGGAAGGTTTATCTTGACTCATTGTTTGAAGGTAGAGTGCATCATGTTAGGGAAGGACAGTGGCAGACGCATGAAGTGCAGAACACATGGCATCCACAGCTTGGAATCAGAGAGCAATGGATGCTGGTGCTTGGCTCACTGTCTCCTTATTCAGTTCAGGTCCCCAGCCACTCATATTAATGACAGGTCTTCCCACCTCAGTTAATCCAGTCTAGAAACTCCCTCATAGACATGGACAGAAGTATGCCTCCTGAGTGATTCTAGACCCTGTTGCGTCTTGGCCTCCTTTTGTGTATCCATAGGAAGCCCTCCACCCGGCCTGCATCCCTTCCCTCTGATGCATTTTCACTTTGAAGATAGCCGCACTCTCTCTTGAGTCAGGCCAGCCCCCACCCTGTTATTTTCTATAAACCCCATCTGCCTTTTGTCTGCTTGTGATCTCTTTCAGACTTCTACTGAGGCTCCTACACTGCTCCCCTCCGCCTCCATTTCCAGGATGTTCTCGAACTCTCTCTTCTCTCCCCTCCTCTCCCTTCCCTACCCCACTCTCTTTGCTACTCTTTTCCCCTCGTTTCTCACCCTCCCTTACCCTTTAATCCTTTCTCCATCAACAGCTCCTTGAACAAACCTAAGCGCCCCCCACGCTCCACTACCATTCCTGTCCTCATAAGCTCTGCACTCCCGACTCCAATTTCTTAGTTAAGTGACATACATTTTTACCTGGCTTGTCTGTCCATAGCTTCCTCATTTACCCTTCTTTCCCCTAAAAAACCAAAGAAGGGCCAGTGGTAGCTCAGCCTTGACAACTTGAGTTCCATCACCAGAACTCACTATAGAAGGAGAAAACTAAAGCTCAGACACTGTCCTCTGACTGCTGTGCATGCTATGTGGCACATGTGGCCCATGTGGCCCACACTCCACACATCCATCAATAAGTAAATGCATAAATAGTAAGAGACTGAGTGAATGAATGAGTAATCTAGAGATAAGCTAGGTGCATGGTTTGGTGGTGCTGATCTGTAACACCAGTTCTCAGAAACCTGAGGCAAAGGATTTTGAGTCTGAGGTCAGCTTGGGCTACATAAGCAAGATGCTGTTTCAACAAAAAAGGATGGAAGACCTGAACCTGGCAGTGTGTAGCAAGTGCATGTTGACACATACCTATAATACCAGAACTCAGGAGGTGGAGACAGAAGGACCAGAAGTTCAGGATCATTCAGCCGCATGGCCAGCTAATGGTTCAAGATCTTGTCCCAAATAGCAAACCAAACCAAACCACTATTGTGCAATCCTTGGCTCTACCCCATCCCTCCCACCCACCTAGCCCATGGCCAGACCCCATCTTTGTGAAACTGGACTCCGGCCTATGTGCCTTCAGTTGAGTGCATTACAGCTGCATGCTGACCCTTACCAACTTTTACCATGCTGACCTTTTCCGACTGCCTGTCTGGCCCCACTCCTGAGTCATCATATTCTGCATCTACAGGCTCCAAATGGCCATGTTTCCACTGCTACTCCCTTTGGGTGACATGGAATTCAACTCACTCTGTAGACCAAACTGGCCTGCAACTCACAGAGATCCACTTGTCTCTGCCTCTCAAGTGTTGGGATTAAATGAATGTACTGCCACATCCAACTGGTTTTTTTAAATACTTTTTATTATTTATTGACAGTTTCATACATTTGTACATGTATCCTGATGGCACACTCCTGTGATCATCAAGAAGGGAAAAAGTCCAATTGCACAGATTATTTAACCTGCCCACCCTGAGCCTTATTGATCCTACATAAGCTTTAATTTTTTTAAAGTATTTATTGTGAGCGTAGCTGCACATGTATGGAAGTCTGGACAGCTTTTAGTTTTCTTCTATTATGTGGATCTTCAGAGTTGAACTATGTTATAAGGCTTAGCAGCAGGTGCCTTTACCCGCTGAGTCATCTTACCATCCTATCTTCATCTGCATGGCACCTGCTCAGAACCCCACAGACTCACTCAGGGAGATGGCACTTATACAATACCACTGTGTAAGCCTGAGGTCTTGAAGGCCATCCCTGGCAGTCACATAAAATACTAGACAGGACAGTATGTGCCCATCTGAGTACTAGAGAAGCAGAGTCAGGAGGACCGCTGCCTCACTGACCAGCCAGTCTAAAGGAGACACGCAACTTCCACCTCTGACCTCTATACTGCCTGTGTTCACATACATGAGCACACAGATACAGAGATAGCATAAGAACATTGGATCTATAAGCCTGATATGTTTGTAGCTCCTGGCTTGTTCAGACAGTCCAGATCCCCAGTGATCTGAACACAGCCTATATCACTTGCTAAGGAGACAGTGAAGCAATATTCTTGGCCCTCACCACATCTGGGACTGCACAAGTCTGCCTCCCATCTCTTTACTCATTCCTAAGCAAGTGCCAGTTCCCAGAGAACACATGAGTAGTGGCCATGGGTAATGAATTCCTCTCCTTATGCCTTCCCTTCATAAAACTTTCCATTTCCTATAAGCTTTACAAATCCATTCGACTTGCAACAATATGATGTCTGTATTACACTGTAAAATGAGTTTGAGCAGACCTGGTGTGACTTCATATGGAATGATTTACATGTTAGGCGAAAAAACTTTTGCTAACCAACTGCTAGTTTAAGACTGCTTCTTCTAGAGGCATTATCAAATTCAGTTCCTGCCAGGGAAGTTGTTAAAGTTGTCAGTTCCGCACTGCTTGCAGAACAGGATCCAGAGACTTAATGACTATTGACAGGCCACTAGTAAAGGGAATGGTTGAAAGTAACCACGCATTTTGCCTTTTTCAGCACCCTGAAGTCCATGGAGTTTGCACCGTCGGAGGGAGCAGGGACACAGGTATACCAGCTCACTTTGCCCTCAGAGTGGTGGCAGCAGATGCTGGTCACTGCTGGCCTCTGGGGCCTGCATCTGCATCTCCACATTGATAAGAGAGGGCCTCTCCAAGTCCTTCCTCAAGAGCATTTCACTAACTGAGCCTGGTAATGTTCACCTGTAAGGCCAGCACTTGGGAGCTGAAGACAAAGGGGTCAGGAATCTGAGGCCAGCTTCAATATTCCATGAGAATCTTAATAAAAAACACTAATAAAAAGAAAATCAAGAAGGGAGAAGAGATGAATTGATCCTTGCTGGACCTTGGATTCTGTGTGTAGGGTGCTGATCTAGTATCATGAAGCCCTGGTTCCATCTCCAGCACTGATAGAATACATGGGCATGGTTGCATGGGACTGTAATCCCAGGACTTTGTAGAAACAGACGGATAAAAGTTCAAGTTCAACCTTGACTACTTAGTGAGTTTGAGACTAACCTTGGGTCTATGAGACCATCTTTAAAAGCAGTAACAAGACTTGACCAAATAAAAGCAAGCCATCTCAGTAAAGACAGAGGCTAGTGTTTGCCAAGCTGCTCAGTCAGCCCTGGGGATGTTGACTAGAAGCACAGATGAAAAAGAATTTCAGGCTAAATATTGTGTGACACCTTTAATCTAACACCTGGGAGTCAGAGGCAGTCAGGCAGATCTTCATGAGTTATAGGACAGCCAGAAATACATCATGTAATCCTATCTAAATAAACAATCACAATAATTTTGGGGGCTTGGGTTCAATCTAGCACCAAAACAACATTAGCAAATATTTAAGGTTGTATTAAAGATCAATCAAAAAATGCTTGACCTAGAAATATTGTGTACTGCTTTAGTGGCATTGACTCAGGGGACACGTGACAGTGGCACCCTGTCATCCAGCAGCCAGTTAAAATTTTCATCTCCATCCATGCATGGTGGCACATACCTGTAATACTAGCACTCAGGAATAGAGGCTGGAAGACTTGGAATTCAGGGCCAACCTGGGCTACATAGCAAGTTCAAGGCCAGCTTAGACTCTGTGAGACTATGTGAGACCACATTTCACATACACACAATTTATTTATATAAATCATGAAGCCGGAAGTGACAGTGCATCTGTAATCCCAGACACTGCCAGACTGAGGCAGGAAGATCACTTGAGCCCAGTACTCTGAGACTAGCCTAGGCAACAAAGCAAAACCAAAGAAAAGTTTTCTAAAATGTTTAAATCCTACATCACGAGTGTAGTCTTGCTCCCACTATCTATGAAGGCAACTGGCATCATCATGGTGGATAAAAATCAATAAAAAACAGCTTCCTCCTTGCTTTCTGGCAGGGTCAGCAATTTATCCTATTGCCAAAAGAGGTTCAGGCATCAATAGAAAATAATTGTCAACTAGAATGGTGGCTCAGCCATTAAAGCATGTGTCATGCCCAAGGTTCGGAGTTCAGATCCCCAGAACCTACCATGTAAGTGCTAGGTGGGTGTGATGGCCCACCTGTAATTCTAGCCTTGGAAGGAAGAGACCGGACAAACTGTCTCTGGCCAAGCAAGCTGCTAGTGAGACTGGCCGTATCAGCCAGCTCCAAGTTTGATTGAGAGACCCTGTCTCAGTGAATAAGGTAAGAGGATAATGGCTAAGATCAACCCTAGGGCCTCAACATGCATGTGAACCCACATGCATGTGTGTATATACACACATAGACACCACACATATCTACACACACATGAAAAATGGGGAAAGAATATCTGTAAGTCTAAAATAATCTCAGCTAAGTCATTTTGTAAAGAACTTGAGTTTTTTTCCCTTGAGGAAGTCAAGTCAGTGATGCATGTGGCAGAGTCATGAAAGCCGAGCTGGGGAGTGGAGAGGTTCAAGGTGTCCCCATGGTGACCCCTGCTCTGCCCTGTGCAGGACTCTACCAAGCCCCTGGAGGTTTTACTCCTGGAGAAGAACCGCTCGCTGCAGTCTGAGAATGCCACGCTGCGCATCTCCAACAGTGACCTGAGCGGTAGGTGGATGGGCGCCACACACATTGTCCTTGGTTCACTTCCAGGGGTTGAGGACCAGAAGGGTAAACCTTGCGACTGAGTTTGTGTGTGCATGATGGGAGCGCCGCTGGGTGACCAAAACTTGTTGAACTAACCCTGAGTGTTCAGTGTCCCCCCCCTCCCTCACTGCTCTGCCCCACCCCGTCCTGCAGCGATACGTGTGTGCGCCACAGCAAATGGACAGAGGTTGGCCTTATTGAAAAGTCCCAAAAGGGACAACCTGAGGATGTTGGCTTTCTGATCTCTTCCTGGTTGTGCTGTGAACAGGCCAGGGGTAAAAGCAAGCATGACCTTCCTCTGGGGACTCTCCAGGGTATGCTTTGAGAGGTCGCCGGCCCTCCAATGGTGCTTTTCTTTCTCTGTAAGGTTTTCTGTGGGGACACTGTCCCTCTCCCATCCTTAGCCTCTCATTTGCTCATCCTAAAATGGTGGAGTCACTGACTGCTTGTGGATTTAGCAGCTGGTCAAAGTGTGTAACTGTTATCTGGACTCCAGTTCTTAAATGTGCGCGCCTTTGTCGAGGGGACTCAATGGGTACATCTGCTTTGGAGCATGTAGTGTGAGCGACCCCATGGGTCCCCAAGTGTCAGTGTTTGCTGGTCAGGCAGGGTCCTTGGAGGTAACTGTGATGCTAGAAGCCCCAAGATCTGTCAGCTTTTTCCCATGTGTGTTACCGGAACCTTTGTCAAGGGAATTCTCCCGGCTGCAACGTACAAGAAAGGTGCAAACACGAATGCATGTGGCTTGTTTTGGGGGGCCTCGTTTGGCTGATTCACAAATTCAATTGAAAAACAAACCAACACACCACTTTGGCCCTTGTTTTAAAAAAAAAAATTGAAAAGAAAAATCTGCACTTTTTTGTGGGGCACACTTTGCATTCTGGTCTTGGTTTTTTTTCCCCTTTTGAATCCCCCATAATGCATTCTGTTTGCCCTTCCTTGTAGGGTCAGCCAGGAGAAAAGGGAGAGACCAGCCTGAGAGTCGGCGCCCGGGACCCTTGCCGGCCTCCCCTCCTCCTCAGTTGCCCCGCAACACGGGGGAACAGGTTTCCAATACTAACGGTACACACCACTTCTCACCAGCGGGGTTAAGTCAAGACTTTTTCAGCTCAAACCTGGCCAGCCCCAGCCTACCCCTGGCTTCTACAGGAAAGTTTGCACTAAACTCTCTTCTCCAGCGACAGCTAATGCAGTCCTTCTACTCCAAGGCCATGCAGGAAGCCAGAAGCACAAGCACGATTTTTTCAACAGGTCCTTACAGCACAAACTCCATGTCTTCCCCAAGTCCATTACAACAAAGCCCAGATGTAAATGGCATGGCCCCATCTCCCAGCCAATCAGAAAGTGCTGGGAGCGTCTCAGAGGGTGAGGAAATTGATACAGCAGAAATCGCCCGGCAGGTCAAAGAACAACTGATCAAGCACAACATCGGACAGCGCATTTTTGGACATTACGTCTTGGGACTATCTCAAGGGTCTGTGAGTGAGATTCTGGCCCGGCCGAAGCCCTGGAATAAGCTGACTGTCCGTGGCAAGGAACCATTCCACAAAATGAAGCAGTTCTTGTCTGATGAGCAGAACATCCTGGCACTTCGTAGCATCCAAGGCAGACAGAGAGGTGAGACATGTCCATGTGTGCCTGGCACAGTGCTATGTGCATGTGTGTGTATGTGTATACCTGTGCGTGTGATAAAAACGTGTACATCACATCAGGTAAAGTGCTCTTCAGTACTACCCTATCCAGAGTTCAAAGGTCAGCCAGCAGGAGCTAGAAACCATTAGCTTTGGGAACTCTGACCTTGGAAAGTGTGGTCAGCACCTTGTGCTCAGTAAACTCAGTATTTCAGAGCTCTGTCTTTAATTAGAGGGAGTTAGGTCACGCATGTTGTCTGACAGGTTTAGCATCCTCGGGTCCCCTTGACATCAGGTGCTGGCCTCTTTCCAAGAGCAGCTCCTCGGGTGCTATCCAACTCTGTCCCAACAGCACAAACAGTTGTAATGCTCACGAGGCACTGGCTCTGTGGAGGGAGCCTGTCAAAGCTGCCCTCTGCTCCTTCCCCTTAGAAGAGAACAGATCTTGCATCATTTATGTCCAATTAGTGATTTTTTTATAATTTTTATAGCACCACAAGCAAAACATGCCTGCCTTCAATAAATCACATGAATTTCATCTAATCCCCCTTCCCACCACACCCTGAATAAATGATAGAAAGTCAGACACTCCCACAGTGTAAATAATTTCTTCCTCCTTAAGAACCAGAGGTTCCTGGGCTGAGTGAACAGTGACACAAGGGACACTGTTTTCCGCCACAACTGAAGCACCCTGATATTCAGACTAAAAATCAGATAGGAGATGAGGATCAGACAGTGAGTGTCCACCAAGAATTCGGTGATGTTAACTGAAACTGGATGTCTTTGGATGATCAATGTGAGCTCTATCCTTGACTGGCAGGCAAACACCTCTCCCTCGTGTTGCCCTTCCCAGTGGTGAGTTCAGTTGGCTCTCCTCCTACAGTAGACCCAGTGCCTATAAGAAGGTTCTAGAAGCTCCCATGTTGCACAGGAAGCCTTGAGCCCTTTCTTTAGAGGCAGGCGGCTCAGCTCTCATGTCACACAGCCCATGTCGTCGACGACACCATCCCCCTGATTGTTTTGTTCTTACCACACTTGTTTTTCAACAGAGAATCCAGGCCAGAGCCTGAACAGACTCTTTCAGGAAGTACCGAAACGAAGAAATGGGTCTGAAGGTATGTCTCAGGCAGGTGTTTCTCTTTGCAGTCAGTAACCTAGGAAGCAGCATGTCCTTAGCTGTGTATTTGGGTTAAAACTGTGCATTGTAATTCTGGCCTGGAACCTGGTGTGAAAAACAGCTAGTAAGTATAAAACAAAGCACGGGTTCAAAGGCTCCCAGCCTCTCCCCTGTTGAGCTGCCAAAGCTAGACAAGCTGTAGCCAAGGTCAGTCCCTGAAGCATAGATCCTAGGTTGGATTCCAAGGACACCATGCCTGTTTTCTCAGAAGCAGCTGACAGGATAGTTGTGCTCTGAGAAAAATCGGGTGACCATGTCAAACCAGAAATTGCTGCTTCCTCATATTTTTAACTCTGAAATATCTCAGAAATCCCATAATGTGGACAGATTCCAAACAAGGCTGGTTCTTCCACAGGCATTGCTGAGCCAACTTCACCATGCTCTTTTAAATGCCTCCTTCCCAAGGTATCCTCATTATTAAATGTCTACTGAGAAAGGCAGAGAACAATTACAATGTCTGGATGGCCTCCACAAAGATCTGGGCCCAACCCATGAGTCCTAGTACCTTAAGGGCATCTGAAGGTGTATCTATTATGCAGAGTATTGCCATGTGACCACAAGAATACATTTGTGTCCTTAGGGAACTCAGGAACTCAACAGGTTTTTCCTTGTTGGTAAATTTCAAAAACACACATTATATAGTCATAAATCTAGAAAGGTTGACATTTACCCTCCTCTCTTTTCACCTGGCACATCCCAGTGAGTGATCCAGGATTGGTCTCACCTAAGGCTAGGGATGTAGCTCAGACTCAGTGGTAGATCATTTATCTAAATGGTCCTACTTCAGTGGTTAAAGTACCTGCCTATGATCCCCCATGAGAGGCTAGGGTATGGCTCAGTGGTAGAGTCTCCCAGTAAGGACCTATGGCATGGCTTAGCAATAGAGTAATTGCCTGGCATGCCTAAGGCCCTACTACATTAAATTCCCTATAACACACACACACACATGGGAATCAAGCTCAACCTTTCACTGTTTGCCACCTTTTCATGTTTACTTTTAGGAAAAATAAATGTACAGTGCTTGAATGTGGTCCCAAAACAAAGCTTTTGAATGACTCCTGAAAAGGCACTGCTGCCTTTGAGTTTGCCTTCTTCTGCTATACTCTTCTAAATGACTGGTTGCCCCTCTGTACTAACTCCACGGGCATATTCTAGCTCAGATGGTAAGAAAGCCTATTCTGCCAACATAGTGACCATGACTTTGAGAGAGGTTCAGCAAGAAACCTGCCAGGCATGTCCCACATCCATACCATGAGATCACATTTGCAGCAATTAGGGATGAGCAGGAGACCATGCTACTTGCAGTCAGTCACCAGTCTCACCTGGGGGACCTGTGTCAGAATGTCTTGGTGCAGCACTGGTTTTCCACTTGAGATCTGGCTCTGATGTCATTGCTGTGACTTCTCCCTACAGGTAACATCACTACCCGGATCCGAGCATCTGAGACTGGTTCTGATGAAGCCATCAAGTCCATCCTGGAACAAGCCAAGAGGGAACTCCAAGTGCAGAAAACTGGTAAGGTTTCTACTTCCTCAAGAACTGCCTTCAGACCTAATTATAAAAATGACTGTGAGTGTTCTGGTCAACAGGAATTACATTCTCTTTCTTTTTTTTCTAAAGCAATACTGAGTATGATACCACACATGAGGGGTATACAGAGGGAACGGCTAGACTTGTGTTTCCTCTTTGGTGGGAGCAGGGCACTTGTTTTAGTTTTTGTACTTGAGAAAGGGTCTTGCTATATAGCTTGAACTCATGATCCTCCTGCCTCTGCCTCCTGAGCATTAGAAGAGACTGTCTTTGATCCCTCAGAGACTTCTGGTAGTCCTTAACAGAAATTATGCTTCCCAATTTTGGCAAAAACCAAGAGAAGGATGGATGGGTATGTGACTCATGAGAGTTAGTATTTAGCTTAAAATTCTCCAGGAAAGAAAGCAAGAGTGGATCTAGGGAGGTGGCTCAGTGGATAAAATGGTTTGAAGACCTGAGTTTGGATCACCAGAACCTACATTAACAACCAATATAGCAGAAAAACCTGTAACCCTAACCCTTAGGTTATACATAACCCTTAGGGATACGTATAGAAACAGGAGAATCTCCAGAATGTCACAGGCCAGACAACCTAGTAAATTCGACAACAAAGAGACTATCCCAAACAACTTAGAAAGACAAGGACCAACACCCAAGGTTGTCCTCTAGCCTCCACAGGAGCTCTGTAGCACATGTATGTTTATATGCATGCGTGCATGTGTGTGCGTGCATATACGTGTGTGTGCATGCATGCATGCGTAGACACACACACACACACACACACACACGAAAAAGCTACAGAAAAATGGCTCAGCAAGTGAAGGAAGGAACTTGCCACTTCAACTGACAGCCTAAGTTTGATCCCTGGTACCCATATGGTAGAAGAGAACTGACTCAAGCAATTTATCTGCTGAGTTCTACCATCCAGCACAGCACACTTGAGCCCACACACATAAACATAAAATAAATAACCATAATTTTTTTTTAATAAAGAAGAATGCCAGGGTAAGAGCAAGGTGTGTCCCCATTGATTACCCTCTGTGGTCCGAAAGCCAGCTGCTGTGTGACAGAGGCCACTGAGCAGCAGTGTCAGTCCTTTGTGCTCCCTGCTCTAACAAGGTGGCATGAAGCGCATAGCTGCCAGGGGCCACCTACCATAACTTCACCTTGTGTTTGTTCCCCACAGCTGAGCCAGTCCAGACATCCTCTATGTCTAGCAGTGGGAACTCTGACGATGCCATCCGCTCCATCCTACAGCAGGCCCGCCGGGAAATGGAGGCCCAGCAGGCTGCCCTTGACCCTGCCTTAAAGCCAGCACCACTGTCCCAGCCCGATCTTGCCATCCTCACCCCTAAGCTCCTGTCTGCCTCACCCATGTCTACTGTATCCACTTACCCCCCTCTTGCCATCTCCCTGAAGAAAACCCCTGCAGCACCTGAGACCAGTACTTCGGCCTTGCCCAGTACCCCAGCCCTCAAAAAAGAGGCTCAGGATGCCCCCACACTGGACCCACCAGGATCAACTGATGTTGCCCAGGGAGTGCTGAGGCCGGTGAAGAGTGAGTTGCTCCGCGGCAGCACCTGGAAGGATCCCTGGTGGAGCCCTATACAGCCTGAAAGGAGAAATCTTACTTCTTCCGAAGAGACCAAGGGTGAGGAAACAACTGCAAGCGGGAAAGAAAAGGCAAGCAGCAACCAGCCTCCTCGGGCTGAGCGCAGCCAGCTTCAGGGACCCTCAGCATCAGCAGAGTACTGGAAAGAGTGGCCCAACGCTGAGTCCCCATACTCCCAGAGCTCCGAGCTGAGCCTCACTGGAGCCAGCCGCAGTGAGACACCCCAGAATAGCCCTCTGCCCTCCTCCCCACTTGTGCCCATGGCGAAGCCAGCCAAGCCTTCGGTGCCCCCGCTGACTCCTGAGCAGTACGAGGTCTACATGTATCAGGAAGTGGACACCATCGAGCTCACTCGGCAGGTCAAGGAGAAGCTGGCCAAGAACGGCATTTGCCAGAGGATCTTCGGGGAGAAGGTAAGGAACTTCACTGTCAGGGCAGGCATGGCTGCCCATCTCTTCTTTGGGCCTGGGGACAAAGTGTCTACCCTGTACAATACAACCATCATAGGAATATTAAATATCACCAACTCCCAAAATTCTAGAGGCCACTGGTAAGTGTCCCAGCCTCCTAGCTCTGTCTGCTGAGTCCCACTGTGGCCCGGCTTTGGGGCTTGTACAGCACTCTGTGTCCCAGCTGCCCTTCGTGGTAGCTGGTAAATGGACGTAGAGCACATGAGGAAACACAGATCCAGGAGTGCTGACCGCATGCAGCACGCTGGCAGGGCACCTGCGACACAGAGCACCTCTGCAGGCCACTTTGGCCTCTAAGGTCTGACTGGATCAGACTGCACAGGGGATGGCCAGCCTTCTGAGAACTGAAGCACACATGGGAGTGACGCGCTACACAGAGCAGAACTGCGGTGATTCTGTTTGATTTTTCTGTTTGTGTTTGTTTATTTCACTTCATTGTTTTAGGAGGGGCTTGTTTTTGTTTGTTTATGATCTTATTTTTTATTTTCATAGGGTTTCCCTATGTCGTCTGGCCTACCTGAAACTCGCTGTTTAGCCCAGGCTGGTTTCACACTAGCAGGAATCCTACCTGTCCCTCCCACATGCTCTAGTCATGGGTGTGTGCTGCTGTTCAGCTCCTAGTTTTTCCTTTCACAACCCCGAGAGGTCCCCCAGGCAGCTCACAGCTTCACACCATCTCCCTGGCTCAGGAAAATGGAATCACTTATGGATGAGCTTCTAGACCTATCTGGTGGCAGATTCAGGATAACAGGATTTACCATGCCTGTAAAATGTAAAATAAACATAATAACCTGTATCATTTGAATATAAAGAGGAGCGCTCCCTTCTTGAGTTGACACAGGAAGTGGATCAGCAGTAGCCGTGACCTGTCCCTCCCCATCCAGTCCCTCTCTGTCTCATCTGCGTTAGCCTTGAACTCAATGGTCTGTTTATGACCTCTTTGCCCCAATTTTTCAAGAAGTGTATAGACATGAGGATGTGAATTGAAAGTCCCTGGAGAATTTCGAGTTCAGCATTGTAAAAATAAAATTTGTGAACATTTAAATAGACATTTTGTGCTCCCACCTTAAATTTAGCAGACTTAATAACATTGGATTTGTTTGGCCCGTGAGTGCGGCTTATTCTGGAACTGGAAAGCTTTGCAGAGTGATGGGATGAGGCCCCTAAATATCTCTGGGCTACATCTGTGCCCTGGGGGGTGTTTGTGCCCATACATATGTATAGCCATATGTGAGAGGCAGCAGCCTGAATGTGTGGATGCAAGTGGTCGGTCGTCTGCAGCTCAGTGTTGCTCCTGCACTGACTCCCTGTCCTCATCAGCTTTCCTCTCCTCAACCTGTGAGCAGGCTATAATCAGAGAGAGGGAGGGACCCTTTGTAACTACCCCTTTAGCCCTATGTCCACACAGGAGCCTGCTTTCTATGCCCTTCCAGTATCCTAATTCCTGTGCGTTCTGATTCCAGTACCCCAGCCTCTCCTGATAACCCCAGGCAAAGAGCAAGATGCTCTGCAGTGTTTGTTCCTCAATTTTCAAGATGACAACCTTGCAGCTTCTACAGGGCCCAGACCCTGGAGAAAGCCAACGCCTTCATACTCCTTTCCAATAAGAGCTAAGACTATACTTTCTCTCTTTTGTTTTTGATCATGCTGGGAATGAAACCCAGGTCCTTGCATAGGTTAGGTACTTCCCAAGCCCTTCATTGGAGGATTCTAGGCAGGGGCTCTACCACTGAGCCACGCCCCACCCCACCCCCAGCCCCTCACTGGGGGATTCTAGGCTAAGCCACATTCCCAGTAGAAGTTGTGATTATAATTTCTTTTTCCAGAGTCCTGTCCTATCAGAAATCTGGAAGAGCTTATCTCTGCAAATTGTCTAGGCTATGGTTTTGTGCTCAGAAAAGAATCCTCCCAGGTGCTTCATCTCCTCTGTTACCCACAGGACCACGTGTACGTCTCGGGGGTACCTTGCAGCATCATCTGATTTCTGGAAGCTGACAGCTGCTTTTCTTACTTTGCCTCTCTAGGTACTGGGCCTGTCCCAGGGCAGCGTCAGCGACATGCTCTCAAGGCCAAAACCCTGGAGCAAACTGACCCAGAAAGGCCGGGAACCCTTCATCCGGATGCAGCTCTGGCTGAATGGAGAGCTAGGCCAAGGTGTTCTGCCTGTGCAAGGGCAACAACAAGGGCCAGGTGAGACTGACTGGCCCCCCTCTGCAGAGGCCTGGCAGGGACAGCTCCATCCATGAGCTTGGTTTTGTTTTGGGGAGGGGAGGTGTTATTGTTATTGGTGGTGGTGGTTTTTATTGGGGTAAGGGGAGTGGTGAGATAAAGTCTTTTTATATTTCTGAGACTGACCTCAAACTCACTATGTAGCCCAGACTAGCCTCAGACTCATTGTGTAGCCAAAGCTGACTTGAGCCCGCAATCCTTCTGCCTCAGCCTCCCAAGTGATGAAAAGACAGGCATGTACCCCCATACCTGACTCCTAAGGTTTCAGGAGTAAAGAAGATGAGCCTGGCTAATTTTATAAGCAGCAGAAAATTAGTTACCCATTAAGAAAATGCTGTTTATATATAAATATAGATAAAGGTCAAGTACTTCCACTGGAGAACCAAAAAGGAAATCCAGCCAGAAGAAAAAGTGTCAGTAGGCAGAGGCTTCTGCTACCTTGAAGCCACAGCTCTGACACTTGATAGATTTGTGCAACCCTCATTCCAACTCAGCATCCTGGCCCTCAGCTTGAGCACAGGAAGCCCCCCTCCCTCTGGACTCCCGCTTACTCCCGTATCTTTTGTGCAGTTGGGAAGCTCCAAGCCCTGTTTCCTGAATAACAGTTTCTTTTTCTTCCACAGTCCTCCACTCAGTGACGACTCTGCAGGACCCCCTCCAGCAAGGCTGTGTGAGCTCAGGTAACTAGCCACTAGTGTTTATTGCTAGCTCTACTGCTCTGGAAATCTGGGGTCTGGGAGTAAGTGTACTGTTCCTAACCACAGCAAACAGTGGCCTCTCCCACTTTGCCATGCTGCACTCTGAGGCTGTTGTATAATCAGAATCAGACAAGAAATGGCTTTTGAGAATTGACTTCTACTAGGTAGAGTGTCCTTGAGATCCACTGACCTTATGTGTAGCAATAGTCATATATTTTCCTGCCTGGGTAGTATTCCTATGGTGTGGTTATACCAAAGTTTGTATTGCATTGAGGCTATCCCTAGGTTTTGGCCATTACACATAGAGTTGGCATGACAGTAAAAAGACAATGGTGTCCTGCTTACAAACTCTGGACTTGCTTTCTGATGGCAGTCCAAAGACTGGCAGCTAGGAGCGATACTGATAAAATTCATTCCTTTACTGGATACCTTCATTGTTTTGTAAGTATGAAGCTCTGTGTTTGAGGCTGGGGTCTATTGGAAGCAGATTTCAGGGTCAGGGATCCCATTCCAGCAGCAGAGACAAGGCACCAACATTACTGTCCCAGGAGTCATGGTAAGGGACGTCACTTTCATCTGGAAGACCTGGGCAACCTTTGAATAAGGGAACTGGGGAGATTGGAGCACCAGAATAGAGTAGCCAAGGCAGTGTAGTCCCCAGGAACAGCTAGGGTGAGATTCAGTAGTAGGTACTTAGTGAGGGTTCAGGAGGAGTGTAGGTGCGGACCAAGAAGCCCCGGCCCCTTCCTACTGATCTCAAAGACTGGAAATGTCTCAGAGTATCTGAAAGTCCTTTTCTCTATGCCCTGAGGTCCCTGGCCATATTGCCCACATGCACGCCTGCCCTGACCACAGCCATTGCTGCAAGCTGTCACCACTGCCTTCCTGCACTGAGCTCACAGTAAGCCCAGCCTTCTTTCCCAGCTCCCTGGAGCAGCCGGCAGCGTGAGCTGTTCCTTTTTCTTTTCTCTTCTTTTCTAAACATGTTGATTAGTCTCCATATTCCATTGATTCATTGAAAACACAAACAAAGCTAAGTGAGGAGCAAGCGCAAAGCCTGTCAGCTTGCCAGAAGGCTGGGGGTGGGGGGGGGGCGGACACACATGTGCTTGGAGGGGAACAGCTGGGCAGCTTTAGCAGTAGCTGCTGCTGCAAGACCCCAAACACCACACTCTCTCCCTCTTTCCCATTCCCTACCCAGCCCGTGTGTCTGTCTGTCTGTCTGTCTGTTTCTCTCTCTCTCTCTCTCTCTCTCTCTCTCTCTCTCTCTCTCTCTCTCTCTCTCTCTCTCTGACACACATAGAGTCAGGTACAACAGTGACCTCAAAGCTTTCCCCTGAGGGTTTCATGGGTTTTAGGTGTGCCAGTTTAGTTTTGTCCACACTGGACAAATTCACTGAGGAAATTACCAGCGCTCTTCTTCTGCAGCTCACATTCAGGATTTAAGAAGGAATGTAGCTAAATCAGTTGTGATGCACTATGGATGTTTATATGCTATACTGTCCTAGCCTCCTAGTTCACTGAGAAGTCAGCCCTCCTTGTACTACTAATGTCCATCCCAGGCTGAATTATGCTTATCATGGTAGATCTGATGCTTTTTTTAAAGATTTATTTATTTATTATATGTAAGTACATTGTCACTGCCTTCAGACACACCAGAAGAGAGCATCAGATCCCATTACAGATGGTTGTGAGCCACCATGTGGTTGCTGGGAGTTGAACTCAGGACCTCGGGAAGAGCAGTCAGTGCTCTTAACCGCTGAGCCATCTCTCCAGCCCCCGAGCTGATGCTTTTTTGATGAAAGCCTTTCACTCCTAAATATAACACTAAGTGTCCCTCAGCATTCATGTCTCCTAGAATCCTGACCAAAACTTGTTCCATATATCTCAAAGGGTTTGTTTTGGGGTGGGTGTGTGTGTGTGTGTGTGTGTGTGTGTGTGTGTGTGTGTGTGTGTCACAGCATGTGTGTCAAAATCAGAGGACAACTTGTAGAAATTGTTTCTTTCCACCCTGTGGGTCCCAGGGATTGAACTCAAGTTTAATGACAAGCATCTTACCCACTGAGCCATCTTATGAACCCCTTCCTTTTTTCCGCCTCCAAGACAGGATCTCATATAACCCCAGCTGGCCTCAAACTCACTAGGTAGCCAAAGGTGACCCTGAATTTCTGCTCCTTGTGCCCACACCTCCTGAGGGCTGGGATGACAGGTGTATACCACGGCACCCAGTTTGTGTGGTGCAAGGAATGGAATCCAGGGCTTTCAACATGATAGGCAAATACTCTATCAACTGAGGTACATCCTCATCCTCCGAAACGGAAACTATTTTGTAATGGTGGTATTTGTAAACCCTTGTGATAAATGACTCTAGAAAATTCTAGAATCTTTGACAGCTTTCATCATTGTTTTCTCCAGAAGAACTCGGATTCAGAGAGTCCCATAAAATTCTGATTACCTCTTTTACCATAGCTACTATGGAACTCATCCCAGAGGTCCCCCAACTGAGAAATACTCTCTGTCCCTCACAGATCCCTAACAGCTGTACCTAGAGGTATGCAGCATGGCCTGGTCAGTTCTGGACAGCGGTGGGGCACTCTTTCCTCCCTAGGATATAGAAACTTGAAAGGACCTGCCTTCTAACTACTTGGGTCATTGCAGAGAGCTTAGGGGCCTAAACAGTGGCGAGTTGTACCTCCAGTAAGGTGGTCTGGGTCATTGCAGAGAGCTTAGGGGCCTAAACAGGGGACTCTATGCTTAGCCAACAGCAAAGGTTTGGGACCCTTCTCCCTGCCAAAGAATTCCCACCCAGGAGCTGGGGATGCAGCTTGGTTGGTAGAATTCCTGCATGAAGCCCTGGGTCCATCCCCAGCACCCCACAAAGCTCTTAGGAATTAGAGACAGGAGGATCAGGAGTTGTCATCCACTCTGGTCCTTAGTGACCTGTACACCAATCTCTCTGATGAGGAGAGGCTCAGGTTCCAACTCCCTTAGTGACTGTGGCCCTTTATATCATTTGGTAATCTGAACCTTGAGGCACAAAAGAAATTTAATGTCATTTTGAACAACCAGTGTCACTCTATGGTGACATGTGTGTGTGGGTGTACACTGAGATCAACCTTGGCTGTCATTCTTCTGGAGTTGTCAACCTTGTTTTTCAGACAGGCTCTTTCAGCCAACTCTGGGGCTCACCAACTGGGCTAGTCTAGCTAGTCAGAGAGTCCTACCTTCCCAATGTTAGGATTACAGCATGCACCATGGCACCCAGCTTTTTTTTTTTAATGTGGATTTTCAGAGTTAAGGAAGCACACACACACTAGATATGATCTGCTAACCTTATGTAATACTTCCTTTTTACTTCTTAAAAGTAACTTCTCCTGCACAGTTGCTTGGACTGGATGATTTCAGCCACTAGAGAAGGAGAGAGATGAGAGGTAGCTCTGAAGAGACAGAAGGGATCCTCTCATGATGACATTCATTACAGAAATTATGACATTATGGAGGGCCCTGTGAGAGATGCCTGTGCCCTGAGCTTGGGAACTTGTTGATACAGGAGCCTTTCATGACTGAAACTAACAAGGTGTTCTGCCTGTATCTTTCATGTTGGCTTCTGGCAGATCTTGTCAGAGTGTACAAGTGAAATGATGGCCCATTTTCCATAGACTAGGCACAAAGCACTCAGCCTTTTCCCAGCACACCAGGTGGTCAGGAAGAGTGGCTTCCAAGTTCTGCCCACCCATGAAGAAGCATGCAGCTCCATGGCGCCACTGTCCATCAGTGTCCCTTAGAGGGGACAGCTGCTTCGGGTTGGCTGTAGCATGGGTAGTCCAGCTTACCCCACCCTGCTGTGACATCCACAGCTCCATAGGTGAGGCCCGTGCCATCTCTCCAGCATGGTAGCCCATATGCCTTGATGACGTGCATCGTGGCACTTGCTCGAGCTGCTGGGAAGCCCTATCCCAGAAGCTTCTTGTCTCGGGCCCAACAATGGGTTCTGATACAGTCTGTCCTTGACTAAGTAGTCAGTTCTTGGCATTTGACTGACACAAAAGAGGTGACAGAGGGTTGGTTAGTGGCAGCCTCAGAAAATTTCATGGGACTGAATAGAGTGGGCAGGACCTTGTGGGTATGCTAGACTCAAGTTACATTTTTCCTTCTCTTTGGTCCAAGGATGTCATGAGAGCAACTGGTTCTATCCCGACAGAAGGAATCTGGCTGCATTCATGTAACTGAGGTTTGTGTATAACCAATATAATACATTACACATAACCTCATTTAACAGATCAAAGGGAGTAG
The DNA here is from genome assembly GCA_036184795.1 of Tokudaia tokunoshimensis. Lineage (NCBI taxonomy): Eukaryota > Metazoa > Chordata > Mammalia > Rodentia > Muridae > Tokudaia > Tokudaia tokunoshimensis. The sequence goes on along the minus strand of BTHU01000006.1, from coordinate 26,342,305 downwards.
GAAAACTCAGGGGCCATGGAGATAGTTCAGACAATAAAGAGCATTCAATACAAACATGAGGACCCTAGTCCAATCCCCAGAATCCAAGTAAAAAGCCATGTGTGGTGGTGCATGCTTGTAAATCCCAGTGTTGGGGAGGCAGAGACAACAGGGTCCCTGAGTTCTAGGTCTATGAAAGATTCTGTTTAAAAAGAAAGCAGGTGAGAAGCAGTACCCATGGTTGTCCTCTGGCTCAGTAAATACATATGTAACCCCCATAGACATGTGCATACATGTGACATACTCACACACAAAGAAAAAGACCTGAAAATCCATGAGTGAACTGAAAAGATTCCACACATGGCCGCTGCCTCAAGGCCTGGAATGTTAGCCTGTGGGCCACCAACTTGGTGGCCCATTCAGGTCTCTCCTTCTGGTGGCAGCCTGCCTTGAGTTATTTTTATTTTATTAAATGTAGAATATTATAGGGAGTCTCCATTCTGAAGCCAAAGACGGAATTTCTAGATTTGGGTTATTGTGTGGCATGTGTGGGCAAAGACTTGCCAGGATGTTCCTGGGCTATGAAAGGTGATGGGACCTGGCAACAAAATGCTTCAGATAGGGAAGAAAGCTGAATACAGGAGAAGCGACTAATTCAGATGCCTTCTTAGTTCAGGGGGAAGGAAGGTGATAAAAGCATGCTGTTTTCTCTTCCTATAGGACACTCTTGATGTTGCCCCATTAACGTTCAAGGAGCACGTGTGACCAGAGGGCATGGCCACCAGCTTCCTCACAGGCGTCCTTATCTAAGTGTTGTATTAGGGGCTGAGCCACACTTCCTCTTCTTGCTGGGGGATTCTAGGCTGGTGCTTTACCACTGAGCCACGCCCAGAGCCCTTGAAAGTGAATCAGATGGGTTTCTAAACAGTGGCTTCCCTTGTGCTAGTGGAGAGCAAACCAGGATGCTATACTGAATTTAGAGCCAGTGCTGACTCATCCCGCCTCTTACTGCAGGTATGGCCAGTGGGAAAACAACTCAACCTCCTGTCCTTCTTCAGGCCTACCGCCTAGACTGTAGAGCTGAATGGTTTTAGTTAGATATGATGCTTCTAGGACAGGGAGGCAAGTCAGATTTAGATGTTGGCTTTCCAGGTGAGGAGTGTAGCTCAGCAGGAGCATACGAGAGTCCATAGATTCTATCCCCAGCACAAGAAAATGAATGAGTGAATGGTTTTCTTTGGTAACCATTGCAACTTCTTGAGCTTCAAAAGAATAGTCAGAGGTCAGCATTCTGGGAAAAGGAGTCTAGAAACAGTCTTGCCATCAGAGGGAAAAAGTGACCCAGCCAGCCAGGCTCTTTTGTTTCTTAGGACTAGCACTGCCTGGCCTCACTTTTCAGATTCCCATCTGGCCCAGACACAGCCTCAGCCACCTCTCCTCCCTCTTTTGCACACCTACTTTGCAAAACAGAATTTACAGTATACTGGGCCTTTGGTACAAGAGAAAGAAGTAGGTCATAGGAGCATATGAGGACTTAGGTCTCTAATGTTCCAATCTGGGGGTAAAATAAGAACCCGAATGCAGAAAACTTTCAGGTAATTTTAGAAGTAAAGTGGGACGAAAACAAGACTCACACATTGTATCTTCCATGGGCCACATACTATTCTGATGTCCTTAGTAAGCAGAACTTCCCCTCGTGGGATTTCTGCTTAATCTACCAGGTGGCAGAACTTCACCAGTTCCTGAGTCCAGAGGCTCTGCTGCCACTGAGGTAGGTGTCTATAGGAGCCAGCCCCAGAACCAGGGCGTCTCCTGGACAAAGGGAAGGTTGACCACTGCAGCTGCATAGAGTGTCAAAAGGGAGGCTTCAAAACATTCTGTCAGTAAAATGCTTATCTTGAAAGCTTGAAGACCTAAATTCCATCCCCAGAAACTATGGGAGGATGGGCAGGACAGGGAAACAAGTATGTGATGTGGTATGTGCTTGTAATCACAGTACTTGGGGAGGCAGAGACAGGAGCTCCCTAGTGTTCACTGGGTCAGTAAGACTACTTGGTAGACTCCAGGTTAATGAGAGACACTGTCTCAACAAAGATAGGCGACTCCTAAGAAATGATACCAGAGGTTAACCTCTGCTTTCCATATGTACCTATGTAGATACACACATACACACACACACACACACACCAAAATTTGGATCAAATTACCTACAGTTAAAAATGCGACCCATAGCAAAGGAAGCAACTGATTGAAAAACATAAATGTCAAGGAAGGTCTCCTATGTGTGATTATGCCCAGACTGGAAAAGGGGATGGGACCATGGTGCCATGACAGACAACATGAGGCTCAAGCTTAGAAAGTTTAGTGTTTAGATGTCGTACAGGGCTAGGTGGTAGAGGGTTATGCTTCTTTGAAACCCCTTCCAGTCTAAATCCTATTGCTGAAAACAGCCCCATTCTTAGGCTGCTGTTTCTTCATCCAAGTCAGACCCCCAACCCCATCTGACTAGCCCACCACGCATGCTCAGATTCCCCCTTGAGTGAGGAGAAAAATGCCCACTGGCTCTCTCTGGGACAGGGCAAGTCAGGAGGGAACCCAGAGGTATCCATCACTGGCTTCGTCTCTTAGATTGTTTGTTCGTCCCTGAAGAACGGGGATCCTAAATATAGCCCATGTCTGAACTGGCAGATGTGGGGCTCATCCTTTACATAAGGACCAAAATTAGCCTGTCATTTGACACCTAAATGAAACAGGCAGACTGCCTTTATACCAACTTCACAATTAGGAAGACTGGAACAGTAGCACGTTTGATTGGATAAGAAGCTCCTGTGGTGATCTGGGTAACAGACTTGAAATCTAGACAACTGAGCAGCAAAGACTCAGAGGTTCCCAGGGTGTCCCTTAGTCATACCCTCTCACTCTGTTTATTTGTTTCTTCGTTTGTTTAGAGATAGTCTCATGTTTTCCTGAGCAGGCCTCCAACTCTGCTTAGCTGAGGACAGTCTTTACCTCCTAGTCCTCCTGCCTCCGTCTCCCATGCATTGCTGAGATTACAGGTGTGCACCACCTCACCTGATAGGACATGGTGAGGATATGCGGTCATTCCAAGTACTAAACTACAGCCCGAGCCTAACTTGCTCATTCCTGAGTGAAGCTCTGTGTTATTTCACATGAGTGAAAACATTTCATAAACTCAGGGAAAAAACATAAGACGGCCCAGTGGGTAAAGGTGCTTGCCACCAAGCCTGGCAACCTGAATTCAATTCCTGTGACCCACATAGTGGAAGGAGAGAACTAACTACTGCAAGTTGTCCTCTGACCTCCATATGTACGTGCCTGTGCACGCACGCGCACACACAGAGTAAATAAAAGTGTAGTAAATTTTAAAAATAACAACCATCATCGATTATTCCCTAGAAATAATACTAGGGAAGAACAGCAACAGCCAGCCATTCAGGGTTTTGCAAAAAAAGAAAAGGTCCACCCAGCATGCCCGAAGCTGGGTTAGTAGAGGGACTCCCCAGGGGCTGCAGGAAGATGTTATAATCAATTACCACATCATAACACTGATGTATGATAATTACTGAGTGTTTCTCCTGAGATAGTACAGCATTTGGCAGGGATGCAGTTCCTTCATGGTCCACTGCCTGATTAATATGCAAATAATAGGCTGATTGCATGATGAATGCAGAAAATGAGCCCGCTGATAACAGGAGCACTGAAGCGGGGAAATGATAAATTACTTTTACTGACTGTCCTACATTAAGTACTCTTTCCCAACAATCTCGTCACAAATTAAGGAAAGCAGTATGGCAAGATTAGGAGGATGTGTAAAATTATGTACCTTAATAGCTTTTCAAACAAAGATGTCTTTAAGGAAAACGCCTGGTTCCTCATAGAGCCAAAGTAGTTCACCCACCCGAGGGGTCATTAAAAGACAGGAAGTAGCGAGTCACACCTATGTGTACCACTGGCTTCCCTTGGCCATGGAACAGCCTTGCTAGCTCAGCCCACACTCATTACCTGCACACTGCCTGAGTGGCTTTGTTATTGAGTGGGGACAGGCTGCTTGGGGCAGATGCTTCTTCCTGCACAGGTGGACACAAAGCTCATTGCCCACACAGTGCCATGGGGAAGGAGGTTGAGAGTTGCAGTCCCAGAAGGCCTGAGAAGGAAGGAAAATTGAAGACCACTGTTTAAAGATGGGGCATAGTGATGCTCACCCATATGCTAACTTTAGGAGGCTAGAGCCAGGCCTCCTAAAAGTGCAAAGGCCAGCCTGAACTTTAATAACCCTTTTCCAAAAAACTACCTTTGACCTGCTCTTTCTGGAAAAGTTTAATTTATAGAACCCACAGTTTTGGCAGGGGAGTAGCAGACAAGTGGTACTTGCATCCCATCACTGGAGAGGGTGATCCACCAGCCTAATCTCCTCGGCTAGTTCCATGCCAGCGAGAGATCCTGTCTCAAAAATCAAGGTGGGACTGGGTATAGCTCAGAGGTAAAGCAATTGCCTACTGTATAAAGGCCCTAAGTGTAATTCCCAATACTACAAAAAGGCAAGATAAATAAATGGTGCCTAAAGAATGACTCCAGAGATTATGGCTTCCGAGCACTACATACACACACACACACACACACACACACACACACACACACACACACACACACACATTCTCTCTCTCTCTCTCTCTCTCTCTCTCTCTCTCTCTCGCTCTCTCGTAATTAACCTTTGATTACAGCAAAACAATTTAACTAGAGACTTTGTTTTTTCCCTGCAGTAATATATATTTAGACTGTTTGTGTGGCATGCATTTTCTCTTAACTCGCAAGGATTCACTGATAAGTGTTCATACACACAGCTGGCTCAGTAATAAGGTTATCAGAGGTAATTTGAAAACCTTATTTCTCAATGGATATGGTCTGTAGCAAGGTGAAGCCAGTGTACCTGAAGCACAGCAAACTGTGTCACTCATTGTCACTCCCACAGTTGTAACAAGCCATGGCTTTCTTTCTAGACTTGATTATCAGCAGTGGTTATGACATAATACTCCCAGGCTCTGGTTTTGATGGGCTTCTTTGTGACACACAGGGCTGCAGCACAGTAGGCAAAGCACATCCAAGGCCCTGGGTTCCAGCCCCAGGACCACAGAAAACAGGCATGGCAGTGCACACCTATGATCGCAGCACTGGGGAGGTTAAATAAATAAATAAACAAGTAAGTACATAAATAGATGCCAAATGTGGTACATGTCAATAATCCCAGCACTCAGAAGCTAAGGCAAGAGGTATGAATCTGAGGCCTGTTCAATACAGAACTCCTAAGACCCCATTTCCTTTTAAGCAACTTACTTGGTGTAAAAAGGTAGGTGAAAAGGATCTCTGGAGGAGTAGGGTGCCACTTTTACATGGCTATATCTCAGGTACCCCATTCTTCTATCCTCTCCTAGGCTTGACTGTCCCTCAGCTTTAAGGTGGCAGGTCCTTTTCAAGATCCCCCATCTTCATCCCAGAGTCTTTGTTAGTGGAACCTACTGAGTAATGTCTCTTTATGCATTTGGCTTCAAGTTCTGTGATGTACAGGGTGCTTTCTTATGCACACCCCAGCATGCAGCCCTTGCCTGGCACTCAGAGGGTCTCCTTACTCAGTGAAAATCAAATGGCTCAGGAGTGGACAGAGAGGCATAAGCAACTAATAAACTGATTTTATTCGACAACCTTGATTTGTTCATAAAGAATATTAGCCTCCCTAAAAATTCCTTATGCAAATTTAGGAACTCCTATTTTTTTTTTTTTGGTTTTTCGAGACAGGGTTTCTCTGTGTAGCCCTGGCTGTCCTGGAACTCACTCTGTAGACCAGGCTGGCCTCGAACTCAGAAATCCGCCTGCCTCTGCCTCCCAAGTGCTGGGATTAAAGGCGTGCGCCACCACCGCCCGGCTAGGAACTCCTATTTTCTTAAGTCCTGTCATTGCACAGGGAGAGAGAGCAGCATCTACTCTGCAGCCAATCTTTAATGTTCTCTTCAATCATATCTCTATGCCTGTGGACTGTGCATGTGCGCCCCATGCCTGTCTTTAATGTTCTCTTCAATCATATCTCTATGCCTGTGGACTGTGCATGTGCGCCCCATGCCTGTCTCCTTGAATGTGTTCTGCCATTCATGTTTTCAGCCTCTGTGTGCCCAGATAAACCTATCAGAAGCAGAGGTGGGAGCCGGGCGGCGGTGGCGCACGCCTTTAATCCTAGCACTTAGGAGGCAGAGGCAGGTGGATCTCTGAGTTCGAGGCCAGGCTGGTCTACAGAGTGAGTTCCAGGACAGACAGAGCTACAGTCTTGAAAAACCAAAAATGGAAAAATATATATATAAAATAAAAAGTCAAGCTTGGGAGCATTAAGTCATAATCAATGCTTAAGTTCAGTTCAAGTCTACAGACTTGAAGGTCTAGCACAGCATCTCATATATTCCAGACTTTGAACTCCTGATCCTCTTGCCTCCACCTCCTGCCAGATCTGAGTGCTGGGATTACAGCTGTGCACTACTGTTTAGTGCAGTGCTGGGAATGAAACCCTGAGCTTGGCATATGCTAAGCAAACACTCTACCAGCTGAGTTACACCATAGCTTAGCTCTTTCATTTCTATTTGAAAAGAAAGGAATCCTGGTAGATTTCCAGAGACTTAAGACCAATAGGGTTGCTGTGTTAACAAATAGGCAGGGAGATGGGGAAGGACCAGCTTGAGACCTACCACAGCCATCTGTTTGGCTGGATTTTCCCAGAAGTCTGTAGGTCATCTATAACACAAGTGCTTACTTTTTTTTCTTTGGTTTTGTGTCTTGGTTGGTTGGTTGGTTGGTTGGGTGGTGGTGAGGAAGTGTCCCAAAGCACACGGAGAAGGGAAGGCATAGCATGGATCAGAGTAGCCTGTGTTTTGGTCAAAACAATGTTCATGTTGAAAACAAGGCACCTTGCATTTGTGGCTGCAATTCCTGCCTCTGCTTCCAAGGGGTAGGATTAAAGATACCTTGGAGACACATGACTAGAGGAATTTTGGGAAGGTCCCAGGATATCTGTGAGAATCTGCTGCTTCAGATAAAGCCTAGGCACAGAGGCAAGGCCACCAAGCAAAGACATATCAGTGTCAGGACTCACATTACCGCATGGTCCATGTTGTCCTGTAAACCACAGGGCCTAAGGAGAATGCACTTCTCACATTCAGTGCAAAGGCCTAGTCTGTTTGGGAGACTGGGTGTTCTCAGGATGGAGCACCCACATTTTCTTGGTTATATATAGCACAGTTTGTTCATCTGAACTAGGTTGGGAAGCACTCCAGGCTGGTGGTCACTCTCTTGTGACTTCCAAAACTGTTGATGGCTGTGGACTGGAAAAGTCCTCAGAGCTCTCAGGGCTTCCAGGGTGCTCGCTACACTTAGGATGTCCACACTGAGCTCCCTAGAACGCGCTGACTGTTGTCCACAGCGACTGAGATTCATGCCCTGCTCTGGTTTAGCTGCCCGTTCTCTGAGCACCCTGTCTCTGGCCAGACCATACCTCCCTCTCCTCCTGTAACCTGCTCCCTGCATTCTCCACCTTATCTTCCTTAGCTGTCATGAGAGTCACTTGGAGTTGCCTGGCCTGGCACAGGCTCAAAGTCTAAACTCTGGACATAATGAAAAGCGGTGCATCAGACCAGCCGCCAGTTAAATAGTGTTTGGGTTCTTGTCAGAATGTCACAGAGTACCCTGTCATTTTGTTTCAGCAACTTGTCCTTCTGAACGCACAGTTCGCCGTATGGCATGCCAGCAGTAAAAATGTCACTTGCAATAATTACTTTTTGGAGGAAATGCTTGCTGACTTCCTACCTTCAAGCTGTTTTTTACACAGTGGGGAGATAATCAAAAATGACTTCATCCTGACTGCTCAAATGAACACTAAATGGAATTTGGGTTATTACCGAGATAGAGAAGGGCTGGGCGTGGAAATTGCAGCAGCGGATCGGATAAACTGCAGAACGATTTATCTTGGAAAATTGGGGCGGATGTGTGTTTTCCATTGGCTTCTATTGAAAGCTTAAAGCAGCTGTTGTTTAGCCTGCTGTTTGGGGAATATAATATCTTTCATAATCCTTTTATGGCTCCCAAACACCTTATGTATCTCTGCTTGCATCAAGCCACTGTCCCTGCCCTTTGTTCTTCATAGCCAAGCTCCTCTAGCAAGATCCAAGGTCCACATACAGAAAAAGCAAATCCTCACAGATCACTTGAGTGTCTGCTGTCAGATCCCCAAAGCCCAATGCCCAATGCCCAATGCCTCTATGCAGACCCAGGCCTGCAGCATGCTAGGCCAGTGTTTACCACTGAGCCATGCCTCCAACACCCACTGGAGTTTTAAAATATGCAAATTATCTTTATTAATTATCATAGGCCTAGGGCTGCTTAGACTATTGAAAGCATGGGTGTTTTTGTTGGGGAGGTCTGTCTAATTTCTCTCCAATGCCTAGCAGAGTGCATGACACAAAGTGGTTGCTTTAAAATATGGGTGGAGGAGCCATCAAGATGGCTCAGCAGATAGGAACACCTGCTACCAAGTCTGAGAAACTGAGTTTGATCTGTAGGGCCCATATGGTAGGAGAATCCAACTCTAAAGTTGTCCCCAGACCTTCACACATATACCATAGTATATGCATCCAAACAGATCTGGAGGGAGGGAGACATGTATGTTCACCCAAACAGATACAGAGAAAAAGAACATTTTAAAAGAAACTTTAAAAACCAAAAATTTTTAATATGAATGGATAGAATCAGGCAAGGTGATACACAGCTTTAATGTCAGCACTCTGGAAGCAGAAGTGAAAGGATCATCTTATGAATTTGAGGTCAGCCTGCTCTACTTCATGAGTTCTAGGCCAGCCCGGGCTATGTAGCAAGACCTCTTTAAAAAAGCAAAGATGGATAAAAGATGGAGATGGGGAATGGGTAAGTGGGTGAATGGGTGCATGGATGATGGATGGCTAGATAGGTGGGTGTGTGGATAATAGACGCATGGATAATGCAAACAGGCTGTCAGGTCAGTAGTAGGCAACACTATAGATAGAAGCACAGTTTTTCCATCCTTCTCTGGCTCCCATCCTTGCTCCATCCAAGGATATCTGACCAGATGGAGCCAGCTGGTTTCCCAGCCTGGAGTGTGGGCATGTATCCAAGCAGGGTTACTAGGAGATTGGAACAAGACACTGGCCAAGGTTCTCAGCACACAGCTTCATGCATATGCAGTAAAAAATTAATTAATTAATAATAATTGTGTGTGTGCATGCACAAGCGTATTTTGAGCCCCTTTCTCCATCCTTGCCATGGATTGACATCTAGTGACTCCACACTATGTTTGAGATCCCTGCTGCTGACGTGTGTTGTAGAATCACTGCCCAGAAAGGCCTCTAGCAGACACTCAAGTGTCACTTCCATGGTGACCGCTGTTACAAGTGGTCACAAGTAGGGTTGCTTTTGGGCTTCCTTTTTGTTGGTTTTGTTGTTGGTTTGGTTTGGAGGGTTTCTTGTTGTTTGCTTGCTTCTGTGCATATGTATACATGCACATCTTCATGTGGGCTTCACACGCACATGGTACATGTGGAGGCCAGAGGTTGATGACATGTCTTTCTCTGTCACTCTCCACCCTATTTTTTAAAACAAGGTCTCTCACTGAACCTGGAGCTTGCCAATTCCACTAGGCTGACTGGCTGAGAAGCCCTAGGGGTCTGCTGTCCCCACTTCCCCCCAGAACTGGTCTTACAAGTGCCTCCCACGGCATTAGCCTTTAGGTATTTGTTCTTTTATGTGAGGTTGCTTTCCTAATTTGTTTTATTATATTTATTTCTTTTTGTGTGTCTGGTGTGTGTTGATACATGTATGTCACATTGTACATGTGGAAATCAGAGAATAATCTTCAGGTATCAGTTCTCTCCTTCCACCATGTGGGTCCCAGGGACTAGACACAGGCCATCAGGCTTGACGGCAAGTGTTTTCACTGACTGAGACCTCTCCCTGGGTTCTCAGAGATCCAGTGAGGGCTTCACTCTTTCATGGCAGACACTGTACCAAATGAGCCATCTCCCAGCCCTGTTTGTTTTGGGCTTTTAAAAAGTCTCACCATATAGCCACTGAAGGCCTAAAATTCAAGAGCCTCCTGTATCGGACTTCCTAGTACTGGGACCACAGGTTGCCACTACTACACTTAACCTCAGGGGAGGCATGTCTTCCACAGCACCCCTACAATAGCACACCACCACCACCCCCGAATAGTTCACCATACATCATGCCATGCAAGGGACTCCAGATACCATCCAGATCCTCCTACCATACATCTTTGTTCTCTCCTAAGTTGCTTTTGAACCTGCATCTCTATCCCACCTTCCAGCCTCCTGCCCCAGCTCTCACAAGGACACAGCAATACCATGTAGCCAAAGAAACCCTCAGTTTGGTCCCCAGTATTACATACAGCAGGTGTGTTGGGGCATACCTATAATCCCAGTAGGTAGTGAGTTCAAGGCCAGTCTGAACTACATGAGACTCTTTTTAAACAACAGCAACAAATAAAAACAGGACTGTTCAGCTTTCTGTGACCTGAGACTACAGCACGGTGGTCCATGTTGTGTGTCTGTGAAGAGCCCCTCCCACCAAGTACATACAGACACTAGCCAGCTTCAGCAGCTTAGAACAGTGTGTCACTTCTGCAGTAGTCTCTAGTGGGGAATGCAAAGGGATAGTACTCATGCATGTGAGGTATACACCTGTTAGGTTGTGCTGGCCTTGCATAGCCAGCATGCATGCTGTTGAGTGCACCACCGGGAGAAGGAGTAGCAGCTGCTTGCTGAGATCTCACTCCCAGACTGCAGGCAGCCTGTGCTGTCTGTTAGGAGGGTAGCCATGATTTTGACCTTGTTGTGGGTTAAAGGACACAAACCTAGGAGAAATCTGTTTATCATGCTTGAGACGAATGCTACTCTTGACAGTAGTCAGTGAATAAGATGGATGATCTGCCAAATGGGCCCTCGCATGGGTGAGTCAGGGCAAGTTTACAATACAATCCTTTTGCTGCTTCCAACACACAAACAACATTTGCTAGATTTTAGACCTTGTTGTCTGGTGACCCAGGGGTGAGTGGAGAAAAGAAATCTGATTTACAGGATTCATACTGCCTTAAAGATGGATACAGGTCATTTCTGCTCCCATACCCATCTCTTTTACATGTCTCACAAAGCAGTTCAGTTGTTTTCTTAACCTGATTTTTCCAGGCCGAGCTTTATGAGATAGTGGGACTTTTTACCAATTTGAGAACATTATACAGGCTTATTGGAATCAATTGTGGTTCTGTTTCAGGTTTTGTTCTTTCTAGGCGCTCATAAAAAATACTTGTATTTTTAATATATGTCCCACTCCCTAAATACAGAAGAGGTTATTTGCCCAAATATCTAGAAAATATTCTTTGAGGCTTGGGGAGGTAGCTTAGTGGTAAAAGCATTGGCTGCCTAAGTGTGAGAACTTGAGTTTAAACCCCCAGCACATACATAAAAAGACTACATGCCTACTGTAAGCCCCATGCTCAGGGAGGCAAATACAGGAGGATCTCTAGGCCTTCCAGGCCTCCAGGATAGCTCCAATTACAGAGAGAGCCTGTCTCAAGAGAATCAGATAAAGGATGATAGAGCAGGACACCTGACAGCCTCCTCTGGGCTCTGTATGGTTGTATACACCTGCACATACACATGCACATGTATCATACACACTAAATATTCATATGTGTATGCCATAAACTGGAAGTAAAGTCTTCCTTGTTGCTATGTTTTATTCAGATAACAGTGTTTTCTCTTTTGTTGTCTGGTTATTTATTGGTTTGGTCTTTCACAGCAATAGATAAAATTCAGAGCACTCAACATGCTCAGCAGGGGCTCTGCCACTACACCACACCCTCAGCCAAGGCAGCAGGATTGTGGGCTACCTGCAACTGTGCTGACAGTGTTCCGGAGGGACTTGTTATAGCTTGAGGGAGCAGCAAACAAGAGAAGACACAGAAGGTCCTGCCTTTGGACTCTAGCCAACATCACCAGTCAGTCATCTATTAGCCTCTAGAGGGAAATAGCTATAAATAAGAGCATTTCAATACAATTATCATCACTTGGCACGCTGTAACCGCACCTTGCCTGGCCCCTCACACATGGCCCTCTGGTGTATTAGCCTCAGTGGAAGAGAGGGAAGAGGGTGTGCCAAACACAGGATTAGATCAAAGACAGGCTGGGTCTGTGTACAGGAGCCCTTCACACCTCCTTCTCGATGCTCTCTCGCTGTGTCTTTGGAAATTGGGATGTGACCAGTCTCTAGTCCCCCACAGCAGACTCAAGGCAGTGTGTCGAGCTTCACAGGTGACACTAAAGCGAAGTGGGGAACTGCTTGCTGGTTTAGTTTTGTTGTTACTGTGACAAACTGCCTGACAGAAGCAGCTTACGGAAGGAAAGTTTATTTGGGTTCATGGCCCACGGTGGCAGGGGGTTATGGCAGCAGGAGTGTGAGCTGCTCACTCGGCACCCACAGTCAGGATGCAGTGCAAGGTGGACGCCATTGCTCAGCTCAGCTTCTGCAGTGCGGGACCCCAGCCCATGGAATGGAATGGTCCACATGCAGAGTGGATCTTCCCACAGCAGTTACTCAGCCTAGAAACCTCCTTGCTGGCATGCCTGAGGCTGGTCCCCAAGTGATTCTGCCTCCTCTCACACTGGCCATATTAACCCTCACACTCAGCTGGAGAACAGATGTAGCACTTCCCACCAGGCACCTTCAGTGACCCCTAACAAGGCACAGGCTGTCCTAAAGGAACACGTTATGCCTGATGGTCTCCACATCAGTCTCTTTCTGGTACCAGTCACAATGTGGTCTAGATGAGCAAAGAACTTGAGTCTCTAAAGCAAGCAAGACAAACACGCCCCTTGGGTTGGTGCAGAGCAGGCATGCCACCTTTCTTTGATATCCTTTGTCCACTAATCTCAGCACCTCTCTGGTAGTCTCACAAAAAAGCAATCTGATCCTAAGACTTGAGTCTCCCTGAACCACCAGAGAGACCAACAGCTGAGGCACTGGATTCAAGACTCTTTGTAACCAGATGACCATCCTGGCTTATAGGCACCCTCACCTATAAAATGATCTGTCTATTCTTGTGTATACATGTAGAAGCCAAAGGACACACCTTTGTGTCCCATTCCACAAGCACCACCCACTTTGGTTTTTTTTTTTTGAGACAAAGTGTCTCACTAACCTGTAGCTCACCAAGTGTGCCAAGCTGACTGGCCGGTGAGCCCAAGGGTCAGCCTGTCTCTTCCTCCCCAGTGCTGGGATTACATGCATGCACTACAATGCCTGGTCTTTTTACATGGGTTCTAATGATAGCACTCAGATCCCCATGCTTACAAGGAAACACTTCACCTGCTGAGCTATCTCTCCACCTCCTGCCCATATTTTTTGTTCTAGAAAAATATATTTAGACCCCCAGTCCCTCTGAATTACTAGAATCATGGGGCTTGATTAGAACAAAACATGGTAGTCATAATGACATTTTTTTTTAGCAAAATGCCCTGATATTAAGCCTTCAGAAACCTTTTATTTGAACCTTTAGTTGATTTTTTTTTTGTCTTTGTTGGTATTATTTTTGTTCCTTTAATGCAGAAAAATTAGAGGTTACACTTAATGAAAAAATGATGAAATAACACAGTCCCGAGGACTCCCACCGTCCCCTTCTGGAATGGGATTTAATTACCATTTCCTGAGGAAGCAAAGTTGGTGAGCATGTTGAAAGATGACTTCAGCAGCCATTCTTGCTGTGTTTAATTCTAGAAAGCACTCCAAAGACCTCTGCCAGCTGCAGCCCGGCCCCTGAGTCCCCAATGAGTTCCAGCGAATCTGTGAAGAGTCTCACCGAGCTGGTCCAGCAGCCCTGTCCCACCATTGAGACCAGTAAAGAAGGCAAACCGCCAGAACCCAGTGACCCACCCGCCTCAGACTCCCAACCCACAACACCGCTGCCTCTCTCTGGACACTCAGCCCTCAGCATCCAAGAATTAGTAGCCATGTCTCCTGAGCTGGACACCTACGGCATAACCAAGAGGGTCAAAGAGGTGCTGACAGACAACAACCTCGGTAGGTCGGTCCCCATTGCCAGTTCCTGCTAGTCAATTCCTGTTGGAAGCCTTGAAAGGTTAAGGGAGGGGGCTATAGGCCGAGCCAGCCAAAGGCTCTAAAATGTCCATGCATCCAACTTTTTTACATTGCCACAAGTTGTCGTACACAAAGTTCACAAAAGAAATTAAAAACGGAAATCTCGTGTTTTTAAGTTTGATTCCCAAACTCATCCACCCAAATTCATGGTGGGTAACAGAGCAGAGCAGCTTAATTCTGCAGCATCAGGTAACTTTATGGATATCAGAAACAAGGTCTACTCCCACTGTCCCTCACTGTGCCTGCTATGAGGCACGCCATAGTGCCCTGTGAGCCAGCCTGTCACAGGCTGGTGACTTGGTAGCTCCAAGGCCCCTGCCTGGCATCTTAAAGCCATCTAATATTGCTGCGGTTACTTCTGCTTTGCAGTCCTGAGGTAGTCATCTTCTCAGGGTGTCAACCCCAGGCCATATACCTTATGCATGCTGCAGCTAACCTGAGCTCTGTCACTGCTGGATGGGAGCCGTATGGCCCTAAGGATATTAGTGTCTCACCACTTCTATGCCATCCTGCTTCCTCAGGGCCGTTTGGATCAGTCAAGTCCTCCTGGGCAAAAGACTGTGGCTTCTCTGCAAATCATGTGTCCCCACAAGTCCCAGTTAAAATGTCAATGAAAAGAGCACACTGAGACAGTCCACAGAATGGCCCCAACCATGCAGCACCTTCAGGAGGGACCTTTATGTCTCCTTCCCTGGATACAACAAGACAAGAGGAACATTGCTGTTGAGGCTGAGAGAGAGCTCAGTCTGCAAAGAGCTCATGTAGCGCTGAGTTCAAGCCCTAAAACCCATGGAAAAAATGCCAAGCATGATGGCATGTTCTTATCCCTGCTGTGGGGAACCAGGGCCTGCAGGGTACTTGGGGTTGACTAGCCAGCCTAGCTGAAGTACAGGCCAGTGAAAACACATAAAGAAAACACAGTATAAGAGCACACACACACACACAGAGAGAGAGAGAGAGAGAGAGAGAGAGAGAGAGAGAGAGAGAGAGAGAGAGAGAGAGAGAGAGAGAGAGAGAGAGAAAGTTGCTACTGAGTTTCAATGAAATCTGCCAGTGACTTCTAGTCTGGAGTCAAGCCCAGATATCATCTTGAGTCCCCTACATCCATTTGTGCAATGTATTGTCCAAAACAGAACACAGGAAAAAGGACCATCCACTGAGAACAATTGTAATCGTTCATTCATAAAAAGATGAAAATTTAGCTGCTGATTTGAGAACAGCCCAAAGCCCATATGTTCATCGGTTATTGAAATATGGAAGGATTCCTACACTTGAGTCATCCACTTCTTCCCAGACTTGTCACGAGTCCAAGGAAGCAGGCCGTTCACTCCTGCTACCCACTCCCAGATAGAAAGCATCCTTCCACGTAAATGTTGAGAATAACAGAAGAAAACCTCCTTTCAAACCGCCAAGTTATAAAATTGCAGTTTGGAAATGACAAACACTGGAGCCCCCTTGGCATCATTAGTCAGTTTCCATCCTCACTGGAGAATTAGTTGGCATGGGTTACATCCAGCAAGAACAGTACCCTACTGGCCTGCAGAACTTTCCAGCACTGCAAAGTACCAGTTATTAATCTGAAAAACTTCCAGGAAAGCCTATAGCCCATCACCTGGGTTTAGCAATCAGAAGCAATCCTCTTGGTAGCTCTGACTGGTCTTAATGTTTATAAGGAAAGTTATCTGCCTTCCCACAGGATTCCTGGTGTAGTTGTGAGTAGATTGGCCAGCTTCAAGCTGCATCAAGCAGCAGAGACCCCTAGTCAAGTTTCAAATCCCTACTTAAGCTGGGATCCTGGCAAGTTCAAACACTACCACTGAGCCACACCTTTAATCTTGTAAATTTAAGGGATTTTTGGTTGTTTTTTGTTTTTTTAAGAAAATTTAGGAAAAAAAAAAAAACACCTTAACTAAATTTGGCTTCACAGTCAACCATGTTTATAATACATAGTGCCACAACATTTTCTCTGGGTGTTTCCATAGTGTTTGCAGTTTATAGCTGAGGACATTACCACAGGTAGCATAAGCCAGCCTCCATGGTCTCTAGCTGCAGTGTGGAGTTCGCACATTCTTCCCAACATCCTATGTCCCAGATGCTGTGTTAGACCAAACAGTGGCCTTTCTGATCCCAGTCTCCACTTCCACTCGATAGCTTCTGTTTACTCAAACTTTTCCCATCAGTTCATATGGGTCGTAATAGATTCTGATGTGTAACTTGAAGAATTGCAGCCCTCTCCCCTCACAGAGGACTGGCTTTTGTCTACATGTGTGTATGTGTGTACACACAGAGATCTGAGGTCAATGTGGATTGTCTTCCCCTAGACCTTTTGGAACAGGGCCTTTCAGTGAGCCTGGAGCACACTCTGAGGGCTGGACTGGCTGGCCATCAAGTTGCAGGGATTGTCCTGCCTCCCTCTCCCCAGTCTAGGAATTACAGCCACAGACTACTGTGCCCAGCTTTTTATATGAATGCTGGGGTTCCAACTCAGGGCTTCATGCTTGCATGGTAAGGGCTTTAATGATGAGCCATCTCTCCCAGCCTCAAGCCCTTTTTTTAAGCCTATGACACAGTCAGACTTGGATGCTCTTGTGCCTTCCACAGCCACCTGCCTTGTGATCAGCCCAAGGCAAGCTGTTCACTCTGCATGGGAGAAGAATCCAGGGAAGGTTTGATCTTCTCTGAGGTACATTCAGCAAAGGCAGCTTAGACTGCAGAAGCCATTACTACCAGTGAGCCTTTCAAATTGATGCTTCCAGACTCCTCCTCCCTTCTGCTATGACCCAGGAGTCAAGAGTCTATTCTCTCGGAAGACCCTTGACCTTGCTAATCGTGCGCCCACTTGGCCTCTGGTTAGCCTGAGAGTTTAGCAGCTGCCACTCCCTCCTTGGGCCTGTGTGTGGGATTTCACTGCATCTAACAGATGCTGCAAGTGTCCACCCTTACCTCACCTGGCTCCTGAAACTTTTCTTTAATTTTCTTTTTCCTGAGGCGATTGATATATAGTTTAGGCTAACTTGGAACTCCTTATGCAGCCCAGGCTAACCTAAAACTGCTGATCCTCCTGCCTTGGCCTCCCAGTGTTAGAATTACAAGTATGTATTGCCATACATGCGTGGAGGCTTTTCTGAAAAAAGTCATTTGTCACATACATATAGAATGAAAGTGTATTCTAATTTCCTTGCCAATGAATTTCTTCCACTTGTTAGAAGACAAGTGGAAGAAATGTTTCAGTACTGAAGCTGATGCTCCAGGGTCAAGCACCTGCCTAGGATCCACCAGCAAGAGGCAGAGGGTATAGCTCAGTGATAAGACTTCTCACCTCACATGCACAAAGCCCTAAGGTTTATCTCCAGTCCTATAAAACCTAAAGAACAATATTTATACAAAATGTTGCTATAGGCCAGGTCTCACAATCTGGCCATTGAACCACGTGTGTAAGGTCAGGTTCTTGTTGCCTGCTTGCCCTCTGTCTGTCAGTGACCATCTCTCACATCTGCTTTACAGGTCAGCGCTTATTTGGGGAGACCATTCTGGGGCTCACCCAGGGTTCTGTCTCCGACCTCCTTGCCCGCCCAAAGCCCTGGCATAAGCTTAGTCTGAAAGGACGGGAGCCCTTTGTCCGCATGCAGCTATGGCTGAATGACCCCAACAACGTGGAAAAGCTGATGGATATGAAGCGGATGGAGAAGAAAGGTACCTGCCCACCTTCTGCTACCCAGGCACTACCTCATTCACACACCCTTTCTGCAAATCTTCCCACAGAGGATGTGGGTCACCGATCCCCCATCCAGACTCTGTAAGGCAGGGCACCATAGTTTAGACAAGTTTCAGCCAGTGAGTAGCTAAGAGGACAAGGAAGATTTATCCTCTTTGAGGCCAAAAGTCTATAAAGATCTCATGACCCTTGGGTGCTGCACAGTTGGTGATAATGGCTTATCTTCTGGCTGCCTTTTATATCATTTACCACATCATCTACTATATGAATACCTCCAGCTAAAGGCCCATGAGGATGGTGAAGAACTCATTAAGATATGTATACTGATGGGCTGGGATTGTAGCTAGTTTGTAAAGTGCTTGCTTGACAAGCATAAGACTTGAGTTAAACCCTCAGTACTACAGGAAATAAAAGAGAGAAATGCATTTTGAACTAGGCATGATAATATATAGCTGTGAAGAAGAGGCTGGGGCTAGAGCCTGGGTGGTAGAGTATTCTTCTAGCATGTATAAAGCCCTGGATTCCATCCCAGATCCTGGGGAGCAGGGAGGAGAGCTGTGATTGTTGATCCATATGCCAAAGGTCTGCCACACTGAGACCTCAGGGTGCCCCTGCCCATCAGCCATGTGCCTAAACAGTAGCTCTCCACCCATCCCGGGCCACCTCAACTGGCTATAGCTTATCCCAGATACGACCCAGTCTCATAGCCTCCAGGGAAGCTCCAGGCAACACCACATAGACTAGTGACTTCCCAGTTTTTTAATTTAAATTATGTTAAATTTCAAGCAAAAATACAAGAGTGGTATGGAGAACCTATTAGGCAAGTCAGGTATAGGGCCTTTAAAAAGCCATCACTAGGGAGGCTAAGGCCTAAGAACAGGTTCTAACTCAGTTCTTAGCATGCACACAGCCCTGGGTTCCATCCCCAGCAGCACTTAAACCAAGGAAGCAGTTTTAATGTCTTTTTGTTTGTTTGTTTGTTTGTTTTGTTTTGTTTTGTTTTTCGAGGCAGGGTTTCTCTGTGTAGCCCTGGCTGTCCTGGAACTCACTCTGTAGACCAGGCTGGCCTCGAACTCAGAAATCCGCCTGCCTCTGCCTCCCAAGTGCTGGGATTAAAGGCGTGCGCCACCACTGCCCGGCAGTTTTAATGTCTTTAATGGCAGCATTAGGAATAGAGGCAGGATGATCAGGAGTTCAAGGTCATCTCTGGCTACCTAGTAAGTCTGAGGAACTCTTAGAGAGAATGAAAAGATAATACCAAACCTGCCTGAGCGACAGAGTGAGTAGAACAGACCAATCAACATTTGTAAGTCCCTAGCTCAAAGGTAAGAAGACAAACAAAAGAAGCTAGTAACCACTGCTGCTGAGTTCCACCAGTTTCCAGTACTTACCAAGACAGTATTAAGGCGCCTCACTCTCTGTCAAAGCCAAGACCAGCCACCTAAGGCGTGACACCAGGCCACCTCCAAAACATTTCCCTGAACCTTCAGATGTCCACAGAAAGGCTTGTTCATCTCCTCTTTCCCTTCCCCACCCCAAATTAGGCAGTCCAGACTTTCCAGGCCTCCAGCTTCCTTCCACTTGGGCTCTGGTGCCATCTTGTGTCACAAAAGTGTTACTGTCTCGATTGGGCCTGGACCATCTCTAACAGACTGGTGCCTTTAACTTCTGTGAGGTCCCCATCTCCTTCATAATACTTCTGCCTTCCCCCAGTCTGCTTCCTATAGGCAGTTATCAGTAGAAATGCCTTTATCCCACAGCCCCATCTCTGTTTCCATCTCCTCCAGGCTCAGGATCCTACCTGTCAGTCTAGCTACCTGGGTTCCTCCCCAGTGCTTTCTCCATCATCTCTCTCCTCAGCTTAGAGTTTTCTCTTTATCTTTGTGGCGAATGGTTGGGATTGAACCCAGGGCCAGTGTGCAGTGACTTCATTCTCTACCATGGTGCCACACTCATGTCACTTCCCTCAGGAAGTCACTTGTCTTACTCTTTCCATTTCTTCCTTCCTTTCCCCTCCCTTCCCTGCCTTTCCTCCTTTCTCTACTCCCCTCCCTTCCCTGCCTTTCCTCCTTTCTCTACTCCCCTCCCTTCCTTGCCTCTTGCTTTGTTATTAAGACTGTAGCCCTGCATGATCCTGACCTGATAGTCCTCCTGCCATAATCTCCCAGAGTTTACCTTTTCCAGTTCAGCGTCCCTACAAACCATCTCCGACTGCCCTTGTTTCCTCCCTCCCAGTCAGCCACTTAGCCTTTGCTGCCCAGCACCATGGATCCACTCCTACTCACCAGGGCTTTAGTTTTCCCCACATTACCAAGTCCAAAGTCCAGCCTGGACCTTCCAAACATTCCTCCCAATGGTGCTAGATGCCTTTGGCTGCCCATCCCCTCGAGATTCTCCAGCCCTTTCTGTAACACCATTGGCCCCAGGCTGTCCTCATGCCCCTAGGCCCTTCGTAGCTTCTCTGTGGGAATGTTCTGTGATGTTCCATTTTGATGAACTTTTGCCTTGTCATTGACTTCCATTACCATCATCTTCTTTCCTTTCCTTTCTACCCTATTCTACCCACTCTTTCTCTTGACAGGGTCTCACACAGTCTAGTGATGATCTTTATTCCCTGACCCTCCTGCCTCCACCTCTCAAGTGCTAGGATTACAAGCACCCACTCTTGGCTTGGGTTTCCATTTTCTAAACAGTCTCCTGCTGTCTTCTATGCCATAGGCCGTTTTTTTCTAGTTAATCCAACATCATCCTCTGAGATAATCTTGAAATATCCTTCTGGGAAGTCTCTCTGCCCTGTCCACACTCCATCTAGTGATCTCTATTAGAACCCCTCCCAGGTGCCCGTGTCTCTGCCAGCAGGGTAGTCATCAAGCTGGATCTTTCTACAGCCCTCAATGAACTGTCAGGTTGGATATGGACAGGTAGGAGCCCACATGACATCAGAGTTGGCCTCAGTATATGCTGAGGACAGTGTGGTTCCACTGCAGGGTTTTATTTGGGGGTCTTTTTGTTTAGGTTGTCCTGACTTGGTTTGGTTTGGTTCGGTTCGGTTCGGTTTGATTCATTTTGGTTTGGTTTTGAGTGCTAGGGTCAAACTCAGGGTATCATATATGCTAGACAAGTATTCTACCATTGAGCTACACCCCAGCTATTTGGTTTGGGGGTTTGTTTATTTGTTTGTTTTCTACACTAGGTCTTAGTATGTAGCCCAGACTGGCCTCAAACTCATGATTCTCCTGCCTCACTCTTTTCAGTTGTTGGGATTACATGTGCCCCACCACACCCAGGCTATGTTTTTAGCGTCCTGCTCTGTTCCCAGGGTTGAGGCTTTGAGCTGGTTTGCCCGCTGTCCCTGAGGTCCCTGTCCTCTCTCTCCCTACAGCCTACATGAAGAGGCGGCACAGCTCTGTCAGTGACAGTCAGCCTTGTGAGTCCCCCTCTGTGGGTATCGACTACAGCCAGGGCGCCAGCCCACAGCCACAACACCAGCTGAAGAAACCTCGAGTGGTGCTGGCTCCAGAGGAGAAGGAAGCGCTGAAGCGAGCATATCAGCAGAAGCCATACCCGTCACCAAAAACCATCGAGGAGCTTGCCACACAACTCAACCTGAAGACCAGCACCGTCATCAACTGGTTCCATAATTACAGGTAGAGCCCTATCAAGACTCCCAACAGCCAGACCACACCTGACAAAACACAGTGTAGCCTCGGCCCCTGAAGGGAGACCCAAGGCCAAAACATTATGCAGTGTAAACAGCTGGGGAAAGGGGCTGGTGTCCCAGCGTGCATGTGTACATGCTCGCTTACAGTCTGTGAAGGTCAGAGGACAACTCCCAGGATTCAGTTCTCTCCAACCACCTTACAGGATTCTGGGATGGACTCAGTTTGTCAGGTCGGCCTGCTGGTTCACCTTGCTGGTGGTGCCATCTTCACTTTAGACAGGATCTCACTCACTGTATAGCTTTGGCCTAGAATTTGCTATGTAGACCAGGATGACCTTGAATCCAGAGATCTGCCTACCTCTACCTCCCAAGTACTGGGGTTAAAAGCCTGAAACACCACATCCAGCCCTAGGGTCTTTTTAAAAAAAGAAAGCTAGGGACTAGTGAGATCGCTTAGCAGGTAAAGGGACCTGCCAGAAAGCCTGACTACCTGAACTTGATTCCCAGCCCCACAGAGGAAAGAGAGAACTAATTCCTGATGTCACACATGTGCCATGCATATGCATGCCCTCCACACCTGCCTCACACATACATGCAAGAGCAAGAACAGGGTCCTTCAGAATTAACCTAGGACTGGGCTGTGGCTTGGTAGTAGAGATCTTATCTACAGTCTACCTGTGAGAAGCTGGGGCTGAGGCACAGTGGTATAGCCTGCATGGACAAGGCCCTGCTTAAATCCTCTATACTCTCCAAAGCCTTCTTTCCTGTATAGCTTTTCTAGATAACAAATCCAAGGCTGCAGCAGTGGGAGAGCTAAGCATAAGTGCTCCATCACTAGCTGTCAAGTAAATTAATTAGTTAAAATTTAGAAGACAATATAATCCTAGTACCTAAAAGACATTGGGAGAATGGAAAGTTTCAGTCTAGCCTGGGCTACAGAGTAAGATCCTATCTCTGAAAGTAAATAAATAAATGTATGTCCTCCAACCAGTGCTCAAGCCCAGAATCACTATTTTGCCAAGAAAAGTCCCACATGCCCACCAACGTGGCTAGTGTATTAGGCCAGATCCTATACCCTTTTGCCACTTCCAACCGTTTACCTCTGCCTTACTGACTAGAACAGGCTTCCTTCACTGCTAAGGCCCTGTAAGAACTGGCATGGCAGCACATACCTGTAAACCTAGCACCTGGGAGGCTGAGCTAGGTAGTTCTAGGCCAACCTGGGCTACATAGTAAAGCCCTGTCTCAGAGAGAGAAAGCTTGAGAGCAAATGAACTCAGAAGTCCACATTTGTTTATCTAAGCTGTCGTTAGTAAATGGCAACACCAAATTTCAAACCCATCATACTTGCGTCCTATCTGTAAGACTTAGCTAACCTGCCATCCACTGATTGGGCAGAGCAGAGCTAAGTGCTTACCTTGCTGCCATGAGACTTGAAAACAGATCGTGAGCAGAGCCAGCACTAGGGACTGATCCTCCAGTTCTCAAGTTCATAAAGCTACCCGAGGAAAGCTGAAGCACCTGGGTATTTCTGGACCTATCAGAACCTCACTTTTCTGAATCACAGCTTAAAAATCATCAGACAGGGGCTGGAGAGCTGACTCAGCAGTTAAGAGCACTGGCTGCTCTTCCCGAGGACCCAGGTTTGATTCCCAGCATCTACGTGGTAGTTCTCAGCCGTCTGTAACTCAAGTTCCAGGGAGTCTAACATAACACTCTCTTCGGGCATCCCTGAACACCAGGCATATAGTGGGTACACATATATACATGCAGGCACAACACACAAAAATAAGGAAATGTTTGTTTGTTTGTTTTTTAAGAAAGAAAAAGCTGGATATATTGGCTCATACCTTTAATGCCAGCACTGGGGAGACTGGGATCAAAGAGACCCAACCTCCTTCCCCCCCAAAAAAACCCATTCTTCAGGACAAGGTTCAGATTTCACTCTAGCACAAACAAGTAACTATGGACCAGGTAGACCACTATCCTAAATCCTAAATGGTGAGCCAGACCCACACCCCCTAAATCGAGCCTAGGACCTACCGGTGCATTTCCTTAGCTGTACCTTGTAGCACAGGCCTATAACCCTAGCTGTTCAGGAAGCTGAGACAAGAAAACTCAGAATTTAAGACCACAGGGTAAGTTTAAGGGAAACTTAGAAAGATCGTGTCTTAAAACCTAGAAGCTCAAGAGATGTTGGGAGGATAGAACAGCACTTGAATAGACTTAGCCAGTCTGGGGTTGGGGACATGGCTCAGCTGACGTGTCTGCTTGGTGTGCTTAAAGCCCTTATTTCAATCCTCTAATATGGGGGTACAGAAGAGGGTACTCCCTTCATTCAGTAATAGCATGAACAGAAAAGGAAGTCTTAGTTATGTCCAGCCTCAGGGTCTTATGGAGGCCCACTTTCTTCAGGACACTGGGCTTGGTGCTAATTCACCCAAAGATGCTTCTCCAACAGTGGACATTTGCTTATCATGCAGGCTTATGAGGAAAACACACTTAGAAAGTGATGGGGAGTTGAGGGGGCGGGGTCTGCTTAAGGACTCTGTGAAGGAAGCATTCTGTCCTGGTATTCAGTGTCTCAGCAAGTTACTTGCACACATTCCCACCTAAAGCTGGGAGATGCTGTTTTAAATAACTTGGTTGGGACTGGAGAGATGGCTCAGTGGTTAAAGAGCACTGGCTGCTCTTCCAGAGAACATGGGTTCAATTCCCAGCACCCACGTGGCAGCTCACAATTGTCTGTAACTCCAGTTCCAGGGGATCTGATTCCCTTACTCAGACATATATTTGGGCAAAACGCCATTGCATAGGAAATAAAAGTTAACAAAAAAATTAATTGAAACTGGGCATGGTAGTCCACGCCTTTGATCTCCACACTTGGGAGGCTGGAGCTGGCAGATCTCTGTGAGTTTGAGGCTGGCCTGGTCTCCATACAGCCAGAGCAAAAAGTGAGACCATATCTCAAAATATATATAAATAAACTTGGTTGGAGGGTTGGAGAGATGGCTCAGACATTAAGGGTACTTGCTGCTCTTCCAGGGGATGTTGGTTTGATTCCCAGCACCCAGATAATGGCTCACGACGATGTGTAACTCCAGTTTTAGGAGAGCCATTGCCCTCTTCTGACCTATAAGGGCACCAGGACACGTGATGCACACAGATACATACAGGCAAAATACCCATACACATTTTTTGGCTTGATATACTAAAAGCACATACTTAGTTTCCTTCCTACTTATCAGCTGACCCTTTCCCACTGAGTCTGCTTTCTTCAGAGTAGGGAGACAGTTGAGGGTACACCATCGGGTGGAGGCCTACTAGAGGCCCCTGGCCTTTGGCTCACAGCTGGAGTTACAGGACTCCCTCCCACCTTGGACTACATCCAATAAATTGGCTTTCCACTGAAAGCCAATTATTTAGTCAGTAAGCTGTTAGCACATGCCAAGTACCATGCTTTCTGCAGAGTAGTAATGGACCATCAGGGTAAGATGGAGAAGGAAGGAATGGGCCAGCCATAACTAGAAGATAGGATCCCAATTCTCAGAAAGCTGAACCACAATCCTAGGTTCAAGGCCAGACTGAGTGAGCCACATGACAAATTCAAGACTCCTGATTTGGGGTTATATAATGAGGCCTGGGGATCTAGCTCAATTGGGAGAGTGCTTCTCTCCCTAGCACCACATAAACCAATATGGCGGGGCACTCATGTGGAACATTATCTTAGAAAAATTAAGTGTATGGTAGTGAGAAGGTAGTGGCATCTGAACATAGATGCAGGGTTTGGGGAAGGAGCAGGCTGGCTGTGAGCGCAGCAGGAGATGTGGGCAAGGGTGAGGCCAGGCCTGCGCACAGGAACCTCACAGCCTTCGCTGATGTCTCACAGGTCTCGGATCCGCAGAGAACTGTTCATTGAGGAGATTCAGGCTGGAAGCCAGGGCCAGGCCGGTGCCAGCGACTCACCTTCAGCTCGTAGTAGCCGCGCTGCACCCAGCTCAGAAGGCGACAGCTGTGACGGCGTGGAAGCCGCCGACGCCGAGGAGCCAGGTGGCAACATAGTGACCACCAAGTCTCAGGGAGGGCCGGCAGAGGTGGCCGCAGCCCCGGCAGACCGGGAAGAAGCGACGCAGCCGGCCGAGAAAGCGAAGGCACAGCCACTATCCTCGGGGACCCCAGGACGGGACCATGGTGTAGATGCAGGCCGGCCTAGGCCACCTCCCGAGGGCCTCCCCGATGCTCCAGCGCCCGTGCCAAACCTCGCCACACCCGCAGCAGCTGGAGAGGACGCCGCTACCTCAGCCACTGCGCCACTGCCGCCGCCGCCGGCCACGGCCACAGCTACCGAGGCCCCTGGGGCGGCCAGGGGGGGCCCTGCCGAGAGTTGTTCTGCATTGCCAAGCACCAGCGCGCCTGCCAACGCGCCTGCGCGAAGGCCTGGCTCACTGCAGAGCCTCTTTGGTCTGCCTGAGGCTGCGGGCGCCCGGGACAACCCGGTGCGGAAGAAGAAGGCTGCAAACTTGAACAGCATCATCCACCGCCTGGAGAAGGCTGCCAGCCGGGAGGAGCCCATTGAATGGGAGTTCTGAGGGCGCCGGGCCTCTGGGCCTGACCAGCAGGGCCTCGCCGGGCCTAGCCAGGCCTACTTGCGCCTAGCAGGTCCCCCAGGCCTAGTCAGCACTGGCTAGTAGTGGGCTGGGGCAGGCGGGTGCGTGGAGGGCTGTGCCGACCCGAGGCCTGGACGTGTTGCGCACTTACCGCCCTGCGGGCCACAGGGCAAAATCGCCATAGGCCAAGGTGCATATAGAAAACAAAGGAGCATTAAGCCCAATCTATGTCGTGTTTTCAAGGAAGAAAACGGAAATGTGTAGTCAAGCTTTTTTGTACCCTGAAGTGTTTTTTTTTGTTGTTGTTTTGTTTTGTTTTTTAATTGCCCTAAGTGATTTCCACAGGTTCTGGAATAACTCTTTACAGCTTTTGCCTTGCGCCCTCCTCTTTCGTGTGGGCTTTAAAAAAAAAAAATCAAACCCACATATTAAAAGGGGGCTTTTTATCTGCCATCTAATGGCTTCAGAGCGATAATACACTATTATCTTCTTAAACCAGGAAGGGGGGGATTTTTTCAGAAAAATTAAAAAAGAAAGTTTTTGTAGCTGTTCAGTTGCCACTAAGAGATTGCACAGTCAAACCGACTCTAAACACACTAGTTTGGATTCCTAAATATTTTCAAGAAAAGAATCTTCTCGTTTGAAACTTTGAATTAAAATAAAACACATTTACTCCACATATTTTTTAACAAAAAAAGAAAAAAGAAAAGTCACATCAGGAAAAATATCTGATTTTGTGGTAGCTGACGTAGTGTTTTCTTGTACGTAACTAGAATTCTGACATGTAGTGCACATTGATCCATAGCTTTAACTGACTCTGGGCTTTTGCTGGCCAGAGTTTGTTTAATACACTCCATTCTAGGCCAAATCAGGACAAAAAGAAAGATCCGAATCTAGGTATTTTATAATCTGCTTTTTAACCTCTAACCGCAGAGCACGCTGATCAGACCTCATATCTCGGAGGTTTAGGAGACAAGTTAGAACTGTAGCATGTACCTACCGGTTCATTTTGTTTTATTTATGGTGTCTACGTCTGTGTTGGCACATCTGCGCATGTGCAAGCGACGAAAGGAAGGAAATGTAGGCCCCCAAGGTCGAAGCAGTTAGTCCCTCATGTACAGGCAACCGTCTGCTCATCTTTCCTTGGCACAGAAGGCACCTCACCTCATGCCACTCTCCAGGACACCTGACAGACTGAGCCCCTCAGGGGAAGCTCCCCGGGCTTGGGCAGGGCTGGCGCAGCTATGTGCACTCTCTCTTCCTCTCTCTTCTCATCCTCTTCCCACACAAGCACTGATAACCCTATCTACTCGTGGGAAGCTTCCTTTCCTGCAGAAGAGAGAACGCTGCAGTCTGGGCTCTATTCCCATCCCTGTAGAAATGGCCCAAACCCACCAAAATGGTGACACTCTTCAATTCCAGACCAGACCATTGGCCCTTCATTCATTTCTTCTCTCACAATATTTTTTTTTATGCACAGTTTAGGGCAATCTAAGTACAAATCAAAAGTCTAACTTGTCTCTTGATTCCTCCCGTTGTCTATGTGTATATGCGTGAGTATAGAGGTGGATGAAAGTGTGCGTGCGTGTGCGTGTGCAATTTTATACGTCTGTGTATTTTCTTAAGTACCTGTGCACACATAGAGTGCATTACTGCCACCTTTTTCAATAAGCTGGTTTATCAGTCATGGCTTCTACAGGTTTTGCTAATTTAGACTCCTTATTGCCATATCTTTAAACTAACAATAGATGATTTCGGTATATATATATATATTTTTTTTTTGCTTATTTATAGGTGCTGTATTTTATTATCTGATTGTTAGGAAGGGATGAAAGGGGCAAATATTCTTTAGAGGGATAGACTGCCGGCAGTATTGGGTATAATTTACAAGATGTAGCTGTCATACTGTATATTACTGATTGAAAACTTTTTGACCGTATTGTGTATCATTGAAACTTTTGTCTTAGGTCAACATCTTTGGATGACATTTTAATGGTGCATTCATTATTTCTTAAGTTTAATTAATTAATAGTACTTTTTTTTATTTGGGAGGGTGGGAGGGAGTTCTAATTTTAAAGGTATCTCCCACTATGACACCTCAGTGTGCTTGTTATTCCTTAGCTTGTAGGCTTTGACTGTCAGATGTGAAACCACATTTCTTGCATGATGTTTGGAGCTTATATATTTCATTCACAGTCTTTCAACCTGCAGCTGCAAGCCCTTAGTTGGAGTTTTCACAAACTGTAAGAGTCACGACACTAAAGACAATGCCTTTTCATGAACGAGAAGTTTCCAAGAGGCTCTAGGAGGCTGGAGGCAGGCCCTGGCTCTGTCTTTGGATGGTTGCGTCACTTCTGAGCTTGAGATCTGGGTTCGGTGAGAAGAGAATTCACAGTGGAGGGACAGAAGGAGAAAGCAGAGTCCCACCTGGCTCTGTGTAAGGATGTTGAGTGAGGAAGAGCTCATTCACACCAGGGAGTCATGGAGGAGCAGAGTCACTGGTGGGATTATGGTGCTCCCTCCACAGAAACCTCATGTCATCGTGGGTGATTCATCTTAAATACCTAACTTTCACTAGAATGAGAAGCAGAGGAGGGTAGTGTGTTAGTTTCAAAGGCATGTATGTCACTTAACCGCAGCATTAAATCTGAGGAAATGGAAGTCGAGGTTTTCCCATCCTGGCAGCCGCACGGTAGCAGTGTAAGACAGCCTTTGACTCTTCCAAGCAAGTTAGTCATTTTTGTTTCTTTAATTTTTGAACTAGGTTCTTGTCCATTTCCATCCTGTCTCTTGTGCCAGACCTCCATCTGGGTGCTTGATACAATCACTTGGTTAGGTTTTTGCTTGAGTTCTGTATTTGTATTTTCTTATTTATTATTATTATTATTTTGAGATCCCCAACTTAACGGTGTTCGGGGTTAAGCTAGCACTGTCTGTAGTATTTCTAAGAGCTGCCAGTAGATAACACAGAAACCTGGGGGGTTTTATCTGCCTCATCATGTCCTCCCTCCCTTCCCAGTGTGAGTCCAAGGGTTCATCTTTCATCTTGAAAAGCAATATTCAAGTGCCTTGAACAGCGCTCCCTCATGTGGTGACCTTCCGATGGCTGGAGATCCAAGCAGTAGCTCCCACAGACAGCCAACCATCTTCTTTATACTCTCAGCTTAAAAAGCTGAATTGTACTTCTCCCCAAGGGGAAAAAAATGGTTCCATATAAAACACTAACACTTCATCACAAGCCACTGTTCCATTTCAAATGCCTTTTTTTCTTAATTAGAGGCAGTAATCCTAACTAGGTCTCATGCTATTACCCAGTTGGCTAAGTGGGAGCCTACTATAAAATCCATGTTCACTTCAGGCCCTCTTGACACCTCTTGCTTCATGCCAAGTCCCCTTATGGCATCTGAAGTGGCAGGAGTATGGGTTCTTAGACATCTGCCCACTCACTTCCTCTCTGACCTAGCTCCCAGTCACCACCTCCTTGAAACGTTAGTCAGTTGAGATGTCTGACCACTGTGTGCTAGACCTCTCTCTTAAAAAAATAAAATTTAAAAAGACAGGCACTTAGCTGAAGTTGATATCTTCCCAGTTGGACACCCTGAAAAATATCACACCTTGAAGTAGCTTTTGACTGTATCCTGGGTTCGAATCAGGGCAGACTCCCAGGGATGTACCACTCTGAAAAATGAAGCAAGAGGACAGCTGTCAGCCTTCGCACACAGATGCTTCTGCTTGCAAAACTCAGGTGTCCGTCTCCCTGGTAAGCATCCCTCTAATGGGCATCTCTTTTCTCCTTATTTAAAGTCAGATCTGGTAGATGGCCCAGAATATAGCAGGGCTGTGAGCTGAGTGTCCTCTGGACTCTTGTGCCAACAGAGTCCCTGCCTGTTGCAGCCAGGGCCAAGTTCAACTGTGGAGGTGGAGCTTATAAGCAAGCTCAGCAGGAAGCAGCCTATATCCAATGCAAAGGGTGCACTCTCTAGGCATCAACTAAGCACCCCAAGGTTGTGTAGCTGTGAAAGCCCCAGAGGTGGGGAGTCAGAGTGCTGATGCTGGAGATGCCCTCCCTGCCACAGCAAGACTGGCTCTCCTTGTCCTTTCGGAGCTGTGATCTCTGACACAGGGCTCCGTGGGTTCTAGGTACCCTTGGAATGTATGGCTCCTGTCACATGCCTCTGCTCTCCATGTGCTACCACAAGCACCTTTGGTCATTCCAGTCAGAACCCTGAGGCTGGGAACCATCCTTGCAGAGGAGATGGGGGGAGCAGAGGTCAAGAACACTTTGGCTGTGTTCCTCCTGTCCTTCAAGGTCTCCCCTTTCTGTTCTCTTCTACCTCACCACTTGATGTCACTCAGAATTGTGAGGCAAGTGGCCTGGGGGGGAGGAGGGCTTAAGAGGCTACAAGCCTGACTGATCATCTCATCCTGCTTGGCAGGTGTGCTTCCTGCCTCCTTCAGTGAGCGCATCCTGAAGTGGTGTCTGGAGTCTGCTAAGCACAGGGATTTTCTTCTTGGCTTCCAGCTGTTCTTGAAATTCCAGCAGCTGTTGGGTCTGTAGGCAGGAGTGGTCTCCAGTCTCTGAAATTCTTGTCTTTTACTCTGCCTTCCCACATAGCTGTCAGACTCCATCACAGCCGTTCCTATGGCCCTGGGTTATCCCCAAACAATATGAGCACACTTCCCCAGGAACTGTGACTGTCTCTCATCCCTAGACTTTGCCATGAGCTCTGCTTTACAAACACAGCTATCTCCAGGACAGGAAAGATCGGACAACTTTCTTCCCCATGCATGCTTGGTCTCTACTTCCCAAAAGAACACTCCAGTTTCTGTTCCCTGTGGGAGGAAAGCAGCTCCCAGGACAGCCAGTAGATCTGGGCCATACTGCTCTGGCGGCCAGAGTGTACCTGTAGGACATAGGGACTCTTTTATTTTGTTGTTCCCATCCTGAATGTCAAATTCACCAGGCACAGCTGCCACTGCAGATTCTCTGAAACTGAATCAGGGGAAGGCTTTATGGCCACTTTGACCCAGGTGGCCTGAGACTCTTAAGTGGCTTGGTTCCATCTCCTAGAGGTGCTACCCACCACCAGTCTGACCAGTAGACTTACAGGCTAAGAGAATAGGCTGATAAGAAATTTTCATTCTGCCAGTGCTTTTTAGATGGGAACTGCCAGGAAAGTGAGGGTAAGAACAAGCTCCTTAGTAAAGGATACAACCCCAAGACCTCAGGCCCAGCCAGCGGAAGAAGACAGTTCAGGAACAGCGAAGGAAAAGCCAGGATTCCCCGTGTACCTGCTTCTTCACCGAACCCCCGCCCCACCCCCGTGCCCGTTCCTACTCCTCTCCTGCCACCTTCCCTCCAAAGATCCACAGCCACATCTTCAGTGGCATATCGAGTTTTCATTTTTGGACAAAGTGACATTTAGCTTTAACAAGACATTTCCAAAGCTCCTGGTCTCCTATGAAATGCTGACTTTAAAAGTTCAGCATTGTTGCCAAGAATGGGGTGGAGGGGGCTAATGAAAGAAAGACGTTAGATTATGCATGAATGTGCACGCCCCATCCCTTGGTTATTCAAATTTCAAATGCCTTTGAGTTGCTTTTCATAGATGGGTTTAGTTTATGTTAAGTAGTCTGTTACTGTAATTTTTGTAGTATTCAGGCTTTAATTTCTACCACAAATATGCTATGTACTAAGCTTTCTGTGATCAGAAAGGAAAGGTGCCTTAAATCCCAATACCACGCCTCTATCCCTATGGAAAATATATCAGAAGCACAGTGCCAGGAAGCGTTGGGACTTCCGTTGGCAAAAAGGACACCACTCAGCAGGACACATCCAAGTGGCACGGGGCTGCTTTTGTTTGCTAATTCCTTTTTTTTTATTCTCCCAACCCATAATTATCTTTTATTTGTTGTTTGTTTTATTTTATTTTATTTTTTTGTAGTTTGCTTTAAACAGGAAGCACTTACTAGATGGCTCTGTGTCGAAGCTCTGTGCAATGGAAATCGTGTTGCTTTGGTTTGGGGGGGTTGGTTTTGTTTTGTTTTTCTTTTCTTTTTGAAAAAGATAGCGTTATTGCACACCAAATGAACTCCTAAGTAAGCTTTAGAACCAGGATCGATTCAGGTCGTGGATGAGTATGTTCACTGTAGTCCTGTGTGTTCATGAACCGACGGGCAAGCCGGCCTCCCTTGGCCACTGAGGCTCAGCACTGAGCCCTGGGTCATGGCTGCCTGGGTTCTAGCAGCGGGGGAACTTTCCCGAATGTCTGACCCCACAGTCGACCCTTGAAGCACTTAACCCTCTCTTTGTGGAGATAGACCAACTGCTACTGATCTGTCAGCGTACTCGAGGGTGATTATAAAAGGATGTTTCTTTAAGAAAGAAAAAAATATTTCTATCTATCCTCTTCTAATTTATTATTAGGTTAATCATTTAAGTACTTATCAGGAGTGTGTTGTCATTTTGTGTTGTTGTTGCGAATGCTTTTGCTGTCACTCCAGTGGTTAACTGTCCCTTTGCTCCCCACCTCTCTTCTCCCCATCCCAGAGTCCAAAGAGGTCTGGGGACCAGCAGCGGGGGACGTGAGGGACAGAAGGGAGTCCTCCAGCACAATCAGATTCTTGTCTCCCTAGTAGCCACTCAAAACCTGGCGGTCTCTACATATCTTAACTGTTCAATCGAGAGAGTTGACGAACAAAGCTACCCATGTCTGGCAGCACTAGGGGGAGGTTTGCTCCCAGAGGTGCTGCAGTGCATTGAGAAAAACAGAAAAGCCAAGTTCAAGTTTCCCCAAAGCCTCCTGGAGCCTCTGTTAAAACTTCTGGGTTCATGAATGTTTGGCGAGCCTGGATCAGGAGAGAGGCAGGCAGTATGGCCAAGGCCATCACCCTGAGCCGGAAGGTGGTTTCTCAATGGTCCCCATAGGTGACCATGGCTTTGATTTTCATTGTCAGTTGTCTTTCCTTGCATTCAAAGTTGATCAAAAGCATCTTTTGAGGCAACAGGTCTTTCCTAGCACTGGAGGTGGCTAGAGGGCCCACACCTGGGCATGGGTTGAGCGAACCCTTTACCCTTCCATGTCAGGAAAAGTGGAGAAAGGACTTTCCATGGCTGGAAATACAGCCAGCAAGAAACCCCCATTGCTTGCTCAGCAGTGGGTGGGGGTTTGTGGGACTGAACTCTACCTGGGGGCAGCAAACTTAAAAAAGAGGTTCACTCCAGGGACAGGCAAAGGGCCTGCTCACCCCCTAGGCAGGGCCGGATACCTGCCTTTACCCCCAAACAGTCTACTGAGCCCAAATCCAAATTTCTTTCTGTATCGTATCTTTCCCACTTTGAAATTGGGGGGGGGGGTGTGGAAGGTCCTTCTTATCTCTTTGGGGATAAAAGTCCTCCAATAAAATTGCGCCAATCCCCCAAGGGTTTTTATTTTTCTTAGTCTATGCATTTCTCTCTCTACGTCTCTCTAGTTCTCTCCTCCCACCCCACCCCAAACACACACAAAATAGATGTCTCATGTCATACCCTCTGAGACCACCCTGCCTCAGAAAAATGCCGGACATTTTGGAGACATGAGAATGCATTTTTTTTTTAAAGAAAGCTTTCAAGCATTTTGCGAATAGCTGGCCATAAGCTGACAGTGGGGAGGAATTGGCTCCATGATTTCCTAAGGCCCTTCCCATAGGACAAGAGACCTAGCTCTTTGCGTTTGTGCAATAACTACTTGCTAGGAGAGCGGGTAGCACCACCCTCCTCTAGACTACTAACACACAGCACAAGACACACTTGTCAGCCCTTCCTCAGCCCCTCCCCCCATCATGTGTTACATTTTAGCAGTATTTACTTTTTTTTCTGTCAGGCACTAAGTCTTAGGTGTTTATAGAGCTTGTGTGTTAATACAATCACAGATCTTTTTATTTTAATCCTCACCAAGACCCAATTGACCAAAAAGAAGTGAGAGGAAGAAAAAAAAATTGTAAAAGATGTCTCCTTTTTTTTTTTTGTACGAGTAGTTTTGAGAAGCCTTGTGTTGCTGTGACCCTCTCCTGTCACAGTCTTGATTTTTCTTGTAATTTGTTTTAGGCATTTTAAGAGTTGGTCCCGGCTGGCGTGGGGGTGGGGGGAGGCACCCGTCGGCCCCTCAGCGCCGTCCCTTGTCTTTGGTTAGCCATATGAAATGTTTGTTCTCTGCACTGTCCAACGGTCCCTACTATGATACGGAGAAGCAATATCACCGAAGCTCACACCATGTATTATTACTCACTAGCGCCCTAGGTGTGATCATTGAAGTAAATATCTTTTATACAAACACAAGCGCGTGTGGGCTGTTTTTATTGAAGATTTTTCCGCCCTGAGGAACAGCAGCTGCCTTTTAGACACAGGTCCAGTGGGCACCTCAATCATCATTCACTTCCTGCAAACCCTGTTGTCACATGGCACCTAGGCAATTCTGGGAGAGCCTGGGAACATAAGGGATTTGGGTGTTGGCAGGTTCCTGTACCCAGTGAGCGATCCCAAAGCCTGCCTGCTTGCTTGAGTCACTCTCTGCCCCTGTATCTTTGAAACAAGCACACACCTCGGGTATCTGCCTCCTTGTCCCTCACTGTGAGGGGACATCCTGACCTGTCTTGCAGGCCTGTTATGAGGGTCTCTACTGTGGCTGATCCTGATATCGCCTCAGGATATTGTCAAGGATGACAAGAACAAAGATACATTGTCACCCCCAGGAGCCAGATTCTATTATCTCTGGGACCTCACCTCAGGGAGAAGTAGATCAATGGCTTCCCTGCAGAAAAGAAGTCAGGATAAGACAGTATGAGTGGAGCTGATATTTATTAAAAGACATTTTTAAATTTAGTGCATATGTGAGTACATGGGTGTCACCTGTGGGAGTCAAGGGACAACTTATGGGAGTCATTTCTCTCCTTCCATTGTTCGAACTTTGGTCCTCAGGCTTTGTGGCAAGTACCTTTACCCAATGAGCCATCTTGCTGGCATCAACATTGCACATTCAACTTTTAAGCACAAAGGTTAAGAGAAGAAAAGAGAGACTTGAGGAAGATGTTTCTTTCATGAGAGTCACTCTAACTGGGTTCTATGGGAAGTTGGTGGGAGTTGAAGTTATCATTCAGGTATTGCCAAGGAATTTGAGTGACATCACGGTGTTTCCTGAGGGGCACCTGATGGGGTAAATTCTGCAGGAAGGTGTGGTATCTTTAATCAGTTACCTACCAGTCCCGTCTGGAATAGGAGTGAAGCCTTACAAAGACCATATACATTCAGGCTGTAAGCCTGTGATTTTAACATAAAATGCTTATATACAAAAGGAATATTATCTCCATGCTGGAAGCCTTCAAAGCAAATGCTAATAGTCTTTTTTAAGACTTATTTTTATGCTATGTGTATGTTTTGCCTACACATATATCTGTGTACCATCCAGTTCTGCAAGCTCTCCTCCCCTTCTGCTAGGAGCCCCGAAGTTTCATTCAGACACTCTAGGGACATAGTTGTAATTATCATTGTCTCCAAACACCAGCCCCCTCCCATTGGAAAATTATCAGGAAACCACCAGAGCCTTACAAGGTGGTATTGTATACATTTAGAGCTAGATTGTCAACTCAACCCACTTACCTGGGTTTAGGGATGCCCCCACTTAAAAAAATGTATGTATTTTAATATATATTATATTAAATATATATATATATATTATCTGTATGGGTGTTTTGCCCACATGTATATCTGTGTACCATGTGTATGCCTGGTGCCCAAGGAGGCCAGATGAGTGTATCAGATCTCCTGGAACTTGAGTTGTGAGCTACCATGTGGGTACTGCAAACTGAATTCATGTGCTCTCAAAAGGTAGCCAGTGCTCTTAGCTGCTGAGCCATCTCTCTGGCCCCAGCCTCCCTCTTTCTAAAGATGTCTTAACCAAAGCCATGGTGGCAGCTCATGCCTGTAATCCCACATTTGCAAGGCTAGGGCGGGAAGATCAAGAGTGTAAAGTCACTGTTAGCTATATAGTATACGACCAGCCACATCTATGTAAGATTCCATCTCAGAACAAAAATATCTATTAACTTGAATTGAATTAAACAATTATTTTTTCCAAGAAACTTTCCCCAAGTGTTTTAAAGTAATGTCTTATTGGCCTGGAGCTAACCTGACTGCCTGGGGAACCCACGGATCTGCCTGTGTTTGTCTCCCTAGCCCTGGGATTGAAACCCAGCACTGTGGCTGGATTTTTTTCTTTTTTAGACTTTTTTCTATGCGTATGGTTGTTTTGCCTTTGCCTGCATATATATGCCTGTATACCATGCACATGCCAGGTGCCTAAGGGGGCCAGAAGAGGGCATTGGAACTGGAGTTACAGATGGTTGTGTGTCACCATGTGAGTGCTGGGAATTGAACCTGGGTCCTCCGGAAGAGCAGTCAGTGCTGTTAACCACTGAGCTGTTGCCCCAGCCCCACAGCTGGCTTAAAAAAAAAAATGTGGGTTTTGGGGATGGCAAGCACTTTACAAACTGAGAATCTACCTGTTTGCTTGCTTGCTTGCTTGCTTGCTTACTTGAAGGCAGGTGCCCAGGCTCATATGAAACTTGTTATGTAGGTGAGGACAGCCTGGAACAATTGATCCTCCTGCCTCCACCTCCCAAGTGCTAGGATTCTTGTCTCCTGGCATGTGCTGCGATACCCAACTTTGCATGTGTTTTTGTAGAGCTGTTTTATAAACTGCCAACTTGGGAGGCAAAAGCAGATAGAAAGGTTCCAGGCTGCAGCTGGGAGACTCACTCACTGTAGGCACATTGCCAACCCTCTAGGAATAGACTTTACTGCCTTCCCTAAGGATAAGTGGGTCTGAATTAAATTAGAGGTCTTAATGCAGTGGTTCTCAGCCCCTCTGGAGGTCACATATCAGATAGCCTGCCTGTCAGATACTTACATCATATTCATAACAGTAGCAATATTACAGTTATGAAGTAACAATGAAATAATGTTCTGGTCGGGGGTCACCACAACATGAGGAACTGTATTAAAGGGTCGGAGCATAAGGAAGGTTAAGAACTATTAAGACTTAATAAGATACTCTGAGAAAGTACAGTTACAGATAGATAAACAGGGAGGGACTGTGGGATAGGGCAGTGTATTGGAACAAGAGAGCTGTCTGTATGGATTCTGTCCACTGCATTTGGCAGAACATCTCAGGGGCTGGCCAGCACTGGTGAGAGGAAAAACCCAGATTCAGGTAAGGTAGTGTACAGCAGAGTCCAACTGATGGTCTTAAGGAAATAGGCATTGGAGAATAGACAAGTTCTTCAGTGGGACCAAAGGGGGCAATTTGTTAAGGACACCTCGTGGTGCACTGGGGCATTTGCAGGCAAAGTAACTCAGTAGGCATTTCTCAGTGTTTGTGAGGCCTTGTAGATTCAGGGTAAAGGCGGCACAGTGTGCACTGATTAGCTAGCCCCCCCACCCCTACCTGGCCTGTAGAAAGCTAATTTATTACAGCAGGGTCCCCTGCCATCAGAACAGCCATGACTACAGCACTCTGGGCCTCTCTGATCCCACTGTGATAACGTTTTTGCACTTGACTTCCTTGTGCCTTGATTCTGTTCCCCATTGTTATTTTCTTGTGGCACTAGAGATGAAGCCATGAGCCTTGTGTGTGCTAGGCTTGTCACATCCCTTGCCTCTCAGGGATTCTACACAAGTGTCCTGTGGCTGAGCTACAACTCCAGCTCCCCCTCACTGGGATGTTTTAGGTCACAGGCTCTACCACTGAGCCACATCCCCAGGTCCCCAATGGATTAGGGGTTGGGAGAAAGATTCTAGACAAACACTGACTGCTTTAG
The DNA here is from genome assembly GCA_036184795.1 of Tokudaia tokunoshimensis. NCBI lineage: Eukaryota > Metazoa > Chordata > Mammalia > Rodentia > Muridae > Tokudaia > Tokudaia tokunoshimensis. The sequence continues at coordinate 26,304,237 of BTHU01000006.1, read as the reverse complement.
CTGTGATATAGCCTTAGCCCTTGTTTTATTTGAGACAGAGTCTCACTGTGTAGCCTAGACTGGCCAGGAACTCATAATCCTACTACTCTAGGATTACAAGTGTGAAATACCACACTCAACCCTTCATGCCTCAGCATTATAACGGAGTCTGGCCTCCTTCAGTCCCAGCCTTGATAGTATTCTTCTTTTTTTACCTCTATGAAATGTGCTTCCTTAGGAAGCCCTTTCAGATTCTTCCAGGAGAATGAGGCTCCGCAGACCCTTGTAAGGGATGAGGAAGATTCAGCTCCCTGGCACTCATACAACCCCATTGTCACACTCCGTCTACTTCCCAGCACCCTTTTTCTCACGCATGCTCCCCACCACTGGGTACCAACTCTCCCATCACTACAGATGTGCAAAGCCCTTCCTCCACATTCTGGCTGGTCAGGGCTTTCCCTGTGTGAACTAAAGCATACCCTTGCCAACAGATCTCCAGCCCTCAGTTCAAGGCATCATGCCCTCTCCTTATTCATGGGCTGTCCCTCCACCACTGGGCCCTGGACATGCTCCATCCAAGGGTTCACACCTCAGCTCCATTCCTCGGAGTCTTTGCCTTTCCTCCCATACTGCCTTTAGCCATCCTAGGCTAGGGTCTCTCCAGCCTCCACATGCAATCTCAGGTCCCCAGATCCAAGGACTCCCTAGCCAATTACATATGCTTCACACTTCAAGAGCCACACCGAGCTGCTGTCCACCCCTTCCCCATTTGAGGGTTCCAGGCCCAGGCCCATACCTCCTCTCCTGAGTTCAAACACCCTCTCCTACTGTCGCCCTGAAGCTGACCTGCCCAAGTCAGAGAGTTTGCCCACGGTCATGAACTCCCTAGAGAACAGGTCTAGAATTCAAGCTCAGTTCTAGAACATTCCAGCTCAGGACGGTCCCTTCCTGCCACTTGGCCATCTAAAGACATGACCAAAACATGTTGTTATGCATGCCCCTGCCTCCAACCAACATGGCAGGCTTGGCCATCATTCTCTCTAAGTAAGGTCTGTGGCTGGGGCCCTTCTAGCAGGGTGCTGTATCTGTTACTTTTCTCACTGCTATGACAAAATACCAGAAAAAAAGGAACTTAGGGAGAAGTTTATTTGGGCTCAGAGTCTAAGGGAACAGTCCTTCATAGCACAGGAGACATGGCGTCAGAGAGAGAAGAGTGTTGGCACCCAGCTCTCTTTCCCCTTTTTATGCAGGGTGAGACACCAGGCCATGGGATGGTACTGCCCACACTCAGGGTTGCTCTTCCCTCTCTGGTCAACACGGTCTAGAAACCCCATCACAGATACATCCGGGGGGTTTTCTCCTAGATGAGTCTAGACCCTGTCAAGTTTGATGTGTGGTATTAATCATCACAGGTATCAGGCTTCTCCTCCCCATGTAGAGTGACAGGCGGCAGCAACACAGAGTGCCTAGACCCTGTCCCTTCAGCCTGAATCCCCCAAGCTTCCTGCCCTGCTCTGCCTGCCTCCTGGCCATGCCCTAGTTCAGCAGCATGTCTACACTGACCACTTGGCATCCCCCAAAGCCATGTCTTCGGACCTTCATCCCTAACCAGGAACCCTTCACCACTGTCACACTAGCAGGGAACATTTTCAGCCATAGTGGCAAAGGTCTCAGGCCAGCCCAACACACTGTTCACTGGCAAGCAGGCCCTGCCTCCAGCTAGCCTGGGCCAGCCTAAGGCCTGAGTGTCTGCTCTCGGGGTGCTTCACCTATGACCAGAATGTCTCTGGTATTTGCAAGGACCTGCCTTCTTCCCTCTCCCAGCACCCGCTCACACTCCACACTTTTGTGCCCATGGGCACCTCTGGGAGGCTCCGGTTCTTCCCATACTGGAATGGCCATAGCCTGGTGACAAATAAGACAAGTGGGCCAAAGTATCTGATCCAAGCCCCAGGCCACAGTGCAGCAGGGTTCCCTGGGTCCCTAGTAAGTCCCTGTGATAATCTGCACACTTGTAGGGGCCCACAGTCATTCAGGATGGGCAGCAGTTGTTTCTGTATTCATTCCCCTCAGCCCTGTCTCTCTAGTCCAGAGCACAGGTCCTTTGATATGGGACCATCAGTGGGTCATGTGGAATCAGTGGGTGGATATTCAGAAACTAAACCAATCCCTTCCTTACCCCTGACTGTCTTTCACTCTATAAATGATACCCAGAGCCCTGTGGGCTTTCTGTGGCTGTCTTCTTCCTCTGTCTCGATGCTTCTGTCTGTCTGCTCTCCTAAGTTTGCACTGTCCAGTGACGAGGTAGGTTCTACAGTGTCTCCACTAACCTGGGCCAAAGGATTCTGCACCAGGCCAGCAGGCCATGACATGGGTCCCTCTCCCGACAAGGGTCACCAGGGCCTAAATTCACATGAAGGGACAGCCAATGATGGAGGGAATAAGCCAAGAGTGTCCTGTAAAGCCTGTGCCGTCTCTCCCCACGTATCAGGCCATTGAGGTGCAGAAGTGGGTGCTTATTGAGATGGCAGTGGGCTGCCCTCAGCCCAGGGCCCAGAGCCCAGCCATCATGCTCAGACACTCCTGCTTGCCAGTTTGGCAGAGCAGCAATAAGGCTAGCCAGAACTTGAACGGTTTCCTGTCAGGGCTCACGGGAGCCTTGGGACTTCTGAGACTATACTGTCCCCTGGTGGCCATGTGCGGTACTTAGAGTGAAGTTTATTGTCAGGGCTTTATTTCATTTATGCATTTGTTTAATGTGTGTAAGCGTTTTACCTCCATGTATGTATGTGCACCACATCTGTGCCTGGTGCCTGCAGAGGTCAGATAAGGGTGTCGGATCCCCTGGCACTGGAGTTACAGATGCCACTGTATGGATGGATGCTAGGAACTGAACCTAGGCCATCTGCAAGAGCTCTTAAAGACTTAGCTCATCTCTCCAGCCCCGTCCTGTAACAGGTTTTGCAAATAAAAGACAGAAAAAGTGATGCACCTGCCAAAAAGTGGAGGTACAAAGAACACTCAGCGGTGGAGCATCTGCCTAGAATCCCGCAGGGAGGGGCTGGGGGCGTGGCTCAGTGGTAGAGCCCCTGCCTAGAATCCCCCAGGGAGGGGCTGGGGGCGTGACTCAGTGGTAGAGCCCCTGCCTAGAATCCCCCAGTGAGGGACTGGGGGCGTGGCTCAGTGGTAGAGCCCCTGCCTAGAATCCCCCAGGGAGGGGCTGGGGGCGTGGCTCAGTGGTAGAGCCCCTGCCTAGAATCCCCCAGGGAGGGACTGGGGGCGTGGCTCAGTGGTAGAGCCCCTGCCTAGAATCCCCCAGGGAGGGGCTGGGGGCGTGACTCAGTGGTAGAGCCCCTGCCTAGAATCCCCCAGGGAGGGGCTGGGGCGTGGCTCAGTGGTAGAGCCCCTGCCTAGAATCCCCCAGGGAGGGGCTGGGGGCGTGGCTCAGTGGTAGAGCCCCTGCCTAGAATCCCCCAGGGAAGGGCTGGGGGCGTGACTCAGTGGTAGAGCCCCTGCCTAGAATCCCCCAGTGAGGGACTGGGGGCGTGGCTCAGTGGTAGAGCCCCTGCCTAGAATCCCCCAGGGAGGGGCTGGGGGCGTGACTCAGTGGTAGAGCCCCTGCCTAGAATCCCCCAGGGAGGGACTGGGGGCGTGGCTCAGTGGTAGAGCCCCTGCCTAGAATCCCCCAGGGAGGGGCTGGGGGCGTGACTCAGTGGTAGAGCCCCTGCCTAGAATCCCCCAGGGAGGGGCTGGGGCGTGGCTCAGTGGTAGAGCCCCTGCCTAGAATCCCCCAGGAAGGGGCTGGGGGCGTGGCTCAGTGGTAGAGCCCCTGCCTAGAATCCCCCAGTGAGGGGCTGGGGGCGTGGCTCAGTGGTAGAGCCCCTGCCTAGAATCCCCCAGGGAGGGGCTGGGGCGTGGCTCAGTGGTAGAGCCCCTGCCTAGAACCCCCCAGGGAGGGGCTGGGGGGGATGGTTCAGCAGCAGAGAGTTTTTCCAGCATGTTAAATGTTCAAGGCCTTGGGTTCTATTTGTAACATCAGGAGGGGAGGGAGTAAGAATCACTGGGTGCTTTCTTGCTAAAGTCCCTGCTCTTGAATAGGAGAAAGAACAGTGTTACAAGTCAGGGGACATTGGGTGGCCACCCCACTACCACCACCACCTTCGTCTCTGCCATTGCATCTGAGGTTAATGCAGTGGAGACTACAACATGTCTATGGGCAGTTCTCAAGTTGGAACAGCTCCCTGCCTACCCACAATGCACCTCATCCCCTCCTACCTCCAAGTAGCCCGGGGCACCAGGCTGTGGGGCAATGCAGGTGTGGAGGAGGCAAACAGAGCTCTCAGACATCCATGCTTTCAAATTTGGGTTTGTCTGCAAGGTACCTAGGATGCCTGTGTCCCTGGACTCCTCTGATGGCTGCATCTTCCTTTCACCACAGGGCGCTGTGAGGAGCTGCAGATCCACCTCACTGAGGCCACAGCCAAGGCTGTTGAGCAGAAGGAGCTGATCGCTCGCTTGGAGCAGGACCTCAGCACCATCCAGTCCATCCAACGACCTGATGCCGAAGTGAGCCTCTGGCCTGCCCTGCTCGCTGTGCACCCCACCCTCACCCCCGTGTGTGTCCCGGAACCCAGAAGTACTGACTTCCCAAGTCTGCAGCCTCCCCAAGACCTCCCCACAGGGGTTTTATTGCCCCATGCAGGCCACCCTTTTTCCAACCTCACAGCAGATGTCACATGGTTTACTCCAGCACTGTAAGACATGGCAGTAAGGTAACTTGTGTCCAGGCGCTAAAAGTTCTAGTCAGAGGCAAAGCAAGGTCACATGGGCCCAACTGCAAACACTGGCACCTAAAAGGGCCACTTGTCATTTTGATTTTTGAGGGTTTATGTATACAGATATTGCCTGCATGTATGTCTGCGCCATGTGCATGCAGTGCCTGCGGAGTCCTGAAGAGAGCATCGGATCCCCGGGAACTAGAGTTTGGGACAGCTGGGAGCTGCCGTGTGGGTACTGGGAGCCTCTGGATCTGGGGCCTCTGGAAGGGAGCCCCTTAACATCTTAGCCATCTCTTCAGCCCCTCATTTTAATTTTTATTAAATTTATTTACTTATTCATTCAATGTATGTGTGTGTGTGAAAGAGACAGAGAGAGAGAGAGACAGAGAGACAGAGACAGAGAGAGAGAGGGAGAGAGAGAGAGAGAGAGAGAAAGAGAGAGAAACAGAGACAGAGGAACCTATCCGGGAACTACCTGTGGAGGCCAGAGGACAATTGGCAGGAGTGAGTTCTCGCTTTCCACCATGTCGTTCTAGAGATTGACCTCAGGTCCTTGCCCTTGGCTTTACCTGCCACCTGTACTGAGGGATGAAGAGCAATGCTGGTCACAGAGGTCACAGTAGTAAGGCCTTACATACCAGGGCACAGTCTGTGGCCAGGTGGGGGCCAGGCTGCGGGACCCTGGCTGTCAGACACCCAATGTCTGACACAGGTCTTCCTGCAACCAGGCAGTCTGACTCACATGCTCCAGGCCCCACATTTAGATTGCCCACCCTTGAAAATTCCCACAATGTGGCAAATAAGTCTCATTTTTTTCCCTTTTACTCTACAGGGAGCTTCTGAGCAAGGCCTAGAGAAGATTCCAGAACCCATCAAGGAGGCTACAGCTCTGTTCTATGGTGAGGAAGGACTGGCCAAATAACACTCACCCAAGAACTTAGGGGCCAGGGAAAGTACTCGGAGCCTGTTAAGAACTCAGATTCCCAAAGTTTATTTTCTCCCTCCAAGAAAGAAGGGGCCTTGTCTGTTCCAGCAATATAGCCACTGTCTCCATGGCCCAGTGACCTCAGGAAAGAGATACAGCAGGATGCTTCCGTCAGCAGAAAGAGAACCACCTTCTGCAGTCCTGGCCAGCCAGGGTGACGTGGGCTGCTAGTGGCTCCCCAGTGGCCTCTGTGTACCCGTTTTTCTCTGACATTCCACCCCTACCACTGTCGCCATCTCCACTGCTGAATTTGGAACCCATTGTAGGACATCACAGATCTTAGATGGGGCACGGTCACCACACCTCACTCGGCAGATGCGAGGCTCCATTCAGCTCAAGTCATGGGAAGGGAATGTTGGGACCTGGCTCTCTGTCAGTACAGATGGGGAGCAGGACACCATCCTGACACCCCAAGTCGTTTTCTGCTATCTCCTAGGACCTTCAATGTCACCCAGTGGGACCCTTCCAGAAGGTCAGGTAGACTCCCTACTTTCCATCATCTCCAGCCAAAGGGAACGTTTCCGCACCCGGAACCAAGAGCTGGAGGCCGTGAGTACCACCCTACTTCCTGTCCAAATCTGAGGGCACAAATGTAGAAAGACATAGGCTTGGGGAAAACAAAAGATACTGAAACGGCAATAGGATTAGATGTATTCTGTCCAGTTGAGACTTCCTGAAGGGGGTTGTGCCACCTTGGGCTTTAAGAAGTATTCAAGAACTCAAAGAACATTAGGGATTTTTTTCAGGGTTGGAAGAAGGAGACATAGGACAGAGACACAGGGTGGGCACCAAACTGCCTGGCTGGAATACCCACAGGTGCTGTGAGCAGGAACGAGTCACCACAAGAGCAGAGTGCACCACTCTGGCAGAAAGCTTCTGGGTTCAGCCATCCACAGAGGAATATCTGCAGCACACTGGAAAATGGGGAGGCAGAATGGATAGGAAAGAGTAGGCCTGACCCCAATAAGAATGAACTTTATGCCAGGACTGGTGGCACAGGTCTATAATCCCATTTTCTGAAGAGGCTGAAATAGGATATCTTAAAGTCAAAGCCAGTCTGGGAAATTTAGAAAGTCCCTGTTTCAAGAAAAGAAAGGGCTGAAGATATAAGTCAGTAGTAGAGAGCTGGGATGTGGCTCAGTGGTAGAGCACCCGCCTAGAATCCCCCAGTGAGGGGCTGGGGGCGTGGCTCAGTGGTAGAACATCTGCCTAGAATCCCCCAGGGAGGGGCTGGTGGTGTGGCTCAGTGGTAGAGCCCCTGCCTAGAATCCCCCAGTGAGGGGCTGGGGGCGTGGCTCAGTGGTAGAGCCCCTGCCTAGAATCCCCCAGGGAGGGGCTGGGGGCGTGGCTCAGTGGTAGAGCCCCTGCCTAGAATCCCCAGGGAGGGGCTGGGGGCGTGGCTCAGTGGTAGAGCCCCTGCCTAGAATCCTCCAGTGAGGGGCTGGGGGCGTGGCTCAGTGGTAGAACACCTGCTTAGAATCCCCAGGGAGGGGCTGAGGGCGTGGCTCAAGGGTAAAACACCTATCTGACATACACAAGACCTTATGTTCCATCCCCCAGACAAAAAGCAAAAATGGATGTAGAGGAGGAAGAATTTGAGTCTCAGTATTCTCTCCAGGAGCACACCTCCAATGGCATAGCTTGTTCCCACAAGGGCCACCTTCTCAAGGTTCTTCCACCTCTGAATAGCACCCCAGACTGGCTTCAGCTCACTATCTTTGAAGGGCATAAGATCCAAACCATAAGGCTGTAGAGGTGGCTCGGTGGTTGAGGGCACTTGCTGCTCTTGCAGAGGACCCAAGTTCAGTTCCCAGTTGCATGGCAATTCACAACTGTCTGTAACTTCATTTCCAGGGGATCTGATACCCTATTCTGGCCTCCATGTGTGCCATACACTCATACACATATACACATAAAAGTAAATAAATCTTTTTAAAATTTCATCTTAAAAGATCCACACCATAACAAATAGAAAGATCAAATATGAAGAAACTGACTTTTCTGCAAAAGGACTTTCTAGAGGGGGCATCTGTGAGCAGAGTCAGCAGTTCAAGACCATGAGAGGCTGAGGAGGCATTCAATGGGTAAAGTGTTCGCTGTACAAACATGTGGACCTGAGTTCAATCCCCAGAACACACATACATACACACACTTGCACATACAAACATGCAATGTATGTGCCAAGGCTATAAATGGGCACAGAGAAGGCCGCAGGCAAATGAAGACCTCAGATCTCTCCTTTGTCCACCCTTGCCCTGACCCCATTCACAGGAGAGCCGCATGGCCCAGCACACCATCCAGGCCCTGCAGAGCGAGCTGGACAGCCTGCGTGCCGACAACATCAAGCTTTTTGAGAAGATCAAGTTCTTGCAGAGTTACCCTGGCCGAGTAAGTTCCCCTCCCCCACCCGTTGGTCCCAGAGAAATATAGATGGAGTGTGGGACTCTCCAAGCACTTGAGGCAAGATCGGGGGTGGGGGGAGGTGCTAGGTGGTAATCCACTGGGGACCCCAAAAGATATTCACCTCCCTTCCACTTGTCAGATGCCTACTCCGGGCATAGGACAAGGCACTAGAGAGAAACCCTATAGAAGCTCATTCAGAACCAGCAAGGATGTGGCAAGCTGCAGTACAAGTCAGGGGTCCTCAACAAAGGCCTTGCCCGCCCCAGCCACCCCTCTGCCGTTCAGGGACAGCCTGCTAGCTCAGCCTAGACCCGGGCATTTAATGCCTGTGTGCTAAACATGTGAGATGGACCCTGGGGGATGGGGATGTGTGGGAACACCGCTGTGAGACAGAGTCATATGTATCTCATACTGGCCTCAGATCTACTATGTAACTGAGGCTGGCCTTCAACTTCCAATCTTCCTGCTTCTACCTCCCAAGTGCTGGGATACATGCATGTATCACACTAGTCCTGGCTTGAATTGGTGTGTTTTAAAATTTATTTATTTTTATTTTATGTTTTTGGGTGTCCTGCTTCCATGTGTGTGTGTATGTTACATGTGTGCCTGGTATCCAAAGGAGCCAGGAAAGGACACTGGATCCCCTGGAGCTGGAGTTATAGACTTTGTGTAGGTGTTGGGACTAGAACTCAGGCGCTCTGGAAGAGTAGCTGGTTCCCCTAACCACTGGGCCATCTCCCCACAACACACACATACAAATGTTTTTAATTGTCCAGACATCGTAGTACCTGATGATGGTGGAAGGCGGACACAGGAGGCTCAACAATTTGAGTCCAGCCGAGACTCTATCTAAAACGAATAAGAACATTGAAGAGACACCCTTTTCTGACCTCTGTGGACACTGCACACCTGTGGCACACACATACATGTAGGCAAACCACACATACACATAAAAACTACATTTTAGAAAAACAAAAAAATAAAAAGACCATCCAAAACGTGCACCCCAAAAACAATGGACAGGAAAGACTAGAAGCCTGCTTGTTGTGGCAGCTTCCCAGACAGGTCCACCATGCACACAAAAGCCCTGTCTGCAACTGATGGGAGACAGGGGGAATAAAAGAGCTGGGAGGTGACTCCAGGGGTGAAATGTTTGCCATGCAAACCTGTGGACTAGAGTTCAGGTCCCCGGCTCCCACGTAAGTGCCAGCTAGGTGTGGCAGCCTGCCCTTAATTCCAAAGTTCCGAAGGCAGAGAGGCAAGCTTTAGCTAGACTAGCTGTAAAGACAAGCTCTAGTTCAAGCGAGTGATCTTGCCGCAGTGAATAAGTGGAGTATAATCAAGGAAGACTCCTGACCTCAGGGCCCCCATGCTTGCACGCATATGTCTGCACGTGTGCACATACACAGAGACATACAAAAGGAAAAAAAATCGAGGGAGAGAAGAAACTGAGACATCTGTGGCCCTAATAAGACCCATTCCCTCCCAATTGAAGCAAGAACCCTTTTGGACCACTAGAGGGCACCGGGGCTCTGCAAACCAGAGCCTACAGAGGCTGTTGGGAAATGTGCCTCCTGGGTGCCTCAGGCCCTTTCCGCCTAGCTCAGTCACATTCAACTGTGGTCCTAACTTCTTGGGAGACTGAGACAAGAGGATCATCTGAGGCGAGAAGTTCAAGGTTCCCGAAAACACACATACACAAAACTGCTCCGTGCACTGGGAATAGCTCTGACTTCTACATTCCAGCCTTTCTAAGAGTTAGCTCGCCAGAGGTTCTGTGACCCGAGCCTTGGGATTGGGAAGTGAGGCAAGAAAACTCAGAAGCCAGGCCGCACCCTGGCTCTGCGTACCCCTCCCACACCAGCTCTAATCCTGTCCTCCCTGGAGCCCAAACTCCCAAACCCTGGTACCTGACTTGTGCGTCCTCTCCTTGGTGCAGGGTATCGGCAGTGATGACACGGAGCTGCGGTACTCCTCCCAATATGAGGAACGCCTGGACCCTTTCTCCTCCTTCAGCAAGAGGGTTCGTGAGTAGGGACTCTGAGGCCAAGAGCATAGCTCTGGGGTACAGCGCCGCCTAGGATCCTCCATGAGGGTCTGTGGACCTGACTCTGCCATAGAGCTATAAAATATTGTCCTGTGCCCCCTGTGTCCTGCCTCCTCATGCGCATCCTCCCGAACTGCCGGGCCACCTCTGCACCCCTCAGGTGTAATGTAAGGTGTGCGCCAGTGAACAGCAGCAGTGCTCAGTCTTCCCAGTACTGTGGCCCTTTAATACAGTTCCTCATGTTGTGACCCCCACCCTTAAAATTACTTTCATTGCTACTTCATGACTAATGCTGCTACTGCTATGAACTGTAGTGTAAATACCTGAGATGCAGAATGGTCTTAGGTGACCCTTGTGAAAGGGTCATTCGATCCCCAAAGGAGTCATGACCCACAGGTTGAGAACCACTAGTGAACAGGTTAACCCAGAGTACAACTATAGGGACAGGCAGACCAGCAAAGGGGTCACAACTCCCTGTGACAGGTGACTGGTGGCAGGAGTCACTCCAAGCCTCTCCCTCCTAAATTATAGAAGCTGTGCCCATAAAGGACTTTCCTACACGTAGAAGGAACTGCTAGACTGGGGAGCCCAGGCTATCATATTGAGTGTGACACAGATTAGGCACCCAGGGAATCCCTGGGAGTCCTCTGGTGTTGTAAGGTGACATCAAGATTCAGGCAGCCTTGCACAGGTAGGGCCCTCTCTCTGTGGGACCCTTCCTTCATGTCTCTGTCCTTCAGGAGCGGCAGAGAAAGTACTTGGGCCTGAGCCCCTGGGACAAGGCCACACTAGGCATGGTGAGTCCACAGTCTTGTATCTCCCTGTGGTGGATATGTGTCTTTGGGCTTCATCCCCTCTGAAGAGGCCCCCCAGATCATGCAGAACCTCTTCTGGGCCCTGTGGGATGGCTGTGACCCCCTCTGGGACAGCTCCTCAGAGCCCATCATTGCCTGTAGTTTCTAGTTTCGGAGACTGGCCTGCAGGAGACACCATTTGCCGGAAACTGTATCCCTTGCAGGGTGTCAGTCGCTCTGCTGACAGAAGTGTTTGCCCAGCACACAGGACTTGAGTTCGAGTCACCATGGCACCCCTGTGAAACTGCCTGGTGCTGTGACAAGTTCCTGAACCCAGCATTGGGGGGTGGGCAGGGCAGCAGTGGGACTTAGAGAGATGTGGAGCTTGCTGACTGGCGAGTTTAGCCAAATCTAGGCTCCAGGTTCTCAAACGGATGCCGTCTTTTTTAAAAACAAACAAACAAAAAGCACAATGGATCCAGGCATAGTGGGCAGTACGGCATAGTGGGCAGTACGGCATAGTGGGCAGTACGGCATAGTGGGCAGTACGGCATAGTGGGCAGTACGGCATAGTGGGCAGTACGGCATAGTGGGCAGTACGGCAGAAGCAGGCAGATCTCTGTGTGATCAAAGTCACATGTACATAGCAGCTACCAGGCCAGCCAGACTAAAGAGCCTGTATCAATAAAATAAATACAAGTGGAGGGTGATTAAAGACACCTGACACAGACTTGTACGTGTACACACATGCACCCAAAGAGCTTACCTCTGTAGCCTGAGTACCCCATTCATCCCAGGGGAAAGTAGGTCCCTCCTTCTAGGCCACCCCTTCCCCTGCATGCAAACCTCTGCAGAAAGCAGCACAGAGCAACCCTGCCCTACACCCCCGCCCCTTGTTTGCCTGCAGGGCCGTCTGATTCTCTCCAACAAAATGGCCCGCACCATCGGCTTCTTCTACACCTTGTTCCTGCACTGCCTGGTCTTCCTGGTGAGCATGCGCACATTGGCCAGTGATATCTCCAAGCCTTTCTAGGTGACAGGGTGCTGTTACAGTGTGGAGGATTTCCAGTGCCTCCCTGATGCCACGTCCTCCGCTCTAGCTCACTCCTGTCTCCTCCCCAACTCCAAGGACTTCAATGTATTTTAGAGACAAGAAACACCCCGGTGTCAGGTCCCCTAGCTGGAACACAGCCAAACTATTCTGGAGAGGAGGCCAGGGACCCAGTCCTGCAAGGGTTTTGTGAGAAGATGAGTAAGGAACAAGGTATACAGATAAAGGCCTATTATCCCAACTACTAAAGAGGCTGAAGCAGGAGGATCACAAGTTCAAGCCTGGCCTGGGTTACAAAACATGTCCGAAGACAGTCTGAACAACTTAGTGAGACCTTCTCTCAAAAAGTAAAAAGAGGAGTGGAGATAGATTAGTGGTAGAGCCCCTGCCTAGAATCCCCCAGTGAGGGGCTGTGGCGTGGCTCACTGGTAGAGCCCCTGCCTAGAATCCCCCAGTGAGGGGCTGGGGGCGTGGCTCAGTGGTAGAGCACCTGCCTAGAATCCCCCAGTGAGGGGCTGGGGCGTGGCTCAGTGGTAGAGCCCCTGCCTAGAATCCCCCAGTGAGGGGCTGGGGTGTGGCTCAGTGGTAGAGCCCCTGCCTAGAATCCCCCAGTGAGGGGCTGGGGCGTGGCTCAGAGATATGATGCTTGCCTAGCATGCCTAACAAGACCCTGGATTCCATTTCCAGCATTGGTGGAAGGTTAAGGCAGGTAAGAAAGCAGGCCCAACTAGATCCCCAGGGAACAGACAGTGGGCTACACAGAGGAGAAGGCCCATATGCGACTGTCTGCCCAGGTACAGAAACCCTTCATAGTCAGTGGGCTAAGGACACAGGATGAGTGATGCCTCTGTCTGCCAGATAGAGGGATAATAAGTGTGGGTATAGAAGGCTCCAGCATCCGGAACCACTGCCCCCTGCTAGGCATAGTGAAACACAGCCTGGATTCCAAGTCTGGTGTTCTTACTGAATAAGACCACAGTGTCAGGAGAATAACTCAAGGAACTCTGTGTCTGCCTCCTTCTAAGCGTCTGTGAAGTAGATTGGCTCGGGAGTATCTACAAGGCCATCCGCCCTAGGATCTGGGCCATGGGAACCTTTCAGCCCCACAGAGCCCAGGGCTAACAGCGGTGGGTGACAATGGGAGTTGTCATGAGGCAGGGCACATAGCTCATGGTGTGTCTACCCCACCAGGTGCTGTACAAGCTGGCCTGGAGTGAGAGTGTGGAGAGAGACTGTGCTGCCACCTGCGCCAAGAAGTAAGAACGTCCCCTGGCCTCCCCAAACCTCCAGCCAAGCCCGCAGACCCCGAGCAGCAGCTCGTGCTCCTTGGAGGCGGCTGCTCCAGCCTCTAGCATAGCTCCCAACCAAGCGCCCCCCGCCCTGTGGTCACCCATTTTCTACACTGTCTCAGCTGTGTTCCTGTTCCCCAGGTTTGCCGATCATCTGCACAAATTCCACGAGAGTGACAACGGGGCAGCAGCTGGTGACTTATGGCAGTGACCCCCAGGGTCTCCAGAGATGTGTTGGCTGCTGCCTCCTCCCCTGCTTCATCAGCTGCTTCTAATGATATAGCCTTCCCCTCCCCCCCAAAAAAAAATTCCCCATGGAAACTGTCTCTGTCCTCAGCCAACAGCTGCCAGAAGCTCAGATCCCCTAGAACTCCTTTCAAAAGTCACAGCTCCATTGGAGCCCCAAGGTTCAAACAACCCCTAGCACCCAGCTAGGCTGGGGCCTCTGAGGCTCCACCCTCGGTCTAGTCACCTGACCTGGGCTCCACCCGCATCAGAACCTCTAGCCCTGGTGGCAGAGCTTTCTAACTGTGATACAGATTGTCACCACACACTCTGGCATTCCCATAGGCTCTCTTAGGACCCCACCACACAATAAATAGGTGGGAGGCTCGTCTAGGCCCCAGGCTTTTCATCCATCCTATTCCCCAACAGGGCGGGAGGCGGCTTTGATACAACCTTAACCGCAATCCCCAAGACAGGGAGCCCCACAGAGGGTGGGATGGTTTCCACTACCCCTTCCCTGCACCCAGTCCATGATTTGAGTTCTGCTTGCTTCTTTAGCAAAATATTCTGGTTTCTAGAAGAGGAAGTCTGTCCAACAAGGCGACTGTGCCTCAGGCACCACAGACCACAGTCTGAGAGGCCCCAGCAAAACTGATTCTGGGCCACAATAGCAAGGCCAGCTCTCAGGACCTCAGGCAGACCTTCCTCAGTTGGATTTGATCTTTTTCTTCAGCTTCGCATGAAATAAAGAATCATTGCAGCCACAGTGGGGCCTTGTATTCTGTGACTCCTCAGCTGGACACTGGCTGTCTGAGAGACTGGCAGGTGTCTGCAGCACCAGCCCCCTGGAGCTTACCTGGCATGTAGGTGGGCCCTTCCCCATTCTTCCTTTACCTGACAGTGCTGACTGTGTCCAGAGCTTTCCTGGAACCCAGACCAGAGTGTCAGAGTTTGTTGAGTGTAGTCCCCTCCAAACCAGAAATGTATTCTTTATTCCCAAACAACCCTCTGGATCTAACTCAGTGTTACAACCTGCCTAGAATCCCCCAGGGAGGGGCTGGGGGCGTGGCTCAGTGGTAGAGCCCCTGCCTAGAATCTCCAGTGAGGGGCTGGGGCGTGGCTCAGTGGTAGAGACCCTGCCTAGAATCCCCCAGGGAAGGGCTAGGGGTGTGGCTCAGTGGTAGAGACCCTGCCTAGAATCCCCCAGTGAGGGGCTGGGGCGTGGCTCAGTGGTAGAGACCCTGCCTAGAATTCCCCCAGGGAAGGACTAGGGGTGTGCCTCAGTGGTACAGTGTTACCTAGCATGCACAAGGCCCTAAGTAGAGTCCCCACCCCAAAAGATAAGTAATACCTGATAAAGATACATAGATTCCCAGCAGTCAGGATCATCACTTCAGTCTGAGCTACAACCACAGCAACACTGTCTCATAAAACTACACATCACAGAGTACTCATCAGTTAGTCAGACCAGCCATGACTGAAGGCCTGATATGTCCCAACATGCTCATGTCACCTCTATGTCAGCTTCTGGGGTGTCCCTGCTTCTGCTTCTATGTGCCCCAGAGCTATGTGTGAAGCATGCCTCTTTTTTCTTGGGTCCCTGCTTGCAAATGCACCAAAGCCATCACCCTCCAGTGCTCTGAGAACCAGCTTTCCGCGGTCTGTCCTACTCACAAAGCAAGGCTCACTGGGAGCTGGGCAGTGGTGGTGCACGCCTCTGATCCCAACACTCAGGAGCCAGGAGGATCTCTGTAAGTTCGAGATCAGCCTAGTTCTACAGAGTGAGTTCCAGGACAGCCAGGGCTACACAAAGAAACCCTGTCTTGGAAAAAAGGGGGGAGGGGTTCTGGAGAGTAACTCAGTGGAGAGATGGCTTCATGGTTAAGAGCACTCACTGATCTTCTGAGGGTCCTGAGTTCAATTCCCAGCACCCACATGACAGTTCACACCTGTCTGATCCCATCTTGTGTGCAGACAAAGTACCAAGATACATAAAGTATTTTTAAAAAAAGACTCACTGTGCTATTTCCAAGTCAGGTTTATTTCAGAGCTCTTTCTGGTCTCTGCATCCAGGGAGGCCCCTCCTTCAGAACCCACCATATAAGCACCCCCTTATCATCTGTTCTATCTGATCTTCTACCCTCTGGGAGCCCGGATGCACCTGTCACCCTTGACCCTCATTCCAATCTCCATGACAGCTGCTCTTAGCCAATCACTGCCACCCTCCTTCTATGCGTCCTGTCAGTTCCTCATGTGGGTCAGACTCACTCCTCACTTCCTCCTCAAGGAAATTAGAACCATTGTCTTATCCTGGGTTTCCCATCCTAGAATCCTTGCCAGCCACTGACAGCCCACCATCGAATTCAAGCCACAACTTAGAACCAGGTGAGTCCTCTGTCATGCTCCCAGCATCCCACCTCCCTAAGCAGTGGGGACGGTGGGTTCCACAGCCAGACCATCCAGGGATTCAGTTTCTCTCCCACCCCTATCCTGGCCTTCCTGACTGGGAACCTCCTGGTGCATGGCCACACGAGTCCAATCAATGACTGGATTCCAGCCTAAACTTTCATTAAGTGTTTGCTGGCCTGGTCTAGAGACAGAGCAGCTGCTGATCCCTGTGTAGCAGAGAAGAAGCAGGTACCGGGCAGGCCTCAACAGAGGTCTGGCTTGTTTCAGTGGCCCCCCAGCAAGTTTCCATGTGCTCAGCACACCCCATCTCTCCAGTGTCAGCCCAGTTCCCCCAGCCCCATGCTACCCCTGCTGCTTCCTGGAAATAATCAGTGAATCTGATTTCCTGTGAGTGAAAAGGACTTTACAAAGGTCAGCGGCCACCGTGAGTGGGAGGAGCGCAGCAGATGGAGACACTCCAGGCAGATCACAGCATAAGGTCAACACAGACAGAAGCCGGCTAGTCATCCCTGGAATGGGGGGGCAAAGAGGCGAGGAGAGTAGGCCTGAGGGACCGTGTCCACCGCAGAAGTAAGCCATCGGTCTCACCCCTGAGCATACTCTACCACACTTGTGGGCTTTTGTTGTTTTTTCGTTTTGGTTTTTTAAGACAGTGTCGTAGGGTACCCCAGGCTGGTCTCAAACTATTGCTTCCCTCCTCCCTCCGGAGCGTTGGGATTAAAGGCCTGTGTCAACCCCACCTGACTCCTCCCCACGCCTCTGTTCACCGGGTGATCCCCTCTCCTCTGGTCTCCTTACCCCTCGGGATGCCCTAGAGCGCCACCATAGGGTCAGACCAGGCAATACCTAGTTCTGGTTCTGTAGCCAACCCAGAGTGAGGACTTCACAGAATCCTGAACGACCTCAGACACCTCTCCTGGTGGGACTAGAGTAAAGTTGGGTGGGGTAGGAGCTCTTCCCGAGACCTGAGATCCTGGGCGATTTCCCGCACCCGGAGGGCAGCAGGGAGGCAGGGGGCGTGGCTCTGGGCCTCTGGATGTTGAGAACCAGACAGACATTTCCTTGGTTGCGACATCTGGACCTCCTCGAGGCTCCCATTGTCCTCCGGCGGAGGGTCGGCCTACAGCGCCCGCCCCTGTCTGACTCTCAATAACCCAGAGACATTTATAGGGTGCCCACGCCCGGGTTGACCCAGCACGTAGAACATCCTCCAATCCTGCCCTTGGGGGCCCCCACCCTACGCTTCGGGAGACGCTCTCGCAGGAGAGGGATTCCTACGACTGGCCACGAGACCTGGGCACCCGGGTCAGGTCTTTCTGCTCAGCCACTGTCCGGAGGAAGACAGAGCGGTCGGCCGGCGCCACTGGGGCTCCGGAGAGAGAGCCGGGGCTGGAGGTTAGGGGAGGGCTTGAGAGCGTGGCTAGAGGCTCGCGCCGCGTGGGCGGGGGGTGCGGCAAGGGAGGGGCCTGAAGCGGGGGGCGTGGTGGGGCGGGGCTAGTGGTGGGGCGGGGCCGGGAGGCGCGCGCTGCTCAGGCAAGGAGGAGGGCCAGGGGCGCGCAGCGCGCGAGTCTGGGATCGGAGCGCGCGGAGCTCGGGAGAGGGAGAGGACCTCAAGGGGGCCGCGCCGGGACCGCCAAGAGCGCACGAGCCTCGCAGGCTGCAGGCCAGAGAAGCGGGAGCCACCCCCGCCGCCGCCACCACCACCGGCCACCAAGGGCGGAGCTACGGCCCGGAGGGCCATGCGCCACCGGGTCCGAGGATCCCGGCCGCGGTCTGGGCAGCGCTCCTCCGGCGCCCCGGCCCGCGCGGCCGAAGCTGCGCGCCTGTAGGTACGGCCTGCTTGTCCTCAGCTCCTTGTCCCCACGGTCCTTTACCCGGTACCCAGCTGTCCCTGAGGGCGTGTGTGTGTGTGTGTGTGTGTGTGTGTGTGTGTGTGTGTGTGTGGTAAGGTGTGTGGTGTGTGCTCACCGCCTCCCCGGGAAGCGCGGCCGCACGCGCCCGGGTCCGAGCGTGTCTTTGTGTGCACTGGTGGGAGGGAGGAGGACGCGCGACAGAGGGGATGAACCCCTCTGGGATTGGATCCCAGACCCACTGCCCAGGAGAGGTGGAGAGTAACGGGAAACTGGGGTGGGAGGGTGGGGGAAGAAGCCATCTCCGGAGCAGCTGAGCCCCTTTCCCCTCATCGGACCCTGGCTGGTTGGAGGGGCGAGCGGAGCTGGTCCTCTACAGGAAGGGATCCGATGGGGGGGAGGGGACGTTCAGGTCTCTTCCCGGGTCTGGGAGAAGGTGCGCCAACCTAGTATGAGGGATGGCTACACGCTGGGGTCTGGAGAGATCCCAGCGGGGCCACAGTTACCCCGTGGGGACACCTTCTTTCCGGCCCAGGCCCTCTTTCCCACGGCCACCATTCGTGACCCGCCCACTCTGGAGCTCCAGAGCTGCCTCGGGTTTGAGAGGAGGATTGCCGAGGGTGACAGGCCGGCGCCTTTAAGAATGGGCGGGCTAGTGCCCTCCATTCAGCCCCTTCGGCCTAGGCCATTGATGAACCTGTGAGCTGCGCGAGTGGGAAACGCGCCAGGGCTGTGGGTTGAAGCCACGCAGAGGCTGGGACCCGCCGGGGCTTTCCTACCCTTCCACCCTCACGTAGAGTCTTTGAGGTCAGAAGTCTGCAGTGACCGGAGAGTCGCAGGGTATCCCCCAAAGAGGCTGTGAACATGAATAAACCAGAGTAGTTCACCAGAGGTGATCTAGGGGTTGGGGCTATCAGACCAGTGCTGTGGATTGCCCCTTTGTGGATTTTTAAAAATGTTGCTTGTTTATTTGTGAGTGTGTGTGTGTGTGTGTGTGTGTGTGTGTGTGGAGAGAGAGAGAGAGAGAGAGAGAGAGAGAGAGAGAGAAAACAACTTTTGAGAGTCATGGGTTCTAGGTACCAAACCAAACTCAAGTCATTAGGCTTGGCAGCAAGTGTTGTCATTACCCACTGAGCCATCTCATCAACCTGATCTCTGTCTGCCCCCTGAGCTGAATTACCTCGTGTGCCAAATAAAACGGTGTTTCTGCCAGGGAACCATTCAGGGATCACCCCTCCTACTTGGGCAGTCGCCCTAGATAAGTGGTTTCCCCAGGAGGCTATAGGGAGCAGGGGATCTGAGGCCCCTACACTGTATCGCCTTCAATATATCTCTTTTGGCTTCCAAGATGTTTGAAAAAAAGGTCTTTCAAAATCCCATTAGGCTAGTGTGAGGCATCATGGTTTTGTTTTCTTGGTGGTGGTGGTGGTGGTGGTAGTGGTTGCTGTTGTTTGAGACAGTCTCACTATGGAGCACTGGCTTGCCTGAAACTCTCTATGTAGACAAGGCTGACCTTGAAGTCAGAGAGATCTCTGCCTGTATTTAATTGATTCTTAAATTGTATTTATTACTGTTGTGTGTGTGATGTGTGTGGGCACATATGCCTCTGAGCACATGCAAAGATCAGAGAGCAGCTCATGGACTTTTCTGTCTGTCTTTCCACCTTTAAGTGGGGTTCCAGTGGACGAGCTTACAAGGTGAGGCAGTGAACCCCTTTACCAGCCTGAGCCAGGGTTGGCTTAACGGGGCAGGGCCTTAGAGCCAGAGTTTGCCAGCTGCTGCTTTCTTGAACCCATCACCTTCTTGGGCTCTGTAAGGAGCCTACACACACTCCCTGGAGGGTGTGAACCTTGGTAGTGAGGACTGTGGGCGCGCCGTAATTGAACAGTTTCGGGGAACAGAGAGTTAATGCACACACTTTTCTTTCCTCCAGTTGTGAAGAAACACTTTCCAAAGCTTCTTAGTCCCTCTTACCTACTTACTAGGAGTCCCCAAGGAGGACTTGGAACACACACCAGGACACACACACACACACACACACACACACACACACACACGAGCGCTGAAGGCAGGGGAGCCTCTGCCTCGCAGGGCTAACTGATCTCAGCTGACCTGTGCCAAGCTCTGAGCATTGTCACAAAACAAATTTAGGGGAAGTAGAATGATTTGTCCAAAGTCACTCAGCCCACAGGTCAGAGACCTCCAAGACCCTTCCCCAAGGAAGAGCTTAAGCTCTGATTTTGTTGCTGTTGTTGTTGTTTAATTTTCGTAGCATTTGTGTATGTTGCGGGGATGCCCTGCTGTGGCATACATGTGGACAGCAGAAGATAACTTTGGAAGTCAGCTTTTTCTTTCCACCATGTGGTTCCTGGGAATTGAACCAGCCAGGGTCATCAGGCTGGGTGGCAAGCACCTTTACCTACGAAGTCATTTTAATGGCCATTGGTTGTTTTGTTTTGTTTTGTTTGTTTTTGTTTTGAGACAGGATCTCTCTGTGTAGCCCTAGCTACCCTGGAACTTACTTTGTAGACCAGACTGCCCCAGTACTCTCAGAGATCTGCCTGCCTCTGCCACCTGAGCGCTGGGATCAAAGGTGTTTGCTGCTGCCACCAGCTGGTGTCCTTATTTCATTTTGAGATAGTCTCATGCAACCTGGGATGGCTTCCATGTCATTCTGTTGCCTGGAGCTCTTGACTCCACCTCCTAACTTCTGGGGCGTGCACTGCCATGCCCAAAGCTGAGTCTTATTTCTTGCATGGTCCCCTGAGCCCTGGCAAAGTGTGAGGGAGGGTCTTCAGGTGTCGTGAGCCTCCAGGCTGCAGTCCCCATGAGGGGAGATTTAGTCAGACTTCGAGTCTGCCTCGCTATCTGTCTCTGACTGTCCATGTGGGGTTACAAGGGCTGCCGCAGACCCAGCTTCTAATGAAGTCTCTTTCGCTCTCAACTAACTGCATCTTTTTATGGCTGTGTTCCGTCCCTAGGGACAGCAAGTGTATCCTCAGCATGAATTCAAGCCCACACCTTTCTGGGTACCGTGAGCAGGGCACGGCTGTGTGGGAGTATGTTGTTTCTCTTTTTCTGGGTGAAGTAGGTTGGGACTGTACCCTGCATATGTTTGTAAGCCCTCTGAGGATAGGGAACAAGCCATCTGAAGTCACAGTCTGATGGAAGAGACAGTCACAAACTACAGGTGTTATCATAGAGCCAGGGTAGAGGCAACCCAGAAAAGGGGCCTCTCCAGTCCCCTGTAGGCTGCAGGCAGATCAGTGGAAAGCCTTAATTAGCATCTGCAGTGCCCAGAACTGAAGGGGTCATATCAGGGAGGCCTCAGAAATCATTCATACTGTGTGTTAGGAAAAGCACACACAACAGAGCAGCTAGGGAGAATGACTCAGTTGTAAGAGTGCTTGCCACACGTATGAGGAGCTGAGACACATCCATCCCTAGAAACCTTACACTGATATGCATTCTATAACTCAAGATCTTGGGAAGGAGTGATTGGAAGATCCCTGGGGGCTTGCTGGTCAGCCAACCAGGCTCTCTCACAAAGAATACCGTAGAGAACGATTGAGGAAGTCACCTGATGTCAACCTCTAATGCACACACACACACACACTGAATAGCAGGCAGAGGGGAATACCTTGTAGGTCTGGGGGTCCTGGGTCAAGGTCCAAGCACATCACATGACACCGGAAGAGGAGGAAACTCCTAAGCCCTAAGCCAAGCCAGATCTGGGCTACCTCTGCTCTACAGTACCCCCAGCCCCCAATAAAATGAGGGTAGGGTGTGAGGAGGGCTGGTTCTGCTGGAGCCAGCTTAGCAGGGAGTTGGGGAGCTGTCCAGCACTGGGTGCTTCTGAGGAAAAATAGAGCAGCCTTTTGAGACATCCCACACCCAGCTTAGGGTGTGGTCCCAGTCCCCAACCCTGCTTTTCAGACCCCTCCTTCCAGTAGGTCCCAGCTGTGGGTCCCTCTGCTCTTCTTTCCAAAAAAGCAAGTACTAGGTTCCCCTTCTGTGCCCCTGAAGGAATTTCTTCTGGAAGTCCAAGCTATAGGATGGGACGGGCCTGGAACCTGGCTCATTCTGCATTCTGGGTCCCCACTGTCTGTTACACTAAGGGGGTATGGCCTTGTACAAATCCAGTAAATGAGAGTTTGGGTCCGTTCCTCACCAGAATCCCATTTCTTCATCTAGGGTAGTGGGTGAGGCCTTTGTTACAGGGAAGATGCTATAGGGGGAAGGTGACCCAGTCACATATGGGCTTCTAAAACTCACCTGGGCAATTTATAGAGACTTGAGTGGAGAGCAGGAAACAAGGAGACCTGGGAAGAGGTGACTGTAGCCGGGTGCCTCTTTTTGCTCAAGCAAAGCCGGGGATTTGCAAAATGCATTTAGGAAATAGAAGCAGGGCAAATTTAATCTCAAAACAAACTATGTTTTAATTCTTATTTATTTTTAATTTTAAAAATTACATTGTTTATTTTCTGTGTATACATGTGCACTATCTTGCAGATAGATATGTTAATCATAAAACAACTTGGAAAAGTCAGTTTTCTTCTTCTACCATTTGGGTCCCAAACTTGGGTTGTCAGGCTTGGAGGCAAGTGCCTTTACCCACTGAGTCATCTCACAGGTTCTTTTTATTTATTCTTGAGACAGAGTCTCATGTAAACCAGGCTTTCAACTTGTTATGTTGCCAAAAATGACTGGCCTTGAACTCATGATCTTCCTACTACTGCCTTCCACGTGCTGGGATTACAGGCATGCACAACACATGGCTACAAACTGTGAAATTTATATGATCCTACAAACTCTGACCCTCCATCTTAATAGATGGGGAAACGGAGGCCACAGGCTAGGAGGAAGAAAAGCTGGGATTCCCACAGACCTAGTCCATCTGGCCCCTTCACCACCCCAATGTGGATGGAGGGAAATGTTTGGGTTAGTTATCTGAGGCGCAAGAGAATGTCCTGGATGGTTCTAACAGATGTATTCCTTGACTGGGAAGAGATCTCTGTGTGCTTGGAGAGAAGCATGACGCTCAGAGAAAAGCCAACTACCCAGAGACGCCTGCCACACAACTGTACAGTAGCAGAGCCGACACTTTTTTTTTCTTTTGAGGCAGGAAGGGTTTTCTGTAGCCCAGCACAACCTTGAACTCCTGATCCTTCTCTCTCCACCCGCTGTGTGCTGGGATTGCAGACGTGTGCCACCATGCTTGTATATGCAATGCTAGGAGTAGAACCCAGAGCTTTATGTGTGCTAGGCCAGCTCCTGTAGACTCTTACTATCTATGGTCCCAGCAGGCTCAAGGATGTGAAGACCAGAAGTCAAGTTGACTTCTTCCCAAAGCCAGCATCGTGGGGTGGGAAAGGGTGGGAAGTTCCAGCCACCTCCTCCCTCTAGCATGAAGCTCTGGTTCAGATCCTGCTATGTACATGTGGTCCCAGCCAAGGCAAGAGGTCAGCTAGCCCTGATTGCCATTGGGACCACCCTGGGCTGGAGGAATGTGGGTGGGCTGCACGGAGAGAGATTCAATAATAGATGTAGTTGGAGCCACAGGAGGCTGAACGAGCCTCTGCTGTCTTGGGAGGCTGGGTGACATAGGTCAAACCAGGGCACTACTGAAAAGAGAGGCCATGAGCGATCATGGCTGGAGCCTGTCTGAGCGGTGGTAGACTGTTCTTGTGTTTTGGAGGGGAGGAGGAGTGTCAGTAAATGGCTCATTAAAGGATGCTGTCTCACCTGAAACAGATGACCATTCATTCTGACCATCTCTTCCTCTCATGCAGTTAGTGGCCCCGCACAAACTAAGGGACATCTTGCCTAATGTTGCCTGCATCCCTCCTGGCTGGCTACAGTATCGCACATCACACGTGGGCACCCTTAGTAGCCACTAGATTGCACCCTGAGGAAACTCAGACTCCCCACCCTTCCCCTCCCGGGAGAATCTGTCGACTCCTGAGCCAGGAGGGTACCAAAGGGAGGCTGTGGTCCCCACAGCAAGGGTTTCCCAGAAACCCGAGCCTCCGGGGGCAGGGGGCGGGGCCGCCGCATCTCCCCGCCCACCGAGCACAGGATCGATGAGTGCTCTGCCCATTAGCGCGGAGCGGCGAGGCGGCCTCATCAATATTTTAAGGAATGACCAGGCCTTGGGGTCCGGAACTGCTCACTGCTGGCGGGAGTTGAAGACAGGATTATTTTTTTTTCTCTCCCATTTCCTATTGTCAGCGCTATTTTTACTACCGGAAAGCCGTCCACCCCCTCTGCTGCCCTGTCTGCGCCCCTGACTCGGTCTGGGTGTCTGGTCTTGAGGTTAGTCAAGGCAGTGGTTTTGTAAGACCATGAGTAGGGGTATCTTGGTCAAGCTGTCCCTGCCCTGCTCTTGGCGACCCCTCCAAAGCCCCATCCCATTTAAGAACAACAAAGCCAAAAACAGGCTCTGGGAATAGCTGAACCGGTGGGGTGCCTGCCTGGCATGCATGAAGATCTGGTTTCCCTCCCCGTGTGATGTTGCACACTTGTAATTCCAATCCTGAAGGAGCCTTGAAGATAAGAGATCAAGGTCCTTGTTGGCAATATAGTGAGTTCGAGGTCGGCCTCAACTACATAAGAGACTTTTAAAAACAATAAAAGAAGCTAGTTAGGGGTGCTAAGACCAGACAGACCCCATTGTAGTGAAGTGTGGAGGATGCTGGACCTTTCTAGTACCTTGGGACCTACCATCTTTCACCCCTGGTCTAGTAGGCTTTGGCTTATCTCTGCCTAAAGAGCTCAGGATGCTAGTTTTCATTTCTTACCTGTCCCAGACCCTAGTAGGGTGGCAGCTGGTCCTCAGTCGTCAATGTCCAGTGTATGTACTTACGTATCTTAATCCGGCCCCTGCTCCAGCCCTCTGTTATACTGATAGAGAAACTGAGGCTTCAGGGAGTTGGGCATTGGGCTAGGGCAGAGCACACTCCTCCCAGCACTGAGTCACTAGGCTTCTTCTAGCACCTGGGGCTGTAGGAGGAGAACCGGGATATGACCACAGACACCAGAAGGTCGTGGGCCACAAGGACATGTGAATTCCTGTCTAGGACAGAGAGAAACTTCCAGGAAAAGGCAGGGCTAGAGGCTAGAGAGTGGGTAAGAGCACTGAAAGTCTGAGTTCTAATCCCCAGCAGCTGGATGTGGCCACGTGCACTCTGACCCCACTGTGGCGGGCTGTGGGGACTTGAGGATTAATGGGTCTTGCTGGCCGCCAGCCTAGCTCTGAGCTCAATGAGAGAATCCTGTCTCAATGAAGTAAGGAGAGAGGGAGCAGAGTATAGACATCCTGTGCCTTCCACACCTTTGTGTATATAAACACACACACACACACACACACACACACACACACACAATGGGGCCAGTAAGATGACTCAGTAGATATGGGTCCCTGACACCAAGCTTGACAACCTGCGATCAATCCTTAGAACCCACATGGTGGAAGAAGAGAACCAGCCCCCATAGATCGGGCTCTGGCTTCCACACATAGGCTGTGACGTGTGCATGCAGGCATGCACGTGCATGCACATAAAATACGTGTAAAAATAAAATAGAAGGTTCTACACACCTGAAGGCCAAGGAGAAAAGCAATCCAGGCAGAGATGGGAGGGAAAAGAGACCAAGGCCAAGGGGCTTCAGTTCATAAACCTTCTAAGCCAGTCCTTAGTGGAGGCAGGATGACATTGTCCACCCTGCTTCTGGCTCCTCTGGGGTCTGCTCTCTGACACTCCTTTCCCAGAACCCACAATAATCTGCACCAATTGATTGGCACACACTGGCTGATCTCCACAGCGAGTGGGAAAAATCCTCCTGGCCAGGGGTGGATGGAGACCCCACTACCTGAACTGTCTATCCTCCGGAGGGGTGAGCGTTTCCTTCCAAGTGATGCTCAGAATTTGGGAAGGTCAGCCAAGGTCAAGGACTTAGGCCTCAAGGACTGTTGGGACCAGCACTTCCGTGTGGGTCCATTGGTCTGCAGTGCCTCCCTCCTGTCTTTCCTGACTTCTGGGCTCCCCATCTATAACTAGGTGGAGGATGCTTGTCCGCCTCTCTTGATACATTTGTTTCTTTCTTTGTTTTCATTTTGAGATGAAATCTTGCTATATAGCCTAAGCTGGCCTGGAATTTTCTATTAGCACAAAGTAACCTAAAACTTCCAATCCTCCTGCCTCACCCTCCTAATGCTAGGCTTATAGGCACATGCTGCCCAGGCTGGCACAACTGTTTCCTCTAAGACCCACCACCCTAAAGCTAGGCTTATAGGTATGTGCCAGCACGCCCTGCTTCCCCTGCTCTGTGTAGCCTGGGACACAAGACACCCCGGCCCATAAAGTGCTCGCCTGCCAGTGGGGTTGGGGAAAAGAGGGCCCGAAAGACCTAGCCAGTCTCCTGCCTAGGACACACCTGTCAGAGTCTTGGCGGAGTCCAGTTTCTATCCCTACATAGGCCCTGCCCCTTGTGATTTTGTTCCTTCTCCCTTCTAAGGCTTTCATAGCCAGCAGGAAGGACAAGGGGACAAAGGAAACCTAAAATCCCAGTGTGGGGCTGACCTGGCAGACTCCACACAGGCCCATAACTGGTCTACCAACCATGCTCATCATGCCATCGCGTACAGAGCAGGAGATGCTCTGCTGGTTAAGTGCAGCATGGACTTGGGGCAGGCCTCGTGGGTTTAGCAGTGAGTGCCTCCATCTTTCTTGGAGGCTGTAGTGGTAGTAGTGGTGGTGGCCTGGCAGGTGCAGCATCTACTTCCAGGGAGGAGAGCAAGTGTCAGGAACCTGGGATATGACCCAGGCCTCCCTTCTGCCCTCAAGGAATGCCTAGTGCCAGCTAGAGGGATAGACTTAAAAGCATGTGCAGAACACAATGCAAGTGGTAGCTTGCTAGAGGGACACTCAAGAGGGGACCATGGTGCTTAGAAGAGACACTTGTGCCAGTCTGGGCAGAGGAAGTCAAGGGAGGCTTCCTGGAGGAAGAAGTCCCATTGTGGGAGGGTGACTAGGACTTGGGGAACACGGAAGAGTAAGGGTCAGGCCTGTGTCATGCTTGTGAGGACCCAACACCCATCTCTCTCCACCTTAATGGACTTTGTACACCACCCTCTGATTTCTAAAAGTCCTGGTTAATCCCACTATAGTCATTGCAGCTTCTTTGGCACCATCTTTGTCCTGTCCGTAGGTGAGAAGCCTGTCTCACCTGTCATAGGTGACACCTGTCTCAGGCACTTCTGCCCTGGGTGGATCCTGTACTTAAAAGGATGTTGCTGTGGCCTAGGGAGGGAGGGGATTCCCTTGTGCCCTCTGGCCCTGAGGCTCCATGGATACTGTCAAGAAGTCGAACAGCTATTTTTACCTAGAGTTTAATTATAGGGCTTGAATACCAGGGGAGATCTGAGGTGGGGTTCCCAAGGGCTGCGGGGCAGGGGCAGGCCCGGAGCCGTGGAGATCCTGTGAGGACAGCTGAGAGTCTGAATCTCTACATCAGTGCCTCAGTGCTGCCCCTCAACACTCCACAAGTAGCTGGTCTCTTCAACAGGGGCTTGCTGGGGAGGCTGGGAGGACTGTATCTCCCTACTTAGTTTCCTTAGGTTTTTTTTCTTTTCTTCACTATCTTAAGGTCAAAGTTACCAAAGGAACATGGATGGAAGGGCTGGGAGGCTCAGTGGTAGAGCCCTTGCCTGGAATCCCCCAATAAGGGGCTAGGGGTGTGGCTCAGAGGTCAGAGGTAAAGCCACTGAATAACATGCAGGAAGGAGGCACTAGGTGCAATGTAAGAAAGAAAATGAATGAGGGGGGCAGAGCCAGCCGGTTGTGTGCCAGGATGTCGACCACAACAGGGGACAGGAAACAAGTCTCCCAGATGACTACCTGACATGCACTCTGCAGTTTACCCATTCTAAGTGGTAAAAGATGGGGTTGCCTAGCAACAAAGTGGAAGAAGCTGGAATGAAGAGACAGCTGGGATTTCTAGATTGGTCCAGTGGGGATGGGAGTTCTGGAAGGAACAACAGGCAGGCTACCATGAAAGAAAGGGGGTGGTGGTGGAGGTGGGGAAGGTCCTAAGGAGGTGGGGCCTTCAACACCAATAAGAAAAGTGGTCATCTTTGAGTCATATGGGAAGATGACCCCCAAAGTCCCGTGATCAGGAAGAGCTGAGGTAAAGCCCCTGAAACTGAGTGTAAGTGTAAGCTTCTTGTCACTGTAACAGATACCCAGGAGCAACGTGGGGAGGGAGGACTTACTGGGGCTCACAGTTTCAGGGGCTAAGGGTCAGCTGGCGCCTTAGTTCCTTGCTCAGACAGAACATGGCGGGAAGAAGGGACAGCACGAGATGGCTCGGAGGTTAAGGACACTTGTTGCTCCTGGCAAGGAATGAGTTAGGTTCCAGCACCCACATAGCAGCTCACCACTGCCTGTAACTCCAGCTCCAGGAAATCCAACACCCTTTTCTCCAGGGCTTGGGGACCTTGGAGAAGCTACTAAAGAGCATGAGGTCACCAAAACTCATGGGGCACCATTTGAAGGTGAATGTCCCCTCAGCCTCCTTGACCAGGATGAATGACCCTGGGGATCTTCAGGAATGCTGGTTAGGGCTCACACACATGCGCGCACACACACACACACACACACACACACACACACACACTGCACTACCCATCCCCTACCTCCCTGTCTCTCACGTGCACGCCGTTTGGTTGGAAGTCTGCATCTCCAACCTCAGTAGGTTGGCGCATGCGTGCATGGAGCCTCTGTGGTGGAGGCTATCCCCAGGGAGGCCTGTGGATAGGAGCACTGACCAGAGGATTCAAAGTCGTTTAAACTGTGAGAGACGGCACACACTTGGCATCCCAGCACATAAGATGTGGAGGCAGGAGGATCAGAAATTTAAGGTCATCTTCTGCCACATAGGGAGTCTGAGGCTAGCCGAGGCTAGCCTAGGCTACGTGAGACTCTGTTTCAAAAGGAAAAAAAAACAACAACAGAGAGGGGGGAGGGAGGGCGGAAGGAAGGAAGGAAGGAAGGAAGGAAGGAAGGAATGAATGAATGAATTTGCACTTACTGACTTTTCTCCTCTCAGCCGGAGGCTGCCATGGGACCAAAGCCATGAATGGTGCCACCCCCGGCTCCGCCGCCGCTCCCGCCCCAGTCTCCGACTGGCGGCGATTCTGCGAGCTGCATGCTCAGGTGGCTGCTGTGGACTTTGCTCACAAGTTCTGCCGCTTCCTTCGGGACAACCCGACTTACGACACGCCTGACGCTGGGACCTCATTTTCCCGCCACTTTGCAGCCAACTTCTTGGCAGTCTTCAGCGAGGAGGTGCGCCGCGTGTTGGGGACAGCAGCTGACACCATGGAACCCGAACCTGCGGTGACCTCAGTGACATCAGCGCTCAAGACTGCAACCTATGGCCACTCCCGCAGCTCCGAGGATGTGTCTGCCCACGCCGCTACCAAGACCCGTGTCCGCAAGGGCTTCTCGCTGCGTAACATGAGCCTGTGTGTAGTGGACGGAGTGCGCGACCTGTGGCACCGGCGCTCGTCCCCAGAACCCGATGCTGGGGCCACCCCCAAGACGGCCGAGCCTGCGTCCGAGCCTCGTGACAAGTGGACGCGACGCCTGCGGCTGGCACGAACCCTGGCAACCAAAGTGGAGTTAGTGGACATCCAGCGAGAGGGTGCACTGCGTTTCATGGTGGCAGATGACGCAGCCTCGGGTCCTGGGGGCACCGCACAGTGGCAGAAGTGTCGCCTGCTCCTGCGAAGGGCTGTGGCTGGGGAGCGTTTCCGCTTGGAATTCTTCGTGCCACCCAAGGTGTGTATCTTGATGCATGTTGCCAACAATCTTCCCATCCCTCACGGGGACCCATTTACCTGCACAGTCTATGGGAGCTGCAGGCCAGTGACAGGTGGGTCCCTAGGAATGGTTTGGGGATTGAGTGGCTTGATCTGATTGACAGGTTTTTGTAATGTAGCATCTGAAATCAGAGAGTGACAAGATACTTTCAGACATCACCCTAGAGGCCTGTGCCCTGCTTCATGGCAGTCAGAAATCTGCAGCCCCTGACAGGCTCCAGATGAGCCCTGCCCAGTGGCCCCTCCTTCCTATCAGGAGAAAGGGAGGAGTTCTGCCAGCTGCCAGCATCTTGCATGTCACTTTGAGTACGCTGGTCCTGCCTGCTCCAGGGAGACCAATGTACCTAGATTGAAAAATACAGACACTGAGGGTGTAGCTCAGTGGGTAGAATACTTGCCTAGCATGCAGGAAGCCCAGAGTTCCAGACCCAGTATTGCATACTCCCATGCACTTTGGAAACAGAAGGATCAGAGGTTCAAGGCTATCCTCAGCTACATAGCAACTTGGAAGCTAGTTAGATCTACATAAGACTCCATCTGGAAAGAAGCAAGCAGTCTATGCAGAGGAGCCTGCCTGAAGTCTCACTGACAGGATGACTAATCATACATCACCGCTCAGACGGCCACCAGAATGAAAGGCAGCCGGTACCACCCAAGACCTGACCACCCCAGGGCTCAGTCTCCCCAGCGCCCTCCTAGACACCTTGAGTCAGTGTACTGGAGGCTTGCCCTCCGGGCTTCCCCTTAAGGTGCAGGAGTGAGAGCTGCCCAAAGCAAGAGGCTAGGGGCAACTCCCAGAACACACTAATGAAGGGATCCCACCCTAAGTCCCAATACCCCCAGATGTCCCAAGGGGTTTTAACCCATACCCAACTTTACGCCCCTTAGAAAAATGCCACTAAACCAAGGCTACAAACATAGACCAAAGCCTGGTGAGGGGTGACTTGCCTAGGGTCAACCAAAGGGCAGGGGCAGAGGCTCACAGTCTCTGGCTTTGAGTGGCAGCCCCAGCTGCTGCTCTCTAAATAGCTGTGCTGGTTGCCCTGGGGGAGAGGACACGGCAGCTGGTACCCTCTCCGTCTTTCCATTGATTCTGCAGAGTCCTCCAGCTTCCCTGCTGGCAGAGGAGTTCCCAGGGGGATCCTTGGGCTCCTCCTTCCTCAATTCTGAGACAAACAGGCCCCCAGCCCGGCCCTCGCTTCAGGCTCTCAGAGAGAACATAGGAGTGACCGGAGAAGTGTGGATCATTTTAGAGCATATCAGCCCAGCTTCTGTTGCTATAACAAAATACTACAGTCTAGATAGTGTATTTTTAAAAAAGAAAAAGAAAGGAAGGAAGGAAGGAAGGAATAAATAAATAAATAAATCAGGCATGTCATTATGCCTATAATTCTATAATCCTAGCATTGGGAAGGTAGAGGCAGGAGGATCAGGAGTTCAATGTCATCCCTGGCTATATAACAACTTCAAGGCCAGCCTGGGCTACATGATACCATGTCTCAAAAAAGGAGAGAGAGATCAGTTTAGCTGGGTTATAGAAAGAAGCTATCTCTTCTACCTCTGTGAAGGTCCACTTGGCTTCTCACAGTAGGTCAACTTAGAGTGACTTCACTTTATAACAAGCCAATCTGGTCAGATAACTTATCAGGTTCCCTTGAGAACTGCATGAATCTCCTCCCAACACAGCAGCTCCAGTGGCCAACAGGCTTCCATTAAGCCCTGCCTCTTTTTTTTTTTAAGACTTTATTTTATTTATATGAGTGCACTGTAGCTGTCTTCAGACGCACCAGAAGAGGGCATCGGATCCCATTACAGATGGTTGTGAGCCACCATGTGGTTGCTGGGAATTGAACTCAGGACCTCGGGAAGAGCAGACAGTGCTCTTAACCGCTGAGTCATCTCTCCAGCCCCAAGCCCCGCCTGTTAAAGGGTCTACCAACTGACAAAAAAAAAAGTTTTTTACATGTATTTGTTGTGCAGGGGGTAATACACATATGGAGGTCAGCAGACAACTTGTGGGAGCCAGTTTGTGCCTTCCACTATGTGGGTCTTGGGGATCAAATGCAGGTCATCAGGCTTGCTGGCAAACCCTTCTTACCAGCCCTTTTGTATATATTGGTTGAGACTGGCTCTTATGTAGCCCATGTTGGTCTTGAACACCCCATGTAGCCATAGGTGACCTTGAACTTCTAATTCTCCTGACTTTCATCTCCCAAGTGCTGGGAATATAGGCATTTATTACCACACCCAGGTTATGTGGTGCTGGAGATGGAGCCCGGTGCTTCTGAATGCTAGGTAAATATTCGTCCAGCAGAGCCATATCAGGCTTTTATTTTTTCTCTCTTCCCACCCCATCTTGCAATATACCATTTTGGGAACCAAACCACCAGTCCATGAACCCTTGGAGAGCAAAACCACGTCTACCCCATTGCACTTAGTGAGGGCTCAGAATGGGTTTCCCCATTGTGACTAAGGGTGAAGAAATGTTCACTGCTTTTGACACCCACATACCAATCCAGATCTCCCTGGTCCCTGGGAGCTAGCTGCAGCTGGAAGTTTTGGGAGCTTGGGTCTGCAGGTTCAGGATATACCTGAGGCCTTCATGTGTCTTTCGTATCTCTTGATGTCTCTGCCCAAGTCAGGTCTCTAGCTTCCTGTAACCTCACCTATGCAGGTAGGATACTGAGCCCCAAGTCCTCTTTCGGCACCCAAAGAGCAATAAAACTAACCCTCTGGCCTTGGGGCAGCCACCAGTAATCAGGCTGGATAGAAACCTTCACAGTGGGAGTTTCTGGGTCACCAAGGTAGGGGAGCTTGGACTGCAGAAAATGGTCAGCAGGCGATAGGAGCTAAGTGAGTTAAGGTAACTGAAGTAGATATAGGGAGAAGCAGGTAAAGTTGGGGGGTTCAGTCATAAAGCACTTGCCTAACCCCCCAGTAAGGGGCTGGGGCGTGGCTCAGTGGTAGAGCCCCTGCCTAGAATCCCCCAGTGAGGGGCTGGGGCGTGGCTCAGTGGTAGAGCCCCTGCCTAGAATCCCCCAGTAAGGGGCTGGGGCGTGTCCTGAGCCCCTGCCTAGAATCCCCCAGTAAGGGGCTGGGGCGTGGCTCAGTGGTAGAGACTCTGCCTAGAATCCCCCAGTGAGGGGCTGGGGGCGTGGCTCAGTGGTAGAGGCCCTGCCTAGAATCCCCCAGTGAGGGGCTGGGGGCGTGGCTCAGTGGTAGAGCCCCTGCCTAGAATCCCCCAGTAAGGGGCTGGGGCGTGGCTCAGTGGTAGAGCTCCTGCCTAGAATCCCCCAGTAAAGGACTGGGGTGTGGCTCAGTGGTAGAGGCCCTGCCTAGAATCCCCCAGTGAGGGGCTGGGGGCGTGACTCAGTGGTAGAGCCCCTGCCTAGAATGCCCCAGTAAAGGACTGGGGTGTGGCTCAGTGGTAGAGGCCCTGCCTAGAATCCCCCAGTGAGGGGCTGGGGGCGTGGCTCAGTGGTAGAGCATGTCTGAGTTCCCTGTGAGGGGTGGAGTGGGTCATGGCTCCCAGAATAAGGTGGTTTCCTGCTTTGGGTGAGATGTTCTGGAGCCCAGCTCCTGCCTCCGCAAGGCTCTCGGAGCTGGGTGTACTCTGTCTTCAGGAATGGATAGAGAGAACCAGCATTCCAATGCGACCATCACAGGGTTAACAAGGGCGTAAGCAGGGCTCCTTAGGATGATCAGTCTGTGAAGACTCCTTTCTGCTCTGCCCCATAGCTCCTGGCTTCTTCCCCTTAACCTCCCCAGACTGGCCTGAGGCTGACATTCCCAGCAGGGCTTGGGCTCTGGGACAGGGACTTTCTGAA
The DNA here is from genome assembly GCA_036184795.1 of Tokudaia tokunoshimensis. NCBI lineage: Eukaryota > Metazoa > Chordata > Mammalia > Rodentia > Muridae > Tokudaia > Tokudaia tokunoshimensis. The sequence goes on along the minus strand of BTHU01000006.1, from coordinate 26,270,719 downwards.
GAGGAAAGGGAAGGAAGGGCCTCATATCTGGTGGTTGGGAATTCTTGGCCACCCTGGACGCTGTCCAGAGGACCCGGGCTGGGCTTATAGCAGTGACTGATGGGCTCAGCTGATCTCATCTTCACACTAGCTTGTGACTGGGGTTGACCATCATGGGTCAGGGAGAACAGTCAGGTTTATAATGGTGCCTTCAGCTGGGCTCCTACTAGCTGGAGATGCTGTGTTCCTTCTCTCAGCCTAATGTCTGAGGCCATCTGTCCTGATGTAGTTCATGCCTGCTAGGCAAAGTGAGCCACACCCCAGCCCTCCCTTGGGGGATTCTAGACAGGGGCTCTACCACTGAGCCACGCCCCCAACCCCAAAAGGAAAGGAAAGGAAAGGAAAGGAAAGGAAAGGAAAGGAAAGGAAAGGAAAGGAAAGGAAAGGAAAGGAGTAGGGTGAGAAGAGGAGGGAAAGCTTCATTATGAAGTGGGCGCACTGGGTGGGCAGGTCAAACGGCTGGGGTTCAGCAGTTGGGGACTCTTTAGTCTCTAACTTGCTGTGACCATGGGAAGCTGGTAACACATCCACACCAGCATGGCCAGCCACAGGAGCAGTGTTGGCTCCCGTGACCCACATATGCGGGGAAGTGGGGCAGGAAATGCAGGGAGGGTCTTCTAAGGCCTCTGAGGTGTGCCTCTCACTGTCCTGTCCTCTGGCCTCCCAGGCTTCCAGACCCAAGGTCAGCATCCCCCTGTCGGCCATCATCGAGGTCCGAACCACCATGCCCCTGGAAATGCCTGAGAAGGACAACACATTTGTGCTCAAGGTGAGACCCCACTGCAGCCTCTGGTCTGTAGCTGACTTGGACCACAGCAGTACGCGGTTACCCAGCTTGTGCTCATTCCAGGATGCAAGTTGGATCATCAAAGGGGGAATAAAGAGGGAATTCCCATGACAGGTGTCCATTGCTGGAGTAGGGCTTGAATCTGGGTCTGAGATCTGGAACTCCTTCCATTTCTCCCTCCCCCTCCCCATCCCCTCCCCCCCTTTTTTAAATGTATATTTATTTTATTTTTTTTTTTTTAAAGATTTATTTACTTTTTTTTTTTATATATGTGAGTACACTATAGCTGTTTTCAGACACACCAGAAGAGAGCATCGGATCCCATTACAGATGGCTGTGAGCCACCATGTGGTTGCTGGGATTTGAACTCAGGACCTCTGGAAGAGCAGTCAGTGCTCTTAACCGCTGAGCCATCCCTCCAGTCCTGCTTTCTGTAGTGCAGAGGTATTTTTGCTTTTTCAAGACAGGGTTTCTCTGTGTAGCCCTGGCTGTCCTGGAACTCACTTTGTAGAACAGTCTGGCCTTGAACTCACAGAGATCTGCCTGCCCCTGACTCCCGAGTACTGGGATTAAAGGTGTGCGCCACCACTGCCTGGCAACAATTATTTGCATGTTTGCATGCCTGTACTTGCACTCCACAGTGTGGTTGTGAAGGTCAGAGGACAACTTAAAGGAGTCAGTTGAGAGGGCTCTCTCCTTCTATCAGCCGGCTCCTCCTCTGGTATTCCAACCCAGCTCGTCAGCCCAGGCACCAGGCACCTTCACCCACTGAGACACGTCACCAGTGAAGCCCTGTCCCCTAATTCTTCTTGGCTCTGAATAAAGGTCATTAGTGCTGCCTTCCTTTCCTTTCCCTCTGGAGCCAGACACTCCCACCTCACACTGGTGGCCAGCTTGTTGAAGTTATGCAAATGTCCGTAGGCAGGGGCAAGTGGAGTGTGGGAACGGCCCTGGTTCCTACAGAGGGCACAAAGACACAGAGACCTGGTGAGAGGCACCCCAGTGGGTCCGGGAGCCTCCTGGCCTTTCTCCAGGACATAGCACTGGGGCGGCCTGTAGGGCTGCTGAGGACGTGGGCTCAGGCTGCTAAGGTTGTGGCCAGGGCTTCCGGAAGGAGCAAGACTATGAAGCCGAGTTCCCTCCAGGAGGCCAGTGCCCTCACTTGAAGCTGCTCAGAGCCCCACCATCTTTGGCAAGCTCTTGCCGAGCTTGTGTTTATAAAGCCACAAACTCTTTTATTCATTGGGTAAATGTGTGCCAACTCTATGCCCTGAGTTGTCCCCTCAAGACTGGTAGCTGGGGACACAGCTCCTGTCTGTCTGGTATTCTCAGCTGCTGGGTGGTCCTCGTGTACCCCTGAAGCAGAAGAACTCCCCTGCTGGCCCCACTGTGAACCTATTTCCCTGTCAGAAAGAGGAGGCACTCAGGGTCCTCTTAGCCCAATACTACATTTTGAGAGAGAGCACAGCACAGGGAACTGAGAACAGAAAGCCCGAGCAACTGTGGTCCTGGGTTCAGGTCTCAGTGCTGCTGTGGAACTTTTGAGCAAGTTGCTCTGCCTCTCTGAACACCAGGCTTCTTGTCTGTAAAATAACGATTATACGTCCAACCCTCATAGGGTTGCCAGGAACTCAACAGACAAGGAACAAGGAGCACTGCCGCCACATGGCCACAGCAGTAAGATCGCAGTCACTATGGCCTGGGATTCCCTCAACTCTGTGATGAGCCCACTGGCCTCCCCTCTTGCCTTGAACCATATCTGTGATGTCAGGGTGTGGGGTTGAGAGTCCCCAGCTCTCCTGTCCCAGGGCCTCCAGAGCCTACATCTCCTCCCCTGTATGGGCTTCAGGCTGCAGCCTGTCCCTACCTGAGCCCTAACATAGAGGTGGTCAAAGCTGTGGTGCTGAGCCCCTCCCCCTGCAGGCAGAGGGGTCACCAGGGTCACTCTCATCCAGGTGGAGAACGGAGCGGAGTACATTCTGGAGACGATAGACTCGCTACAGAAGCACTCGTGGGTGGCTGACATCCAGGGCTGTGTGGATCCTGGGTGAGTATTCTGGAGGCCTGAGGATGGGGGCTGGATAGGTGGAGGGGTGCCTCATCCCTTCCTACCCAGGCTACCAGGAAGGAAGAGACACCATCAGTTTTGCCTAAGATGGGCAGAAAGATCAGGAGCCTAGGGTCATCCTCGGCTACAAAGCTAGTTCAAAGCTAGCTTGGGCTACATGAAAAAGTGCTCCCATGTGCCTATCCACACATAGCACACACGCATGCATATGCATCATTTTTACGGAAAGAGTTGGATTTTGATGAGGAAGCTGGTAGGTTGGTGACATAGTTGGCACTTTCGGTCAGTTGTGGCAGAAAGAGAGTGAATCCACTGTCCAGGGGAGATACCCGGGGGAGCACCCAGCTGGGAACCTGGCAGCAATAGGATGGAGTGGGGGGCGAAGACAGATTCATTTGAATAAAGTTCAGTTGAGTCCTGGGGGACCTTACAGACCTCATCCCCAGAGCGCTTGCCAGTGGTTCCCCTTACTCTGATGGCCGTCTGCTCCAGAGACTTTCCCGTACGGGTCAGACCTCTTTCTGTGGAATTTAGAGGTGGGAGGGCCTCAGAGGGGCTGCCTGGACCCCACTGGTCACCACACTGTCCCCCACTGGAACCCATGGGATCCCAGGAACCAGCTGCAACCTCAGGGAACACTGTGTTCACTGTGGCCTCAGCCATCAGTCACTCACACAGTGGCCACAGAGGGTGAGGGACTGGACAGAACTTGATGTCCCAGCCCAGGCTCTGTGACAAGATATGCTGTGCCTTCTCCACAGGGACAGCGAGGAAGACACAGGGCTGTCTTGTGCACGGGGAGGCTGTCTGGCCAGTCGCGTGACCTCCTGCAGCTGTGAGCTCCTGACAGACGGTAGGTGGAGGAGAGCTGGCTGGAGTTTTGGGGGACAGTGTTGGAGGGTAGATAAGAGACATACTTCCCCTTCTATTTCCCCTACAGCAGACATGCCCCGGCCCCCAGAGACGACAACAGCGGTGGGTGCTGTGGTTACAGCTCCACACGGCCGAGCTCGTGACACCGTGGGAGAGTCCCTGGCCCACGTTCCCCTGGAGACTTTCCTGCAAACCCTGGAGTCTTCAGGTGGTGTCAGTGAGAACAAGAACACAGGTACCACTGGGGTTCCCACCCCCTTTACAGGGTCCCATGTGGAGCCTCAGAAGTGGTGACATTTCAGCCAATTGTGTCTACAGTGGTTCTGACTTTCTAGGCCAGTATGAGCACCTGGCCTTTCCCGTTGTGCCTGGTTTGTTATAGAGCCACAGACCCGGAGATGGTAGCACACACCTGTAATCCCAGCAGGAGGCTGAAGCAAAAAGATCTGCATGGGTTCAAGGCTAGGCTGTGCTACATAGTGTAAAAGTAACTTTTATTCACCTCCTTCTGCTAACCTAGGCCTACACCTGGAAGCTTCTAGTCTCTGTACAGTCTTATCTAGGCCTAGAATGTTTTCAGCCCCTGAGACTTACTCTGAGACTGAATAAAGTCACTCCTTCCAAGTTCTTTCTGAACTCTGGCTGGCTGATCAGTTCAGTGTCCTGGCTCAGAACTCCTCTCTACACTGATTCAATCTGACTTCTCTCGGCCTCTGACTGAATTGCTCTATATTCTAATCTTCTGTCTTCATCTGTGTCTAGCTTGTTCCCTCTGCCACCCATCTCTGTGAAACTCTCGCAGTAAAACTGCCTGCTGCTTCTTTTCTATGCTGTTCTCCCTTAAGTAGCCTCTCCTCTCTCTTCTCTTGAGGGTTGGACAGATCCTATTCTGTCAAATCTTTCTCTGATTCATCACTTTGCCACTCAAACCAACTTTCCCTTCATTGTTTGGGATTGAAGGTGTGGGCTAAGGGCTGAGCCACACCACAACTAGAAATAGTTTGTTTCCCCCCCCTTTGGTAAATAACAATCTCAGGGTTCACAGTGTGATCAGGTATCCTGCAACAACATAGTTGTTGTGCCAGGCAAATGTTAGTGATTCCCCAAAAAACCAGACAGGAGACTATCTGATGCAACGCACAACAGGGTCTTTATTCTATTCAAGCTAGCTCAGGCCCCCCCAACACACCACCATCACCCAGGATGGTTTTGGTGGTGGGGGAACCCCGAATGTCTATGGGTCAAGACTTTATAGTAAACAGCAAGCAGGGAGTAATTAATTAGTACATCTAATTGGAAAGTTACTGTGGCCTTTAACATAATTGGCTGGTGCTGGGAGTCATATCATAAACTTAACTTCTGCTTCCCTCTACTTTGGTGGTTGTTAGGAAGGGGGTGGATTTGTAACCTGGGGTGCAGATTTGTTGGGGGAATAACCTGGAGACACTGGTCTTGTTGAGGGTGTAACTTGGAAACACTGATCTTGTTGGGGATTAGCCTAGAGACTGGAGCTAGGCTTTGGTTTTGTTGTGGGGGCAACTTGGAAACTAATGCTAGGTACCAGCCTCTGAGTTCAAACTTAGGTCAGGTTCTCTAAAATGGATTCTGAACTTAAAAGCTTTGGCTTCTCATCTGACATAGGGAAAGGAAGAAAGAGAAAGAGACAGACAGGGAAAGGGAGGGAGGGAGGTTGTTTGTATAGATAGAGGCACAAAAGGCAGGTTGGTGGCACAAGCCTGTAACCCCAGCATTTGGGTTATAGAGGCAAGAGTTCAAAGTGATTCTTGGCGATATGGTGGTGAGTTAGAGGTCAGCCTAGGCTGTAAGACACGCTCTCTCAAAGCAAAAGGAAAAAGATAAAGGTCTGAAGGGGTAACCACTGGCTGACAATGATCCTTGCTCTTCTGGAGTAGTTCCCAGCACCCACGCAGGGCAGCAGGGAGCTCCGGCTCCAGGGAATCTGATGCCATCTTCTGGCCTCTCCTGGCACCCACAGGCACATGCAACACAGACACCTACATACACACATAAACAGGTAAAACAAAACAGAAGGCTACAATGGAACCAGCATGGGAAAGAGGGTTGGCTTCTTCTCAGGTTTTGCTGCTGACTTGCAAGCACCCCTTCCCTATGCCTCCATTTACCTCAAGGTTAACTAGTGACAGTCAATCAGCTCTTTGCCTAGGTCTGATGCTATTCAAATGGCAGTTTACCCAAACCAACAAGATTCGCTGCCATCTTCATTAACTTATTGTCTTCCTTCTGACCTTTTGTCCCAGGGGATGAAGGAGCTGAGCTGGACCCCGATGCTGAGGCTGAGCTGGAACTCTCCGACTACCCCTGGTTCCATGGGACATTGTCCCGGGTGAAGGCCGCCCAGCTGGTGCTGGCCGGTGGCCCCCGGAGCCACGGTCTCTTTGTGATCCGCCAAAGCGAGACTCGGCCTGGAGAGTGTGTGCTGACCTTCAACTTCCAGGGCAAGGCCAAGGCAAGTGTGTGTGCGTGTGTGTGGTGGGGGTGGCAGCTTGTCCTGGAGGAGGTGGATTGAAATGGCTAGGTCCTAAGGTTCATCGTCTGCTGATGACCAAGCCCACTCAAAAACCAATTCTGTCTGAGAAGTTACCTTTGCAGCCAGATATGAATGCCTATAGTCCCAGATATGAATGCCTATAGTCCCAGATATGAATGCCTATAGTCCCAGCACTTCAGAAGCCGAGGCAGAAGTATTGCCATGAATGTGAAACCAGCTTGGGCTACATAACAAGACCCTGTCTGAAAAATCTAAAGACCAAGCTGGGGGTAGTGGCATACATCTTTAATCCCAGCACTTGGGAGGCAGAGGCAGGTGAATCTCTGAGTTTGAGGCCAGCCTGGTCTTCATAGTTCCAGGACAGCCAGGGCTACACAGAGAAAATCTGTGTCAAAAATCAAAAACAAAATCCAAAGACCGGGTGCTTCTCTCATGAGCAGCCTGTACCTACACTTGGGTATCTTACTTTCTTCTGAGGAATCATTTTCTCCTAACTCTGATCCTTACACCCTATATAAAATATCCACAATGAAATCTACAGCAACAACAACAAAAACTCCCAAGTTGGGACTTAGTGTTGTACCCCTGTGACCCCAGCACCCAGGTAATAGAGACAAGAGATCAGGAGTTCAAGCTCACCCTTGGCTACATATTGAATTTAAACCCAGCCTGTGTTACATGAGATCCTGTCTCAATAAATAAAATAAAATAAATAAGGGGCTGGCAAGAAGGCTCACCAGGTAAAGGCACTTGCAGCCAAGCTTCACGACCTGAGTTTGATCCCCAGGACCCACAAAGATGGAAGGAGAGACCTGACTCTTACAAGTTGCCCTCTGACCTCCAAAATGCAGTACGGCACTCAGACATATGAACGCACAAAAATAAACAACCAAATCAATAAATGTTACTATGAAAAAAGAGGACAGCAGTCAAGCAGTCTGGGCATGACAGTGTAGCAGGAATGGGCAGGAATCACAGTACCTGCCTCACTGGCTCCCTGCTTCCAATAGGAAAACAGACACAGCCTTAGCTCCTTCCAGGGTATCACTTCCCAGCAGGGTCCTGCCCCTGACCTACAGCTGAAGATCACAGCCACCCTCACCTCCAACTGGATTCCCGGCATCCCTTGGGCCTACTCTTGGCAGTGCAGGCCCAGCTGTGTACGTGTGGAGGGGGCTGAGTCTCCCTAGGGACACCACCTTGCCAATTCCTCTGACAACCAGACAATGTCATTCCTCGTGGCTGGTAATTGACATCTTGGCCAGCACCGCTAACCCTAGAGGGCTTGACCTCACTCTCACTTGCCCAAGTTTGGGCCTAGGATGGTGTCCTGTCCACCAGGGCCTGGGGAGGGGAAGGGGAGCAGGGCAGGCATGAGATGACCTTTAACCTTCACTCTCTTCTAACCAGGCTGCTATTGTCTCAGAATGGGATAAGTGAGGCTAACCCCAGAGTGTGGCCCACTACTAAAGACCACAGGTCGAAGGTCCCTTACACTGAGACCCTACCCCAGGTACACTTGGGAGACCCAGAGAGGAGCCAGTCATTGCTAAGAGGCACATACTATCATTCCAAACCTCTGGGCTACATGAGACCCTCTCTTCAAGACAAAACAGATGTTCAAAAAGAAAGATTGGCCCACCAGGTGGCACATGGCACATGCCTTTAATCCCAGAGGCAGGCAGATCTCTTGTGAGTTCGAGGCCAGCCTGGTCTACAGAGTGAGTTCCAGAATAGCCAGGGCTACACAGAGAGACCTTGTCTGGAAAAACCAGAAAGAGAGAGGGGGAGAGAAGGACGGAGGGAAGGAGGGAGAGAGGGAGGGAGGGGGGAGACTGATTCTAGTGTAAAGGCAGATGTCTGCAGCTCTAAGCTCTAAGTTCTTGTTCTACTGTGCCCACCTCCAATACCTACTACAGGAGCGACCCGCCTTCAGATAAGGCTCAGTGTGAGGACCCCTAAGGATGTCTTATAGAGTCAATGGAACTGATGCACAGAGTTCCAGCAACCCCCAAGCACTTGCCAAGCAGGTAGCTGGCCCAGGACCCCAGCACTGACCATTCCCATCTGTGCCCACAGCACCTCCGCCTTTCTCTGAATGGTCATGGCCAGTGTCATGTCCAACACCTGTGGTTCCAGTCGGTGTTTGATATGCTTCGCCACTTCCACACCCACCCCATCCCTCTGGAGTCAGGGGGATCCGCTGACATCACCCTAAGAAGCTATGTGCGTGCCCAGGGCCCACCTCCTGGTAAGATGCCACCGTCTGGAGCTCAGGTTGTAGAAGGTTTGCCTAGTATGCTGGAGGCCTGGGTTTGATCCCCAGCACCTCATAAACTGGGTGTGGTGGCACACTCCTGTAATCCCAGCCCTCTGGAGGTAAGGCAGGAGGGTTGGGAGATCAAGACCATTCTCTGCAACGGAGTGATGTAAAGACGGTGGGATATGTTAGACCCGGGTCTCAAAACCCTTCTTTTGGACATTCTGGGTGGACTCCATAAGCCCTGTAAGGTTAGAGTTCAGTACCCAGCTTTTGAGGGTTGTATTGGTGGGGTGCCTAGCCAACACTGGAAAGGCATGAGTGTTTGTACAGTGTCACCTGACTCCCCACAGCTCTGGACCACACCATCCCTCCCTGGATTCTCCATGCCTGTCTGAACACCGTCCTTCTTTGGAGGATCGAATTCAGGTACCCAGGGCTGGATGCTGACCAACATGACCTCTCGTTGCAGATCCAGGACCAGCGCCCAACACTGTGGCCCCCGTCCCAGCCTGCTGGACGGAGCCGGCTGGCCAGCACTACTTCTCCAGCCTGGCCACGGCCACCTGCCCACCCACTTCACCCTCCAATGGCGCTGGAGCTTCGTCATCATCCGGCTCATCATCCTCTGCCACGTCCATGCCCTCACGCCCAGCCGAGGGGCCACTCAGTGCGCGCAGTCGCAGCAACAGCACAGAGCACCTGCTGGAGGCTTCATCCGGAGCCACGGAGGAGCCCACAGACGCCACGCTGGGCCGCGCGCGTGCAGTGGAGAATCAGTACTCCTTTTACTAGCTGCCATGCCTTTTACCCACGGGTGTCATGCACATTACAGCAGGCCAAGAACACCTGTTGTCTGTCCTTTCCACCTACAGCCTGGCTAGTCCATGATGGTCAGCAACACCTAACGAATGGCTAGATTCACCTATCCATGGTCTAGCATGGCCAAAACAGCTGGCCAGCCTAGCCACTTCAGACCCTAGGGGCCCATTGTGACCATGTGTGGCAGGCCAAGGCTATATCCACGGTCGATCAAACCCATGATAGTCCTCCAATGATTTCAGGCCCCACCCACTGGTGGTTGGCCACGCCCATCAGCAGCTATTTCTATAAGGTCCATCGAATCCATAACAGGCAGCTCACTGACAACTAACCACATTTGGTGACTTGAGGCCCTGGCCACTGATGGTTGGTTACTCCTCCAGTGGCATGGCCTACCCACTGGCTGCCTGCTTTGCTCAAGGGCAGCAAGCCACGTCTGTCAAGCCCATGAAGGCCCACCCACTGATTCCTAACAACCTCAGGCCCTGCCCACCAGTGTTGGGTCACATACTCCAATAGTCTGACCAGGCTGTGGTCCGCCTAGCCTAGGTCAGCCTGCCACACCCATCAGCCCCAGCCCGACGCTGGGGGGAAAAGCCAAGCTCTTCAGTGAAGACAAACATTATTAAAGAGCCTGTTTTAGGGACTACCCCCTGCTCTCCTGTGGTCATTCAACTGTGCTGTTACCACTGGGAAGGAAATGGTTTCCCGTGGTCTGGAGTTGCCACACAGCTGCAGGCTTGCTAAGCCAGATCTTAGGGGAGGCAGGTGGGACGAAGCACAGAACTCAGGGAGTCCTGTGGGCGGGGCATGGATAGAGGGCAGACTTAAGTGGAACTGGAAAAGAGAGATAATTTGAGGAACGAAACAAGAGCGGGAGATGTGGCTCAGTTGGTAAAGTGCTTGTAAGTAGCACGCAGGGCTTCCTGGGTCCCATCCCCAGGACCCCATAAACGGTGCGGTGGTGTGTGCCTGGAATTCTGGCACTTCAAACGTGGAAGTAGGAGGGTCAGGAGTTCCTGGTCATTCTCAGCTAAATACTAAATCTGAGGCCAGCTTGGGCTACATGAGGCCCTGTCTCAAAAATGAAGGGCAGGGATGAGAGAGGGGACACTCACAGGAGCCATGATAAATGGTTTGTATGTCAGGTGAGGGGTTGGGGGTGGTGAGAAGTTGTGTCCTGGCTAGGACAGTAAGGGTGTCATTAGGCAAGTCAATGAAGGCCTTCCAGGAGGGACTGAGTTGCTGGGACAGGAATTTCCCACCTTAGCCTGTTAGGATTGAGCAATAGAGACATGGGGTGTCCCAGCTATGACGCAGATGATTGAGAAATGACCTTGAGAGATCCCATGTTCACCCACAAGCAAAGCCACAGCCACCATCCCCCAGCTTGTTCACCTCTGAGAAAGACTCTTGTCGTGCAGATACGGGCTTATGTCTCCTTCCCAAGTCAGACCCACGGACCTAGGGTTCCCCTGCCCTTGCAGGGCCTGAGCCGGAGATGTGCATCACAGGCCCAGAAAAGCTAAAGACTCCAGAGCCTTAGGCGAGACACCCACAGCTGCTTCCCCATAAGGGGAGCTGAGTACCCTGCGGTGACTCCAACAAGAGCCTTGCTGGTTGCAGCTGCCTGGAAATGACAGAGCCCGCAGCTAAGCACATGCAAAGGGGAAAGCGAGCACAATGCTCAGTCAGCTTTCAGCACCTCCAGTTGGTTGTGGCTGGAGGCCCACTGTGTTAAGCCTCCATCTTACCTTGAGAGAAGGAGGGGTCTGGAGCAAATGTTTGGAGCTCTGTCGTCTTTTCAGAATTAAGGCCTGGAATAAAATCGAGTGGAGAGAGTGCCTGCCTTAAAGATAGCAGTGAGGGGATGAGAGTGTGGCTCAGTGGTAGAGCCCCTGCCTAGAATCCCCCAGGGAGGGACTGGGGTGTGACTCAATAGAGCACTAGCATGTGCAATGCCCTGGGCTTGAGCCCAAATGCTGCCAAAAGAAGAGGATGAGGAAGGGGTGTGTCAGGTCCCCCTGTTTTCCCTACAAGACTTGTTTTTACTTAAGTATATGCCAAAAGGGCTATATTCATATCCCGGACCAGAAGATAGCATCAAGTCCCCAGGAGCTGGAGTCTCTGTTGGTTGTGGGATGTCTGCTTGGGCGCCAGGAATTGAGCCGGGAGCTCTCTTCTCTCTCTCCATCTCTGCACCTCCCTGTGGTGTCCTCAGGCTAAACTGGATCCAAGAGGCAATATGCAGGAGATAACAAGGTGACCCCTCCACTCTCCCAAAGGTCACAGCAGAAAGAGTATAAGCAGTAAAGGACTCTCTCTAATGTAGTGGGACACCAAGGCAAGACAGACCCTCATGCCTGTCACAGGGACCACAGCAGTGGCATGGCTGGCAGGGGCATCTCTTAGGTGTCTTTGTCCCTCAGTGGGCATTTCAGACCCCTGACTGTGTGCCAGGCAAGGCTTGTGGGACAAGTGGGCAGACAACCAGACCAAGCCATTGCAGCATGATGGTCTACTACAGAGGGCTGGGCTGAGCCCTGGGACTGTATGTGTTCTGCCTAATGGTCCTGAGGCTGGGAGGCAGGGTGCTGGGAGTTCAAGCAGCAGCTGGTGGAGAGGGCCCCAAGTGCCAGGCCAGAGAGTTTGGTTTGGAAGAGAGGGTGGTCAGAGAGTCTGTGCCAATTACAAATGGAAGGTGATGTCTGGGATGTGGTTAAGTTGGTAGAGGGCTTTGCCTGCCACACACAAAGCCTTGGGTTCCACCCACAGCACCACATAAACTGGATGTGATCACAAATGCCTGCAATCCCAGCGCTCAGAACTAGGGGCAAGAAGATCAGAAATTCAGGTTACTCTCAGCTCTGTAGTGAGTTTGAGGCCAGGAAGGAGAGAGTTTTCGAAGGAGAGAGAGAGAGAGAGAGAGAGAGAGAGAGAGAGAGAGAGAGAGAGAGAGAGAGAGAGAGAGAGAGAGAGAGAGGTGGGGGGAGGGATGGGGAGAGAGAATAAGTCAGGTATGTAATTGGAGCACTCAGGAGGTTCAAGGCCATCCTGGACTACTTATCTAGATGCTGTTTCAATAAGAGGGGAATTGCTGGAGAGATGGCAAATTACTTAAGAGCACTGGTTGCTTTACCAGAGGACCTAGGTTTGATTTCCAGCACCCCTGTGGTGGCTCATAACTGACTCTGTCCAGTTCGAGGGTAATCTGATGCTCTCTTCTGGTCTCCTTGGGTATTGCATCCACATAACAGACACACTCGCAGGCAAAATATCTTGGCCACACAGCAGTTGGAGACCAGCCTGAGATACAGGAGACCCTATCTCAAACAAAGAGAAGTGACTCCTGCAAGAAAGAAAACACCAATGACCAATAGCTATTTTAATAATGCAAATTCAAACTGCTTCAAGATACTGCCTTGCCCCAGTCAGAATGTATCTCAGCAAAAATCTGACAACCATTGGAGAGGGTGTAGAGAGAGAAGCCTTAAGCACTGTGATGGGTGCAAATTAGTATAGCCAGTGGGAAATCAGTTTTGATGACGACAGTGTCCACAGTGATGCTCCGAGACTTCAGAATGGCTTTTTTTGTTTTGTTTGAGACAGTCTCATTGTGTGTCTCTGGCTATCCTGGAAGTAGGAGATCCGCCTGCCTCTGCCTCCATGCTGGGCTGTAAGGTGACCACTGCAGAATGGCCGTAGAAGGTCACTGGGATGTGTAGATGTTGGGTCTGGGCCAGAGCTATTTGAGCAGCTATGGTGATCAAGCTGTGTGACATTTTTACTCGAAAATTCTTAACAATAAAGTGCTTTTTATACATAAAAGACAAACAAATGAAAGAAAAGGAGAATCAGTGAGAGCTTCTGGAGCTCTGAGGGAGACAGTTACTGCTTAATGGTTACTGGGCTCCTGCCAGGGGTGATGAAAGGGTTTTGAAATGGCCAATGGGAATTGTTACTAACATCACAAATATCATTAATGTCACTGGCTGTACTGTTCTCTTTTGACTCGGAGGACATGTGCCTAGACCCCTGGTAGATTCATGAACTCCAGACCTAGATATAGCATGTATTTCCTATACATTTTCACATAGGATAAATTTTAACTTATAAATCATGAGCAACAAGGCTAACGGCACGGTTCAATGGGTAAAGGTGCTTGCTGCCAAATCTAACAACCAGAGTTCTATCCCTGGGACCTATATAGTGGGAGGGAAGAACTTACTCCTATTGTGGTACAAGGATTTCCTGTGGCACAAGGGCACCCTCTCCTGCACATACACAAACACACACACAAATAAATTAAATGTAATAAAATTTTAATTAGGCACAAAGAGATTAACAGCAATTAATTATAAAATAGAAAACAGCATATTGCTATAATAAAATCTCTCTCTCTCTCTCTCTCTCTCTCTCTCTCTCTCTCTCTCTCTCTCTCTCTCTCTGTCATTTCCAAAAACAGGGTTTCTCTGTATAGCCCTGGGTGACCTTGAAGACTAGGCTGGTCTTGAACTCATAGAGATCCACCTGCCTCTGCCTCATGAATGCTGGGATTAAAGGTGCATGCCACCACTGCCCAGCTATAATTTCTTTTTTTATGATTTCATTTTATTTATGTGCATGTGCATACATGGATCAGTGTGCGTGTGTCTGTGTCTGTGTAAGTGTATGTCCTAAAGTGTCTGCAGATGTCAACAGAGGCCAGAAGAGAATGACATGACAGATCCCTTGGAGCTAGAGTTACAGGAATTTCTGACGTGGATGGGAGGATCTGAACTCAGGTTCTCAAGACTGAGCTGCGAGAGATCTTAGCCCCGAGTCATCTCTATGGTCCCTATTGCAGTTTTCCATGACTAAGGAACCTAGGAACCATTCATTGCACGCTGCAGTCACAGCTGCTGTAGGAAGGCTGAGGCAGGAAATCCCGGCTCTTAGAGAGGGTTGGGAGGAGTTCAAGGTCATCCACAGTTTCACAGGGAATTTGAGGCCAGCCTGGACTTGAGGAAAACCTCTCTCAAATAAGCAAAAAACAAAAAGCTAGCTGAGAACAAAGATAAGGAAGACAATAACTATTTTTCATCATCAATGATGCAGTCAAGAAGATAGTTGAAAACGCACACAGGCTCATTCAGTCCTCATTTAGCCTCGCAGGCTAAAGCTGAAGGTTCTCAAGTTCCAGGCTAGCCTGGGATAAAGATCTTGTCTCAAAGCAGGCAGGTAGGGAAATAGAGGGAAATACTTTACAATGAGAAGTTCAGAGCCAAGTCAACAAGCACTGGGCTTACCAAGAAAGGATCCTGGTCTGGCATCCACTCAGCTCACTTCAAGTACATAAAAGAGTGAAAAAAGACAAAAGCTAGGCATGTAGCTCAAAGTACCGCGCCTGCCCAGAATTTCCCAGTGAGGGGCTGGGGGCGTGGCTCAGTGGTAGAGCCCCAGCCTAGAATCCCCCAGTGAGGGGCTGGGGGCGTGGCTCAGTGGTAGAGCCCCAGCCTAGAATCCCCCAGGGAGGGGCTGGGATATATCTCAGTTTAAGAGCCCTTGCCTACCAAGTACAAGGCACTGGGCTCCATCTCCAACACTTTACAACCGATGAACACAGGGGAAGAGGAAGGAGGGCTGTGGTTAGGCTGAGCTACTCCATTGTGGCAAGCAGAGCGACTGCACTGTGTTGGAGAGCTAGACACACTCCTGTAGCCAAGGAAGAGGACTGCTCTCTGTCTTCTGTCTGAAAAAGCTAAGGTTACCTGTGAACTCAGGATATGAAGGGCTACATTGGAAGCAGCCATCCTGAGGATTCCCGGTGTGTCCCATCACTAGATGTTCCTCCGAGAGACCTAACGTGGGATCCCTGAAAGATAGAGAAAGTCCTGGCAAGTGAGGGAGTCAGCTCTAATATGTGTGGGGGTCGGAGGGGGGAGGGACCAAGCAAGGTTCCATCTTACACCTCCTCCTGTATCTTCCCTCCTGCTCCTGCTGTAGCCAGTGGAGATGCTGGGAAAGAAGGGGACTGTGAAGTCTTAGCCCTTGTAAGGGAGATGGTTCCCCTTGCACACCCTGCCCACCATACAAGTCTCTACTTTGCCCTTGCAGGTAGTGGTTAATCATGGGAGACCCAAGGCTAGGCAGAATGCTCTGGCTTTTCTGGAAGGCAGTAAACTTCTGAGCATCCATCCCCCTCTCTTCCAGGAAAGCTAAGAAGAGGCAGGGTCCCATCCTAACCTCCCCACTAGTGCCCCTCCCCACCTCTCTCTCTGTCTTTGTCTCTCTCTCTCTTTCCCTCCCTTCCTCCCTCCCCAATGCCGGGTTACAGCCCTGCCCACCCCACCCCCCAATCCACACACACAGGTTCTTCGTCTTCCTCTTGACCTGACCTGCTGCAGATCTTACTTACACTCTTATGTAAATAACAAACATCCTGAATCTAAAAAGAGCTGTTTATTTCACCATTGGCCAAATCTGTGGGTTTTGCCAGACACTCTTGGTTGACTCTGAGTCTCAAGTGGATCTGAGGGTTGGGTGTGGTGGTGCACCCATGTGACACAAGCACTTAGGAGGCTGAGACAATGAGGTCACTGGTTCCAGACCAGTCTGAGCTACACTAAATACAAAATGACAGAGGATACACATTCCCCATCTGTTGTGACATTGTGTCCACCCTGGGGCACCGGCCACATGAAGGCCATCACCAGACTGTGTCTCTAGATCTCCCAACTCCCCAACTATGAAGACATTGAACTTTCCTCCCTCCCACCTACTCCTGACCTACCTCTTTCTTTTTGATATACTGCAGTAATTGTCAATTTGTGGGTCATGACTCCTTTGGGTATTAAATGACCTTTTCATAAGGGTCGCCTAAGACCATAGGAAAACACAGATAGTTACAAGTCGAAACAGTAGCAAAATTACAGTTATGAAGTAGCAATGAAAAATTTTATGGTTGGGGGTCACCACATGAGGAACTGTATTAAGGGTCTCAGCATTTGGAAGGTTGAGAACCACTGATCTAGGGTACCCTATAGGCTGCCTGCATGCAGCATGGGGACCTTAACTATGGGCCCTCTTTTTAATGCTTGAGTCACAGCTGTGAGCCACCATGCTTGGGGAATTGAACCTAGGACCCTATGCATACTAAACCATTATGCTAATAACTGAGTTCCTTATTTACTAGGCTGGGTATTTGTCTGGGGGTGGGATGGGTCTTCTTCTTCTTCTTTTTTTATTTTGTTTTATGCTTTTTAAAGACAAGGCCTCACTGTGTCCCCTTAGTCGTCCTGGAACTTGCTCTGTACACCAGGCTGGCTTTGAACTCCCAGAGATCTGTCTGCCTCTGATTCTTCATTGCTGAGATTAGAGGCATATGTTATGTCAACATGTCCACCCTGCCTGACTTTGAGAAAAAGCCTCATATAGCCAGGGCTGACTTTCAACTCCTGAGCCTCCTGTTCCGACCTCCCTAGTGCTGGGATTAAATAACATGGCACCACACTTGGAACTGTTTTCCATTTCTTTTTTTTTTCTTTTAATTTTTAAAATTACATTTACTCTCTCTCCGTGTGTGTGTCTCTGTGTGTGTATCTGTGTATGTCTCTGTGCGTGTCTGTGTCTGTGTGGTATATGTGTCTATGTGTGTATCTGCGTGTGTGTGTCACAGTACACAGAAGACAACTTTTGGAAGTCAGGTCTCTCCTCCCACAGTATAAAATGTGGGGATCGAACACAGTTTAACAGTCTTGGTAGCAAGTACTTTTAGCCACCTTGCTGGCTTCTCCTTTGCTTTATAAAGCTCCTTCCTTCCTTCCTTCCTTCCTTCCTTCCTTCCTTCCTTCCTTCCTTCCTTCTTTCCTTTCTGGCACAGGAGTGTGTGCCGGAAACTGCAACAATGCAGACTAAAATGGAGTGATGACAGTAATCAATGGAAATATCAACTGTAGCTCAGGGTAATGAAAAGAAAGCGACCAGACAACTCCTAGGGATGCACTGCAAATTCCAGACCAGCACTGCTCAGTGCTGCCCAAGGCGTTCGATCCAGGAGTATCTGAGAGACCATCAGGGCTAAGAAGCACTACAGGATACTGCAGTGAACTTTTGGGCAGTGTCCTGATGACACATCAGGTTAGAACATGCCTGTCAGAGTTCACCTAGATTAGAGGGCACCTGGGGTGGCTGCTCCACTCTAGTCCACGCATAGACTCTGATTTGAATCTTTATAATGTACTAGGGTCTGTTCTGCCCATTCTCCTGTTTTCTTTGCAGCGCTAATAATGGAACATGTAGTACACTAGCACTCTGCCTCTGAGGCACGCCCTCAGCCCCCCCTGGGGGATTCTAGGCAGAAGCTCTACCACTGAGCCACGCCCTCAGCCCCTCCCTGGGGGATTCTAGGCAGGGGCTCTACCACTGAGCCACACTCCCAGCCCCTCACTGGGGGATTCTAGGTAGGGGCTCTACCACTGAGCCACGCCCCCAGCCCCTCCCTGGGGGATTCTAGGCAGGGGCTCTACCACTGAGCCACACCCCAGCCCCTCACTGGGGGATTCTAGGTAGGTGCTCTACGACTGAGCCACACCCCCAGCCCCTCACTGGGGGATTCTAGGCAGGTACTTTGGTAGAGTCTGGGTATGTGGCTCAGTGGTAGAGCATCTGCCTAGTATCCCACATTACAGAGATGGGAGTGAAGTTCATGAATAACATCTGTGAGACTCTAGGTTCAACATCTGGTATTGACAAAAGCAAAAAAATAAACACACACACACACACACGCCTCTTCACAGCTCCAACAATAGAACAGAGAAGATGTCCCACCTTGGCCTCATCTCATCATACCCCGATCACAAGTGAACTTCTGCTTTCTGCAGTTTTGACCTGTCCCTGGGGAGAGACCTGCATGATGCTGAATGACAAGTGTGGAGATCAAAGACACCTAAATGGCTTGTGCTTGCCCCTGGGACACTTGAGAAAGGAGAGATGAAGGCAGCTGCAAGGATGGAAGTAGAACCCAGGACAGAAAGGGTAGCCAAGGTGTAGGATTCCCTAGTGACATTAGAATACAGCAAATGAAAACCTAGAGCAGGAGGACCGCAGAGAGGACTCCACAGGTACGCTTGTGGGCTACTCTTGGAGAGGACCCAAGTTCACATCCAAGCAGTCATTCGAGGAGGTGCACAACTGTCTGTGTGTCCATCCTCAAGGATCCGATACCTGTGGCCTCTGCTGGCACACTCGTGTGCATCTCCACACACAGAAACACAGAGAGACACGTAATTAATGAGAGCAGTGTGTGTGTGTGTGTGTGTGTGTGTGTGTGTGTGTGTGTGTGCTTAAGGTTTTATGTGTAAAGATGTTTTGCCTCCATATATGTTTATGAGTCAGAAGATGGCACTGTATCTGCTTCAACTGGAGTTACAGATGAATGATTGTGAGTCAACATACTGATGCTTAGAATCGAACCTGGGTCCTCTGGAAGAGCAGCAAGTGCTCTTAACCACTGAGCCATCTCCCCAACCCCTGATCACTTTTAAATACTTTTTCTACTGATGGTTCCATCTTTTGGTTCTTGAGATCCAGAGCAGACCCCAGGTCTTCTCTAGGTGGCATTTCCCCTGCTGGGTAATAAGGCCCATTGATAGTTCTTGATGGACAGCTGTACAGCTGGGCAGGCCTCCGAGTAGAACACCCTGGAAGGGAGACATACAAGCCTTGTAGTCAGGCAGAGATGAAATGTTCATTTCCAGTCACCTCCACCATGAGGCCTTCCAGGCCAGCATATGACTTCTGTCTACTCCTGTTTTATTTTTGAGACAGGGTCTCTTGTAGTCCAGGATGGCCTGAAGCTTACTTTGCAGCCGAGGTTGGCCTTTGCCTTAGGGTTTCTATTCCTACACAAATGTCATGACCAAGAAGCAAGTTGGGGAGGAAAGGGTTTATTCAGCTTACACCTCCACACAGCTGTTCATCACTAAAGGAAGTCAGGACTGGAACTTAAGCAGGTCAGGAAGCAGGAGCTGATGCAGAGGCTGTGGAGGGATGCTTCTCACTGGCTTGCTTCCCCTGGCTTGCTCAGCCTGCTCTCTTATAGAACCCAAGACTACAAGCCCAGGGATGGTACCACCCACAAGGGGCCCTCCCCCCTTGATCACTAATTGAGAAAATGCCTTACAGCTGGATCTCATGGAGGCATTTCCTCCTCTGAAGCTCCTTTCTCTGTGATAACTCCAGCCTGTGTCAAGCTGACACACAAACCAGCCAGTACAGCCTTGACTTCTTAATCCCTCTGATTCTACTCCCCAAGTGCAGTGATTACAGGTATGCACCAATACTCTTTGCTCTCCTGCGTTTAGACCCTGTTCACTGGGGTTCCAGTTTGGGTTTCCAGCCAGGAAGATAAAGCAGCAACATGAATGGATTTCCAGGGCCTGTGGGGTCCGAGTGGTACAATGCTGCCCTCTGGTGGCAATATGTAGTACTCTAAGTCCAGAGCCTGTGAGGAGAATCCAGAGGTGAGGAAAAAGTGGACAAAGAACACAATCTCAAACCTGGCTTCTGCCTTAAGGAGACACCACGTAAACAGTCCTGCCAGGATCTCATCCCATCCACCATGACTTTTGCCATGACTCACATCCTCAAAGATCCGGGGACAGACCACTGGGTTTCAGTCTGTGTGATCCTGAGACTTGCAAGCAGCATGGGTGTCAGTTTTCTCTCAGTTTAATCAGGAATGGAGGCGAGGAGGAGGAGGAGGAGGAGGAGGAGGCGGTTAACAGCCAGGAAAGCCACCAAATGCACACTCCACACCCGTTGAGCAATTGCGATTATGGCTGTCTGCAGAAATCAGGTGTTGGAAAGGGTCGTTAAGGGTTGCAGCTTCTAGAAGGTGATTTGGCATAGGATTTAAGTAAACCTGCTTTTACTTAGGACAAGATGTTATTAGGGGTCAATTCACTGGTTATATTCTTAAATAATAATGTTATTATTTACAGTGCAGGGATCGGAATCCGGGAACTGTACATGCTGGGCACGCATGTTCATTGTAAGTGACCTCACTGGTGGATTCTAGGCAAGTCTCTACCACTGTGCCCCGTAAGCCCTCAGTTGCTTTTGTCTTGGCTGTGTTTTGAGATAGAACATCACTATGTAGTCCTGGCTGCCTGGCACTTGACATGCAGACCAGGCTGGCCTTGAACTCATAGAAATCTGCTTGCCTCTGCCACCTGAGCACTGGAATTAAAGGTGCCTGGCATCATGGCTGGTGCCCTTAATTTTTTTTTCAGACAAGGTCTTGTGATATAGCCCCAGCTTGCTTTGAAATCTCTTCCCTCTGCCTCCTAAATACTAAGATTACTGGTATGTCCTACTGTACTCAGCTGGATATTGCTTCTTGTGGTTCTGGGCACCAAAACTCAGGCTTGTGCCTTTAGGCAAGTCCCATAGCCTGAGTCAGGCCTGCCCCCAGCAGCTCTCTCTGGGGCAGAGTTCAGAATCAGTCGATGGTGTGACTTGGCAGCTCTCAGTTTCTTTCACCTTCAAGTGAAAGAAAAAGCCTTGAAGTTAATTCCTAGCCAGGTAGACTAGAATGGCAACTTTCTTTATTCTAAAACAGACTCACATAACTTTCATAGTGGCCAAGGAGATCGGGTCTGTCTTAAGAGTTCAGTTATAAAAGGAGATTATAAGATTATTATAAGAACCAGGGGGTGAGAGGCAGGTGGACCTCTGAGAGTTGGAGGCCAGCCTGGTCTACAAACCAAGTTCCCGGACAGACAGGGATACACAGAGAAACTCTGTCTTGAAACAAAACAAAACAAGGAAAGGAAGGAAGAAAGAGAGGGAGGGAGGGAGGGAAGGAGGGAGGAGATATGGAAGGGAGGAGAGGGGGAGAAAGAGGAGAGGGGGTGAGAGAGAAGGAAGGAGGGGGAGGGAAGGAGGAAGAGGGAGAGAGAAAGAAATGGGGCGGAGAAAGAGAAAGGGGGTGGGGGGAGAAAAAGTAGTGTAGATAAAAGAAAAGAAAAAAGAAAAGACAGCCCAGGAGCAAGCGAAACTGGGAGGGAAGTGCCGAGAGCCTTAAGCAAACTGTGCGAAGTCCTTGGGGACCTGAGAGGTCGCCTGGGGACAGCCCACTCACTCATGAAAGGCCTTCTCTTCCCCTCCGGATGTGAGAATCAGGCAGCCCTGATTTGTTTTGAAACAGGAAATGAAATTAAGGTGCTGGGATCAAAATAAACACACCGACCTCGCGCTTATGAATATTCAAGCAAGCTGCTTAGGGGCGCGGTAGAGAGTGCGCATGCGCCTCCGGAGCGGCCCTTGTCCTGGGAGTGCGCGTGCGCGGCTGGCGCCCTCTTTGTCGTCATCAACACGAGCGGTGGCCAGCAGCGTTCGTGAAGAAGTACGGAAGCTGTTATGGCGAGTCCTGTTGCCACTTCTGTCAGACCGCCCAGGCCCAAGAAAGAGCCTCAGACTCTCGTCATCCCCAAGAATGCGGCAGAGGAGCAGAAGCTCAAGCTGGAGCGGCTCATGAAGAACCCGGTGAGTGGGAGTGGGCTCTACGGCCTGGCCGAGGCCGAGCTCCTTCACCCCGCCGCCAGATTGCGGAACGCTATATTCAGTACCCCTAGAGCAGGCCTGGGACGGAGAAGGTTACCCCGTAGAGAGAGCTTCGCTCCTGTGCTTGTCCTACAGCGTAGCTGCATGAGGGCTCTGTCCAGCCCTCCACACCCTCCTTTTTCTTAGTTTTCTCTTTGCGGTATTGTGGTGTTGCCCGTGCTATCCACGCTTTTTACTGAATCGGCTCTGTAGTATAGGCAGAACTCGTATCTGGGGTCCTTCTGCCATATCTTCCCAACTAGTTGGGATAACAGCCCTGCGTTACTATTCAGTATTGCTTCACAGCCCTTTCTATTTTAACTGTAATATGAACCAGAGCTGTGGGAGCTGGGCATGGTGGTGCACCCCTGCGATCCCAGCACTCTGGTGTCTGACACCAGAAGTTTGCTACAAATTGGAGGCAAGCGTGGTCTACATAGTGAGTTTCAGATCAGCTAGACAATGAGACCTATCTCAGAAACCAACAAAAAACAGAATTGATCGATGCCTTAGCAAAATTGTTCAACTTCTCCAAATAGCACCCATTATTAAAGAGGAATTGGAAGCCAAATTTGGCCCACATCACTCTTAACCTCTTAACTGGGCCTCATAAAACAAACAGCTCATATCTTTAACTAGAAGAGGTTGGCTCTTCTCTCTGTAGATTCCAGACTTGTGTAGCACAGGAGAACTAGTATGGCCAGGGCAGCAGAAGAGCAGTCAGTCAGCTCCAGATTTGAGAAGCCTGCTCATTTGAGATAGTCATAAGAGATGTAAACTTCCTCAGCAAGTTTATGTTCATAGATGCTTTTCTGTTTAACTGTGCCAGGACAAAGCAGTTCCAATTCCAGAGAAAATGAATGAATGGGCACCTCGACCTCCTCCAGAATTTGTCCGAGATGTCATGGGTAATGTCTCTTATGGGTGTATAATTTTTAAAGGGAAATATAAAACACTATTGTCTTTGATTGTCAAAAATACCTTTGATAGGTGTATTAGTTTGGGTTTTACTGCTGTGAACAGACACCAATGACCAATGCAAGTTTTATAAAAGACATTTACTTGGGTCTGGCTTACAGGTTCAGAGGTTTAGTCCATTGTCATCAAGGCAGAAGCATGGCAACATCCAGGCAGGCATGGTGCAGAAGGAGCTGAGGGTTCTACACCTTTATCCAAAGGAAACCAGGAACAGACTGGGCATCTTCAGGCATCTAAGAGGAAGATCTCTAAGCCCAACTCTACAGTGACACACTTCCTCCAACAAGGCCAGACCTTCTAATAGTGCCACTCCCTGGTGTCAAGCATATACAAACCATCACAATAGGAAAAATATTTTGTCTTTACAGTGGAGGAGTGCTGTGTTTTATGGTTTGGCACTAGACAATGGTTTCCCAGTTATTCTTTTGGTTTTGTTATGCTTCTTGTGGTTAAACTATTTTATTCAGAAGCTTAAAAAGATGGTAAAGGATCACATGATCAAACAAACAGACTAGTCAGGGAAGATCTTCCAGGCCCCCTCTATGATAAAAGTATTTTATTGTTGTTGTTTTGTTTTGTTTTTTTTGAGGTAGGGTTTCACTCTGTGGACCAGGCCGTGATTGAACCCATACCTCTCATGCCTCTGCCCCCTAAGTGCTGGCATCAGACACTTTCACCATTGTCCTAGTTAAGGTTTTATTTCTGTGATGAAACCCCATGTCCCACAGCAAATTGGGGAGGAAAGGGCTTATACTCCCATATCATAGTCCATCATTGGAGGAAGTCAAGACTGGAACCTGGAGGCAGGAGCTGATGCAAGAGGCCATGGTGGGTGTTCTTACTGGCTTGGTCGGCCTGCTTTCATATAGAACCCAGGACCACCAGCCCAGGGATGGCACCACCCACAATGGGCTGGGCTCTCCCCCACAATCACTAGTTAAGAAAATGCTCCACAGGCTGATCCTCTGGAGGCATTTTCTCAATTGAGGTTCCTGCCTACGACTTTAGCTTGTGTCAAATTGACATAAAACAAGCCAGCAGAATCATTGTACCTGATTTTCTCATTCTTTGAAATGATAAATTATGCTTTTTAAAAATGTATTTGTGTGTGCACATGTACGTGTGGACACTGCGGTGCCTGTGGAGGTCAGAGGAGTCAGTCCTCTTTTTCCACCATGTAGGTTCCAGTATGGAATTCAGGTTGTCAGGTTTGTCAGCAAGTACCTTTACCCATTGAGCCATCTTATCAGCATCCAGTTGTAATTTTTTCTAAGTGAAAGCACATTTGTTATATAGTAGTTACTATATACTAAGAAGAAGCAAATAGTAGAGGTTCAGAGATAGAGAGCTGGGCTGATAAGCTGGCTCAGCAGGTAAAAGTGCTTGCCAACAAACCTGACACCCTGAGTTTTGATCCATTGGGTCCAAGTGGAAAGAGAGAACTCCTGCAGGTTGTCCATGCCCTCCGAATTCATGTGGTACTCATTTCCTGCTCTACAAATAAACAGATGCATAAATATCAGTTTTCTAAAAAAGGTCAGACATAGTGAGTGCACTTGAATACAATCTCTCAGAAGTTAGGGTAAGTAGATCTCTTTTGGTTTGAGGCCTTCTTGATCTATATATAGAGTTCCAGGCCAGCTAGGACTACATAGTGAGTCCTTATTTCAATAAAAGGTAGGACTGGAAAGATGAGTTGGCAGTTAAGAGTGGGTACCTGCAGAGAACCCTAGTCTAATCCCCAGCATCCATACTGGCCAGCTCGTAGGTAGTTACAGCTGCTTGTAACTCAGGCTCTGGAGGGTCTTCTGCACTCAGTGGGTACTCCATGGACACCTGCAGTTATGCGCACAAACCCACAGGCTGACGCATGTAAAAACCACTTTTTAAAAAGGGCCACCTGCTGGGTAATGATTGCACATGCTTTAGTCCCAGTACTCAGGAGGCCGAGGCAGGCAGATCTCTGTGAGTTCGAGTCTACAAAGCAAGTTTCGGGACAGCCAGGGTTACACAGAGAAACCCTGTCTCAAGAAACCTAAATAAACAAACAAACAGGGCCACTTGATATTCCATCATTCCACATGAAACAAATACAGCCTTCTGAACCTCTCTATGGTCAAAACCATTTGCTCAAGGAAAACTGTTGCTTCCCACTTCTTTTCATCTGCGGTATCAGAAGTTTGTCAGCCAGCCACTAGGACTCTAGCAGGTCACTTGTGAGATCATGGAGGGATGCTGAGAGTCCTTCCTAAACGGCGGGTCTCTAAACTGAAGTCTGCTCCTGTTATGATCACTGTCACATAGAGCAGAAGTTTCCTTTAGTTTTGAGCCAACCGTTTGCTGTGTAGCTCAAGTTGGCCCTGAACTCTCAGTCCTCCTGCCTCAGCTTCTCAGTGCTATGATTGTAGACCTGTACCACCGACCGCTGCTAGCTTAGGGTGGGACTCTCAGTGACTTTATAGTCAGTATTCCTACAAATCGTCTACTAGCACGATGCGCCACACACCATCCTTTTACAGTATAAATAGAAAGACCCCAGGCATGTAGTACCTTCCCTTAGAGTTCTTACCTAGTCTCTGGGCTAAGTGCAGCTTGTGTCAGTGACCGCATTCATCTTTTCCCCTCCTCCTCTTTTGTGCGCCTGGAAATTAAACCTGGGGCAAGTGCTCTGCCAGTGTGTTCATTCCTAGGCCTCCTCACTGAGTCTCATCTAGAACTCTGGACTGTTCTGGCTGCAGGTTCCAGTGCTGGGGCTGGCAGTGGAGAGTTCCACGTGTATAGGCACTTACGGCGGAGAGAGTACCAGCGGCAGGACTACATGGATGCCATGGCTGAGAAGGTAAGTGAGCCACAGAACCTAGTGACTGCTCGTCAGGCTCGGCACTGCAGGCTGCTCTCACTAGAAGAGTGATGTGTAGGACACTGCAGGGTCCCTCCTCTCTCTAGGCCATTTGCCATGTAATGAGACAGTAAGTGGGGGCTCCACATGGTTGAGGATTTCCTCCTCTCTTTTCTCTGTTGGGCTGAATGCAGTTCACTGTGGTTGGTGTAAGTAATGTTGCCTGTTCAGTGTCTGCTTCTCAGAGAATTTGAGTTTTCTTGGTGCTTACATTTCTTCATCTCAGGTAACAAATAATTTATTATTTTTATAAGAGTTTAAGAATTGCTTTAGAAATTGTACTTTAAGAACCATTAAGAGTGCCAGGTCAGCTAGGCAGAGGTGGCACACATCTTTAATCCCAGAACTCCGGAGGCAGAGGCAGGTAGGTCTCTTGAGTTTGAGGCCAGCCTCATTTACAGAGTGAGTTCTAGGACAGCCAGTGCTACACAGAAAAACTCTTGTCTTGAAGAAACAAAAAAAAAAAAAGCCCAGAGTGCCAGGTGTGGTGGCTCATGCCTTTAATCCCAGCACTCAGGAGGCAGAGGCAAGAGGATCTCTGTGAGTTCCAGGCCAGCCAGGGTTACTAACTAGAGACTCTGACTCAAAAAACAAACAATAAACAAAAAAACGAACCTTGGGGTAGATTGGCATGGACCTGTATTCCCAGCTTCTCTGAGACTCAAGCTAGAGAATTTTTAGAGCCCAGGAGTTCAAGGTCAGCCTGGGCAACATAGTAAAATCTTGTCTCAAAACTGTAACAAGAGGAAGACTGAGAGATGGCTCAGGAAAGTGCTGACCTTAGTCTACAAAACCCAGGTGGGCCTGGGGAAGCAGCTAGTTGTGCTGGTGTGTGCTTATAATCCCATCGCTGAGGAGATGGATTCAGGCAGATGTTTGAGCATGACTTACTGCCAGCCTAGCCCGTGATCTTCAGGTCAGGTCCCAAAAAACAAGTCAGACAGCTTCCTAGGAGAGACATTTGAAGTCATGTGCACATGTGTGCTCTCACATGTCTGCCATCCTAAACATACATTCTCATGTACACGGATAAACACACACCTAAGCAGGTGTTGTGGGTGTGGTTTGCTTAGCATGTATGAGGGCTTGGATTTAGTCCTCAACACTGCAGAGTCATAGAGAGAACTACTGAGAGCATTCTGGGCTTGCTTTGTTCTGGTGTTTGTGGGTCTCACTAGCTTCTTCACCAGGCCAGAGCTCAAGCTTCTGTCTACCTCTTTTCTAGCCTTATGAGCACCAAGATTATAGACCATCTCTTACATGGGTTCTGTGGGTCCAAACTCATGGCCTTCCATTTCATGATGTTTCAAGAATTTTTGAGTTAGAGGGGACTAGGCAATATCTAGCCCCTCTCTCCAAGGTTCCAATAACAAACTAAAGTTCTCCCTGGGGAACCAGTGAGTTCCTAGTGCTGATTTACAGAGCATGTGAGGGGTTACTGATGGGAGCATGGGGGACCCAAAGGCACTGCACTGGAAAGTCTTCATCTAATGTGAAAGACGGTTTCCCCATAGCAGCAGAGAGAGGGCCTCCTTTTCCTAGTCTTCCCAGCCTATATCCTCTAGCTCCTCCCCCAGACCTCAAGCCTATGTGCAGTTGTGGCAGAACTACATAAACTGGTTGGGAAGGATGACTGAGTACTCAGATGAGGGTCCTGTGCTCCTCCTGTCCCCTCTTTCTGTGTGTGAGCAGGCCCAGCTGTGGAGATCTTTTACAGCAGGTACAGATGAATCAGGGATGGCAACTGCTTGGCCTGGAGGACAGCTGGACAGCACATTGCAAGGGCGGCCCACTGAGCCGCCTCCCCATCCTTATTGTTCTGCTTCTTTAATAGCTTCCTCCTGGGCTTCGTCCCCTAGTTCTTCTTTCTATTGAGCTCTGGTTAGTGGCTCAGGTGCAGGGTGTCAGAGCTGTTCCTGCCCTCACAGAGTCTCCTGGCTCATTCTCCTTCATATTCATGCTCTCCCTTCCTCCTCCTACCCCTCTTTCCCTCTCCTGGCTTTCCTCTCAGTCCTTGCTTTCTCTCCTCCCTCCATTTGCTGAATGCACCCACACCAGCTCCCGCCCTAGTTTCTCTTGCAGGCTGCATCTTACTTAAGTGCTGTCTCTGTGAACAGTGTTATTTTGCCATCTACTGCTGTGCATTGATTACCTGTCCCGCCTGGCGCAATCTTTTAAGGTTAAAGTGGCTCTGGGGACATGGGTGGTACATGGCACCCCTAGTGGTGTGCCTATAGAATTTGAACTCTTAAACTTAAAGCCTGTCCAGTCCAGGATGTCTGAGTGATAGAATGGTGGGTTTTTTGTTTTTTGTTTTTGTTTGTTTGTTTGTTTGTTTTCAGCAAAAACTGGATGCAGAGTTTCAGAAGAGACTAGAAAAGAATAAAATTGCTGCAGAGGAGCAGACTGCCAAGCGCCGGAAAAAGCGGTGAGATTCGTCCTGTGATCATTGCCGCCCGCAGGCTGGGAATGGGACAGTGGAGAGTGGGTAATGACCCAAGTCCTTACAGAAACTCACTTGCTGTTAGGGCAAGGGCCATGTTGTCACTACTAGGAAGGATTGTTTGAGCCAGGAGTTCAATCCCCAGAACCTATATGGTTCTTAAAAGCTGTCCTCAAGCTAGGCATGGTGGCACATGCAGGGGGAATCTCTGAATTTTAGGTTAGCCTGGTCTACAGAGTAAGTTCTAGGAGAGTTCCAGGAGAGCCAGGACTACACAGAGAAATCCTGTCTTGAAAAGCTAGAGAGAGAAAAGGAGGGGGAAAGGGGAGAGGGGAGGGAGAGGGAGAGAGGCAGACAGAGAGAGAGAGACACAGAGAGACAGAGAGAGAAGAAAATAAATAGACTAGAAAGATAACTATAACTTAGTAGTTATGAGTGTTTGCTACTTAATCCCGAGACCAGAGTTCAGATCCCAGAGTCTATGCGACATATCACATGTCCTGCAAGTGCCAGTAACTGAAGCTCCAAGGAATCGAATGCCCTCTTTTTGCTTCTGTGTGTATGCAAGTGCATGCACACTCACACATACACACACATACACACACACACACACGCACACACGTATACACAAGTCACATGAGAAGTTTTGTTAAAAGAGTTTCATGGGGGCTGGAGAGATGGCTCGGTGGTTAGGAGCACTGACTGCTCTTCCAAAGGACCTGAGTTCAACTCCCAGCAACCACATGGTGACTCACAACCATCTGTAATGGGATCTGATGCCCTCTTCTGGTATGTCTGAAGACAGTGACAGTATACTCACATACATAAAATAAGTAAATCTTAGAAAAAACGTTTCATAAATTCAGTGTTCAGATGTAGAAAGGAAACCAAGGCAGGAGGAGTGAAGTGCGTGAGGCCAGCCAAATCTCCACAGCAAAACTGTCTCAAAAGGCAGACAAAAGCAAAATGCAGAGTGAGGGAGACACAGAGACCCACATAGTCACCAAAGTTCCAGTTTGTATTTTTAAGAGATCTATAACAGGCTGAAGGACAATAAGGGATGTGTAACTTCTGAGGTAATGTAAGAAATCACTCCTCTCAGCCTTGCTCATCTTGGGGCCTACCCATAGCCCCTGTAGGTTATGTAACTGAACTTTGTGTCATCTGTTTTAAGAGTTTCTTTTTTTACTTTTTTTTTTTTTTTTTTAAAAAGTCTTTATTAGATAGCTAGCATTAAGCACAAAACTACATTCTAGGACAGTTTCTTTTTTTCTTTTTTCTCTTTTTATTTTATTTTAGATTTATTTGTTTATTTTATGTATGTGAGTACACTGTCACTCTCTTCAGAGACACCAGAAGAGGGCATCAGATCCCATTAAAAATGGTTGTGAGCCACCGTGTGGTTGCTGGGAATTGAACTCAGGACCCCTGGAAGAGCAGTTAGTGCTCTTAACCACTGAGCTGTCTCTCCAACCTGAGAGTTTCTTTTTTTAAAGATTCATTTTATTTTTTAATTATGTGTGTCTGAGTATGGGTTTGTGCACATGAGTGCAGTGTCCATGGAGGCAAGAAGAGGGCATTAGATCCTCTGGGGCTACAGTTACAGGTGGTTATGAGTGCCCAACATCAGAGGGGTGGGACCTCTGGAAGAACAGCAGATGTAAGCCACTGAACCATATATTTACACATTTGTTTGTGTGGGTTAATGTGTGTGTGTGTATGACTGACACATGTGTGGAGGTCAGAAGACACTTAATTTTTAGTGTTTCTTTTTTGTTTTATTTTTCTTTTGTTTTTGTTTTTGTTTTTATTTTTTTTTGAGATGGGGTTTCTCTGTGTAGCCCTGGGTGTCCTGGAACTTACTCTGAGGACCAGGTTTGAACTCAGAAATCCACCTGCCTCTGCCTCCTGAGTGCTGGGATTAAAGGTGTGTGCCACCACCACCTGACTCCACTTGTCTATTTTTTTGAGACAGGGTTTCACTATGTATCACAGCTGGCCTTGAAAAGGCTGTTTTATTTTTATATGTATGTGTGGGTTTGTGCATCTGAATAGGATGCTCACTGGGGCCAGAGGAGGAACTGGAGTTGCAGGCAGTCATGAGTTAGTTACCTGACGTGGACACTGGGAACTGGACTTGAGTCCTCTAACTGTTGAGCCCATCTCTCCAACTCCTGTTACTGTAACATTTGTGTTGTTATCAAGATAGCAAAAATTGATGTTCTTTCTGAAAACAGCCACTAAGATAACCACTGTCTATGTCTTCCATGTGCAGCCAGAAGTTAAAAGAGAAGAAGTTACTGGCAAAGAAGATGAAACTTGAACAGAAGAAACAGAAGGAAGGTGAGCCGTGTCCACATTTCTCTCAGTGCCAGTCACCATCACTGAGACGGCAGTAGCAGTGACCTGTAGTAGGGAACAGTTAACATAGCCAGGCGTGGTGGCACACACCTTTAATCCCAACACTTGGAAGGCAGAAGTTGGTGGATCTCCAAGTTTGAGGTTAGCCTGGTCTACAGAGTGAGTTCCAGGACAGCCAGGGCTACACAGAGAAGCCCTGTCTCCAAAGAACCAAAAAGAAAAGACAGGCCAGACTGGCTTCTGCAGAGAGGGAAGCCGCTGGCTCGGAGGAGGCCAGTGGAGGGGCTTACTGGACCCCTGGTTCCCAGTGTCGCCCCTCTGACTCTGCCCTCATACTGCATGCTCCTCAGGTCCCTCAGCTGACCTCAGCTGACCTCAGCTGACCTCCAGCTGTTCTCTACCTTGCTTTTTTTTCCCCAGGAGGAAGGATTGAAGAGCCCTCCCATCATTTGTAGTGAAGCCTTTTGTTTTGTTATGTGTACTACATATATGCACGTGTGTGTTTGTACATGTGAGCACATGCCCATGGAAGCCAAAGGCCAATGTTAGGTTCTTCTTTAAATTGCTCTCACATAGCTTCTTGGCCTTTTGGCTAAGATCAAGTGTAAACTGCTCTCGCTAAGCCTGGCTACTAGCAAGCCCCAGGGAGCCTCCTTGCTCTGTCTCCCTAGGCTGGGATTACAAGCACACACTGCCATGCTTGCTTTTCCATTGGTGCTGGGGATCCAAACTCAGGTCCATACGCTAGCCAGGCAAGTCTTTTTACTAGCTGGTACATCTCCTAGTCCTCTTGGTTTTTAGATTTTTTTGCAACAGCGTCCGTGTAGCCAGCTTGGCTTGGTCTCACTATATGGCGAAGGTTGATTGTGAACTGACCCTCCAGGTTCCACCGCCTGAGAGCAGGTGTTGGGCCTCGCCTTCTACCACTTGTGAGTTTCAAAGATCAGGTCGTCAGGCGTGACAGCAAGAGCCTTCTCCCACAGAGCCATCTTACCAGCCCTGTCTATTGTGGGTTTATTTATGTATTATTATTTGTTGGTTTGTTTTGCTTGATGTAGTCTCATGTAGCCCAGGCTGGCTTGCACTCCTGACCCTCCTACCTCTACCTTCCAAGTGTGATTACAGACCTGCATGGTTATGTGTTGCTAGCTAGCTCCATGCCGTTTCATAGACTTCATGTTGCTGCTCTGTGGACTCCTGTACACAGGCTGCTTTCATAGTCGACTTAACTGTCTCACCACCTTAAACAGGATGTGGGAGTATCCCTCCAGAGATGTTTCTTCACTCTTGCATATATTTTGTCAAGTTGAGTGGAAAAATTGTTTCTGTTCATTTGCAGTTCCTAATTGGCTACCCACAGGCTGCCTCTTCCCTCATGATGTCTCCATTTTGTGGTTGATCCTATCTTGTGAATTTTGTTTCAATGACGTGGTTTATAGGGAAGTTCTAAAAGCTTCCATTAGATTATAATGTATGCTTTCCACTTTTTTGCTGCAGTTTCTACCTTTCCATTCATTTTTTTTTACATTTTTAAAATTTTTTATTGAATATATTCTTCATTTACATTTCAAATATTATACCTATTCCCGGTTTCTTCCCTCCCAGAAAACCCCCAACCCATCCACCCAGCCCCTGCCTCCAAGAAGATGCCCCTCCACCCACCACACTCACACCTACCACCCTTTGATTTTCCCACGCTGGGGCATCTATCGAGCTTTTGTAGGACAAAGGGCCTCTCCTCCCACTGATGCCCAATAAGGCATTCCTCTGCCACACTTTTGGCTGGAACCACGTGTAGCCCTTGGTTAATGGCTTAGTCCCTGGGAGCTCTGGGGCGTCAGGTTAGACTACATCATCGTTCTTCTCATGGGGCTGCAAACCCCTTCAGCCCCTCCAAACCTCCCTCCAACTCCTCCATTGGGGACCCCGTGCTCAGTCCAATGGTTTGATGCTAAGATGGACCTCTGTGTCTGTAAGGCTCTGGCAGAGCCCCTTGGAGACAACCATAACAGGATCCTTTTGGCATGAACTTCTTGTCATCCATAATAGTGTCGGGGTTTGGTGACTGTTTATAGAATGAATCCCCAGGTAGGACAGTCTCTGGGTGGCCTTTCCTTCTGTCACATACAGACTCTCAGCAACAGAATCAGTGCCAGTTGTTGACACACTCAGCCACAGCCAAGGGTTCAGGGTCCAGAATCTGGAATTATTTTTTAATTATTATTTTGTTAGATTTATTTATTTATTTATTTTATTAGGTATATTCTTTATTTACATTTCAAATGATTTCCCTCTTACTGGTGTCCCCCCCCCCAAAAGTCCCATACGCCCTCTTCCCTCCCCTTGCTCCCCAACCAACCCACTCCTACCTCCCCTTCCTGGTATTCCCCTACACTGCCACATTGAGCCCTTCCAGGACCAGGTGCCTCTCCTTCCTTCTTCTTGGGTATCCTTTGATATGTGAATTGTTCCTTGGGTATTCCAAGCTTCTGGACTAATATCTGCATATCAGTGAGTGCATATCATGTGTGATTTTTTTGTGAATGGGTCACCTTACTCAGGATGACATTCTCTAGTTCTACCCACTTGCCTAAGAATTTCATGAATTCATTTTTTTTTGTTTTTTTCTTTTGATTTATTTATTTATTATATGTAAGTACACTGTGGCTGTCCTGAGACAGCTCCAGAAGAGGGAGTCAGATCTCATTACAGATGGTTGTGAGCCACCACGTGGTTGCTGGGATTTGAACTCAGGACCTTCGGAAGAGCAGTCAGTGCTCTTAACCACTGAGCCATCTCTCCAACCCCGAATTCATTGTTTTTAACAGCTGAGTAGTATTCCATAGTATACCACATTTTCTGTATCCATTCTTCCGTTGAGGGACATCTGGGTTCTTTCCAGTTTCTGGCTTTTATAAATAAGGCTGCTATGAACATAGTGGAGCATGTGTCCTTACTGCATGTTGGAGAGTCCTCTGGGTATATGCCCAGGAGTGATATAGCCGGATCCTCTGGGAATGTCATGCCCAGTTTTCTGAGGAACCGCCAGACTGCTTTCCAGAGTGGTTGTACCAGCTTGCAATCCCACCAGCAGTGGAGGAGTGTTCCTCTTTCTCCACATCCTCGCTAGCACCAGCTGTCTCCTGAGTTTTTGATCTTAGCCATTCTGACTGGTGTGAGGTGAAATCTCAGGGTTGTTTTGATTTGCATTTCCCTGATGACTAAGGATGTTGAACATTTCTTTAGGTGTTTCTCAGCCATTCGCTATTCCTCAGGTGAAAATTCTATGTTTAGCTCTGTACCCCATCTTTTAATAGGGTTATTTGGCTCTTTGGAGTCTAACTTCTTGAGTTCTTTGTATATATCGTATATTAGCCCTCTGTCGGATGTAGGGTTGGTAAAGATCTTTTCCCAATTTGTTGGTTGCCATTTTGTCCTTTTGACAGTGTCCTTTGCCTTACAGAAACTTTGTAATTTTATGAGGTCCCATTTGTCAAATCTTGATCTTAGAGCATAAGCTATTGGTGTTCTGTTCAGGAAATTTTCCCCTGTGCCCATGTGCTCAAGGCATTTCCCCAGTTTCTTTTCTATTAGTTTCAGTGTTTCTGGTTTTATGTAGAGGTCCTTGATCCACTTGGACTTGAGCTTAGTACAAGTAGATAAGAATCGATCGATTTGCATTCTTCTGCATGCTGACCTCCAGTTGAACCAGCACCATCTATTGAAAAGGCCATCTTTTTTCCACTGGGGTGACCATAGGTGTGTGGGTTCATTTCTGGGTCTTCAATTCTGTTCCATTGATCTACCTGCCTGTCACTGTACCAATACCATTCAGTTTTTAACACTGTTGCTCTGTAGTACTGCTTGAGGTCAAGGATACTGATTCCCCCAGAAGTTCTTTACTGTTGAGAATAGTTTTAGCTAACCTGGGTTTTTTGTTATTCCAGATAAATTTGATAATTGCTCTTTCTAACTCTATGAAGAATGGAGTTGGGATTTTGATTGGGATTGCATTGAATCTGTATATTGCTTTTGGCAGGATAGCCATTTTTACTATATTAATCCTGCCAATCCACGAGCATGGAAGATTTTTCCATCTTCTGAGGTCCTCTTCGATTTCTTTCTTCAGAGACTTGAAGTTCTTGTCATACAGATCATTCACTTGTTTGGTTAGAGTCACACCAAGATACTTTATATTTTTTGTGGCTATTGTGAAGGGTATCATTTCCCTAATTTCTTTCTCAGCCTGTTTATCCTTTGAGTATAGGAAGGCTACTGACTTGCTTGAGTTGATTTTATATCCGGCCACTTTGCTGAAGTTATTTATCAGCTGTAGGAGTTCTCTGGTGGAGTTCTTTGGGTCGCTTAAGTATACTATCATATCATCTGCAATTAGTGATACTTTGACTTCTTCCTTTCCAATTTGTATCCCTTTGACCTCCTTTTGTTGTCTAATTGCTCTAGCTAGAACTTCAAGTACTATATTGAAAAGATATGGAGAGAGAGGGCAGCCTTGTCTAGTCCCTGATTTTAGTGGGATTGCTTCAAGTTTCTCTCCATTTAGTTTGATGTTGGCTACTGGTTTGCTGTAAATTGCTTTTACTATGTTTAGATATGGGCCTCGAATTCCTGATCTTTCCAAGACCTTTAACGTGAAAGGATGCTGAATTTTGTCAAACGCTTTCTCAGCATCTAATGAGATGACCATGTGGTTTTTTTCTTTTGAGTTTGTTTATGTAGTGGATTACATTGATGGATTTCCTTATATTGAACCATCCCTGCATCCCTTGGATGAAGCCTACTTGATCATGGTGAAAGATCGTTTTGATGTGTTCTTGGATTCAGTTGGCAAGAATTTTATTGAGTATTTTTGCATCGATATTCATAAGGGAAATTGTTCTGAAGTTCTCTTTCTTTGTTGGATCTTTGTGTGGTTTTGGTACCAGCGAAATTGTGGCTTCATAGACCGAGTTGGGTAGTGTTCCTTCTCTTTCTATTTTGTAGAATAGTTTGAAGAGTATTGATGTTAGGTCTTCTTTGAAGGTCTGATAGAATTCTGGTCCTGTGCTATTTTTGGTTGGAAGACTTTCAATGATCACTTCTATTTCTTTAGAGGTTATGGGACCATTTAGATGGTCTATCTGATCCTGATTAAACTCTGGTAGTTGGTATCTGTCTAGGAAATTGTCTATTTCCTCCAGATTTTCCAGTTGTGTTGAGTATAGGCTTTTGTAGTAGGATCTGATGATTTTTTTAATTTCCTCAGTTTCTGTTGTTATTTCTCCCTTTTCATTTCTGATTTTGTTAATTTGGATACTGTCTCTGTGCCCTCTGGTTAGTTTGGCTAAAGGTTTATCTATCTTGTTGATTTTCTCGAAGAACCAGCTCCTGGTTTTGTTGATTGTTTGTATAGTTCTTTTTGTTTCTACTTGGTTAATTTCAGCCCTGAGTTTGATGATTTCCTGCCTTCTGCTCCTCTTGGGTGTATTAGTTTTTTTCTGTTCTAAAACTTTCAGGTGTGCTGTTAAGCTGTTAGTGTATGCTCTCTCCAGCTTCTTTTTGGTGGCACTCAGAACTATGAGTTTTCCTCTTAGCATTGCTTTCAATGTGTCCCATAAATTTGGGTATGTTGTGCCTTCATTTTCATTAAACTCTAAAAAGGTTTTGATTTCTTTCCGTATTTCTTCCTTGACCAAGGTATCATTGAGTAGAGCATTGTTCAGCTTCCTTGTGTATGTGGGCTTTCTGTTGTTTTTGTTGCTGTTGTCCCTTACTCTGTAGTGATCTGATAGGCATAGAATTAGTTCGATTTTTTTTTTATCTGTTGAGGTCTGTTTTGTGACCAATTATATGATCAGTTTTGGAGAAGGTACCATGAGGTGCTGAGAAGAAGGTATATTCTTTGGATTTAGGATGAAATGTTCTATAGGATATCTATTAAATCCATTTGGTTCAAGCCTCTGTTAGTTTTACTGTGTCTCTGTTTACTTTGTGTTTCCCTGATCTGTCCATTAAGGAGAGTGGGGTGTTGAAGTCACCCACAATTATTGTGTGGGGTGCGATGTGTGCTTTCAGCTTTAGTAAGGCTTCTTTTACGAATGATGGTGCCCTTGTATTTGGAGCATAGATGTTCAGAATTGAGAGTTCTTCCTGGTAGATTTTTCCTTTGATGTGTATAAAGTATCCTTCCATGTCTTTTTTGATGACTTTTGGTTGAAAGTCTATTTTATCAGATATTAGAATGGCTACTCCAGCTTGTTTCCTGGGACCATTTGCTTGGAAACTGTTTTCCAGCCCTTTACTCTGAGGTAGTGTTTGTCTTTGACACTGAGATGCGTTTTCTGTATGCAGCAAAATGTTGAGTCCTGTTTTATGTATCCAGTCTGTTAGTCTGTGTCTTTTTATTGGGGAATTGAGCCCATTGATGTTAAGAGATATTAAG
Source organism: Tokudaia tokunoshimensis (assembly GCA_036184795.1). Lineage (NCBI taxonomy): Eukaryota > Metazoa > Chordata > Mammalia > Rodentia > Muridae > Tokudaia > Tokudaia tokunoshimensis. Next base: position 26,233,632 of record BTHU01000006.1, on the reverse strand, counting down.
GAAAAGTGATTGTTGTTTCCTGTTATTTTTGATGTCATTTTTATGTTTGTGTGGTTATCTTTTTTTGGGTTTGTTGGAATAGGATTAATTTCTTGCTTTTTCTAGTGTATAGTTTCTCTCCCTTTGTTGGTGTTTTCCATTCATTATCCTTTGAAGGGCTGGATTTGTGGAAAGATACTGTGTAAATTTGTTTTTGTCATGAAATACCTTGGTTGCTCCATCTATGGTAATTGAGAGATTTGCTGGATATAGCAGTCTGGGTTGGCATTTGTGTTCCCTTAGGGTCTGTATGACATCTGTCCAGGCTCTTCTGGCTTTCATAGTCTCTGGTGAGAAGTTCAGTGTAATTCTGATAGGTCTACCTGTATATGTTACTTGACCTTTTTCCCTTACTGCTTTTAATATTCTTTCTTTGTTTAGTACATTTGGTGTTTTAATTATTATGTGACGGAAGGAATTTCTTTTCTGGTCAAATCTATTTGGAGTTCTGTAGGCTTCCTGTATGTTCATGGGCATCTCTTTCTTTAGGTTATGGAAGATTTCTTCTTTAATTTTGTTGAAGACATTTACTGGCCCCTTGAGTTGGAAATCTTCACTCTCTTCTATACATATAATCCTTAGGTTTGGTCTTCTCATTTTGTCTTGGATTTTCTGGATGTCTTGGGTCAGGAGTTTTTTGCATTTTTCATTTTTTTTTTGACTGTTGTATCAATGCTTTCTATGGTATCTTCTGCATCTGAGATTCTCTCTTCTATCTCTTGTTTTCTGTTGCTGATGCTTGGATCCATAACTCCTGACTTCTTTCCTAGGTTTTCTATGTCCCGAGTTGTTTCCCTTTGTGATTTCTTTATTGTTTCTACCTCCATCTTTAGATCATGGATGGCTTTGTTCAATTCCTTCACCTGTTTTGTTGTGTTTTCCCTTAGTTCTTCAAGGGCTTCTCCCTGTTTACTTGTGGTCTCCTGTATTTCTTTAAGGGAGTTATTTATGTCCTTGAAGCCCTCCATCAGCATCATGGGCAGTGCTTTTAAATCCAGTTCTTGCTTTTCTGGTGTGTTGGGGTATCCAGGACTTGCTGTTGTTGGAGAACTTGGTTCCGATGGTGCCATGTAGCTTTGGTTTCTGTTGGTGGTGTTCTTGCATTTGCCTTTTGCCATCTGGTTATCTCTGGTGTTAGCTGGTGTTGCTGTCTCTGACAGTGGTTTCTCTGTGCTCCTGGGAGACCTGTTCTCTCTGTGTACACTGATATGTCAGTACTTCTGCAAGTCCCACTCTCTTATAGTTGTATTAGGTATGTACCTCTGTGGCCCTGATCAACTCTGGGTGCAGGCGGTAATCAGAAGACTCCTATCCCAGTCTGTTCCTAGGCTCTTGTGTCCTCAGGGTTTCAGGCTGTTTCCTCTTAGCAGCAGGGGTGGTCCTATTGTACCACTGTGTCTCTTTGCATTCCTGAGTGGTTAGTTACCTCCTTGTATCCCTTGGATATGGTACCCAGTGGCAGAAGATGATTCCTCTGCTCTGCAATACAGGTCTCTCCTGTGCTGGCTGACTCCTCCGAGCAGCTGGGTAGACAGTTGGCTTCCTGTGCCACTTGGAAATGGTGCACTATGGCAGAAGATGGTCCCAAATCTGGGAACAGAGCCAGAAATCTCCTGCCAGACTATTCAGGATGGGGTCCTCTGCTCTGCAATGCAGGTCTCTCCTGTGCTACCTGATTCCTCCACACAGCTGGGTAGATGGCTGGCTTCCTGTGTCACTTGGAGATGCGCTGGAGTCCCTGTCTGGTCTATCACCAGAGCAAATATGGCAGAGACTGTGGCGCTCCCTCCAGGCGCTGATCACTCTGCAGGGCAAATGTCCCACAGCAGAGCTATCGCACAGATGACCACAGAGTTGCCCAGCTCTTGGGTGCAGGCAGCACTCTAGCTGGCTGTGTCCCAAGCGATGTTATACTCGGGATATCTCTGTGTACCTGGAGTCCCTGTCTGCTCTGTTGCCGAAGCAAAGATGGCGGAGGCTGCTGCACTCCCTTCAGGCGCGGGTCACTCTGCAGGGCAGATGTCCCACAGCAGAACTGGCACCCAGACGACCACAGAGCTGCCCAGCTCTTGGGCACAGGTGGAACACTAGCTGGCTGTGTCCCAAGCGATGTTATACTTGGAAAATCTCTTTTTACTTGGAGTCCTTGTCTGGTCTAGCACCGGAGCAAAGATGGCAGAGGCTGCGGTGATTCCTCCAGGCGCTCCCATTCATTTTTTAAAATACTTTTTTGTTTCTGTTTTATTTTCGAGATAGGGTCTTTCTGTATAGCCCTGGCTTTCCTGGAACTCATTATATACACCAGGCTGGCTTTGAGCTCACAGAGATCCATCTACATGCTGGGATTAAAAAGGGAGTATACCGCATCTCCATGCCTGATGGATCTCTGTAAGTTCAAGGACAGCCTGGTCTACAGAGCAAGTTCTAGGACAGCTGGGGCTACACAAAGAAACCCTGTCTTGGGGGGAAGAAAAAGACCTTGTCTCAGTTGCTTGGGCTGGGGATGTAGCTCAGCTGTAGATTGCTTGCCTAAGGTACAAGGAGCCTGGCTTCCATCCCTAGCACCACATAAAAACTGGTCCCTGGTTATGGGTATCTCTGGTCTCAACCCTCATGAGTTGGAAACAGGGTCTGAAGTTCAAAATTATCCTCAGAACTGCATTGAATAAATGTCATCATTGGCACTGTACACGGACTACCTATGCATGTCAAGAAATGCCTGGTTGTGTGCACTTGATGTTGATAAAAAGAGAAGAAATAAGCCTGTGGATCTTCAGCAGTAGCTTACATGCCTGTCTTCCCACCTTTCTGATTATATCCTTATTTTCATTTTGTGAAAGAGTAAGATTTTCTAGTTGCCTGGTTGAAGTGAATAGAAGTTAATACAGTGCTGCCTGAGTGTGCCACAAGGTGGTCCCAGCACACCACGGAGCTCCTGCTGGGTTGGCATTGACCCATCTGAAGTTCTCTGGCTCCTCTTAAAAAGGGGTTGGGAGCGGGGCAGGAAGGGCAGCTGCCTACGGCCGTGTTCTGTGCCATGTAGTAACTCAGCACCCTGCAGTGTGGGACATGGTTTGAGTGACAGCACCTGGTTGACTGTGAGCCAATTTGAGTCCTTCTGAGTCCCTGATTGCTGCAGTGATGTGTCTGAATCAGTTTTGCTTCCCTAGCACAGCTGCCTCCCAAGGGACTCTGGGGTGACTTTAAGGCTCTCTGTCACTGGACACAACTAGAGCTCTTGGCTAGACTCAGTGCTGACTGCACCTTGGCCTCTGTTTCTCTTTGGAGGATGCAGCCGCTGCCTAGTACATCAGAGGCAGCCGTCTCCTCTTGATGATTGCTTGAAAGGCATCTCCTGGCACTGCCAGATGTCCCCCAGTCAGAAGGGCACAGAATTCCCTTTGAGTTAGTGATGTTCTCTAGAGGCAGTCTGTCTAGATGGCTTCTAGTGTGTGCTTTGGACCAGCATTCAGAGCCACAGGATTAAGTGTGTAGTGGACTGGAAAGCTGCCCTGTTCTTTGTCCTTTGATCATGAAGCCATTGTATGCCCAGCTCGGGAATCTTTAGAGGGCATTGAAGAGGTGTGCAGAATGATAGTGACCTATTACCCTTACTAAAACAATAGCTAATGGATTGCTGGTTTTCTCTTGCTTTCAGTTTCACGCATGTGCCTTGTTCTTGTTAACACTGCGCTGTTCTATTTACCAAAGAACTTGAATCACAGGCCGTTTCCCATGACCTTGCAGTTCCATAGTACTAGAGGATTTTGTTTTGCTCTGCTTTGGGGTAGAGGATGTTTTGTTTTGTTTGTTGCCTGTCCATTCCATAATGGGGAAAACAAAAACAAATACCCTATCATCTTCTTTGTACTCAGTGATATGTCTGTAAGCTGAATAAAGTCCCCAAATGGGGTACACTGTGGCTCGGGGGCTAAAGGTGCTTACTAACAAGCCCGAGGACCTAAGTTCAATCCTCAGGCCCTCAGGGAAGGAGGAAAGGACTCCCTTAGTTTGTCCTCTGACCCCCAACATGTGTCATAGCATACATGTGTACACAGACACAAAAATATATAAATATATATATAAGATAATAAATCTTTGGGGCTGGAGAGATGACTCAGCGGTTAAGAGCACTGACTGCTCTTCTGAAGGTCCTGAGTTCAAATCCCAGCAACTACATGGTGGCTCACAACCATCTGTAATGAGATCTGATGCCCTCTTCTGGTGTGTCTGAAGACAGCTACAGTGTACATAGGTACAATAATAAATAATAAATCTTTTTAAAAAAAGATAATATATCTTTAACTCCTGGATTTAAAGTACTGTGTGAACTAAATAGTAAAGAGTATGAAAGGTGGGGCTGGTGAGTTAGATTACTTAGTAGGTAAATGACTTGCCACCAAACCTGACAACTGAGGTCAGTACCCAGAACCCATGTAGTAGAGGAAAGAACTGACTCCTGACTTCCATGTGTGCTTTGGCGCACACCCACACATGTACACAGTAGAGAAGTTAATATTTAAAAAAGTAACGGAAGGAAGTAACTGAAAAGAAAATATCAGAGCAAGTTTGGTACTGTGATTCCAGCACCCAGGAATTGCCTGGAGTTTGAGGAGAGTGTAGATTGTTAGAAGATCCTGTCTCAAATAAATTCACAATGTCAAAATGCCTTCCTCCAAAAAGATTACTATTCCTTCTTTATGTTGTGGGGGAGTAAGTTTTTTAGACAGGGTAATCTGTGGTGCTGTGATTGACAGTGGCTCACAGAGGTTCATGTCTGTGGGTGCTTAGCCATCAGCTGGTATGGTTTGAAAAGTTAGGTCTGACCTTGTTGGGTAGGTGTATCCATCTCGGAGGAGGTGTGCTTGTTGCTGGGGGTGGACGTTGGGATTTAAAAGGCCCGAGTGAGGCCCAGTGTCGGCTCTCTGCCCATTGCCTGAAGATCAGGATGCCTGTGCTCAGTGCTTCCCAGCACCCCCTGCCTGTGTGCCAGCCTGCTCCCTGCCATGGTGGGCATGGACTAAGCCCTGGGAACTCTAATCGAGTTGACTTGGTCATGGTGTCTCTCCACGGCAATAGAACACTGACTGAGACTGGGTCTTTGTTTGTAGTCCTGGCTGGCCTTGAATTCACAGCAGTCTACCTGCTTCTGGTTCCTAGCACTGGGATTAAATGCATAGACCACCATGCTCAGATTTGGTGGTGGTGTTGGTTTTTCGAGATAGGGTTTCTCTGTGTAGCCCTGGATGTCCTGGAACTCACTCTATAGACGAGGCTGGCTTCGAATTCAGATTTACCTGTTTCTGCTTCCCAGGAGGCCACCACCACCTGGCCAGATTTTGTTTTATTTTATTTTTTTTTAAGATTCAGGCTGATTTTAAATTCACTGTGTAGATGGGTATGGCTTTGAACTTCTGATCCTCTTCCCTCCGCCTCCTGAGTGGTGGAATCGCAGATCGCAGGTGTGTGCTTCCAGGCTCAGGGCTTATGTACATATATGGTTTGCGGATTTGTTTGTTTTGGGCAGTGGTTGATTGCCAGCTTTTTTTTTTTTTAAAGTTTTGTGTGTGTGTGTGTGTGTGTGTGTGTGTATGTGTGTGTGTATGGAGGGGGGTTACTGTTTGTAAGTATGTACATATGGGTGTAGTTGCCCACAGAGGCCAGGAGAGGGCATTCTTTTCCTTGGAGCTAGAGTTAGAGTTGTGAATCGTCTCTGTGGGGACTAGGAAATGAGTTAAGGGAAGAGTAGTAAACGTGCTTAGCTGCTGCACTGTCTCTCCAGCCCCTCAAACTGTCTTTAAATATGTGTTGCTTTGTTTTGCTAGGCTTGACCCTAGGAACTTGCACATGCTAGGCAAGCAGTCGATCACTGACCTGCATCTCAGGCCCCCACGATGGTTTTAGAGTCACAGAAAATTGGGATGGTGACGTAGGGTTCCCATGCACCCATTTTCCCCTGTTTAATGCCTGATCTCATTACAGGTAGTTGCTGGTTTTCCTCCCTTACCCAGGGTCTTCCCCTTCCCTTCCTCCTGTTGTAGAACTTAGCACAGAGCCCCACAGTGCTCAGTCACCATGTGGCTGTAGGTGCCACTGACTGAGACAGCTGCTCAGACTTCTCTGGGCCAGCATCTGTACAGCATCTCTCTACCAAGATGCCTCATGTGCATGGGCTGGAGCTGCTGGAGCACGTGCCACTGTCGTCAGACCACTGACATGTCCAGACTGGGCAGTGTGGGTGACTGACATGACTGACCACTTTTCATTGTTGCCGCATCCCAGCTTCCTGCTGTTGGTGCTGATGTTGGCTATACCACAGAGGCAGTAGTTATCAGGTGTGCTCACTAAGGACTCACTGCTCTTCCTCCAAAGAATTTACTCCCATGTGCAGCCCATACCTAAAGGATTGAGGTCTGTCTTTACCTTGTTGGAATTGTCTGTTGTCCCTGTGTTGAAGCCCCATCATTGAGGGCCTGCCTACCACAAGTCTCCAGCACTTCCTCATTTTCTGTAAGATACTCCAGGCTTATCTTGAGGGTTTCCTGCCCTCAACCTAGCATCGGGTGAGGGTCCAAGATAACCGTTATCTTTTGTTGGTGCCAGATCATGGAGGCGAGAGTGAAGGAATCATTCATCTTTGACTGGCAGTTCTGTTGTGCAAGTGTCCTAGAGTGCATGCCTATTGATGGCTGTGACATTGCTAGGTGATGTAACTTGATGGGCCCACCATCATTATGATATACTCTATCAGTTGATAGGAGTCACTGTGCAGCATATGAATTTGTATTGATGTGTCCGGCTCTCCGGTATCATCAGTGGGTCATTCTGGCCTTGTCCGCCTTACTGTCTATCCCGCATCCAACATACTGTTCACTTCCAGCACATGTTATACTTACTGGTTGAGAGTCACTGCTCCCTGTGGGAAACAGCGGCTTACACCAGAACACAGAGGTGCGCTTGCGCTCGCTCGCGCTCTCTCTCTCTCAGATTTATTTATTATGTAAGTACACTGTAGCTGTCTTCAGACACCCCAGAAGAGGGCATCAGATCTCATTACAGGTGGTTGTGAGCCACCACGTGGTTGCTGAGATTTGAACTCAAAACCTTCAGAAGAGCAGTCAGTGCTCTTAACCACTAAGCCATCTCTCCAGCGCCCCCCCCAACTTTTTCTTTCTTAGATTTTTCAATTTTTATGTATGAGTGTTCTGTCTGTGTATATATGTGTGTGAACTACATGAGTGTCTGGTGCCCATGGGGGTCCAAAGAGTGGATCAGATCCTTTGGAAGTGGAGTTACATATTGTTGTAAACCACCATGTGGGGACTGGGAACCCAACCTGAGTTCTGTACAAGAATATCTGGTGCTCTGAATGTCATCTCTCCAGTCGCATTGCATGGATCTTGTCCAATGCATAGTATCATGAGTCCATCAGTCAAATATACAAAGTAGTTTCACTGTCCTGAAAAGTCCCTGGTGAGTCAGCTAAGGCCCCTGAGCTGAGGACCTCCCCCGCCTCTTTCCAGCCAGCTCCCGCCCACTCTCCTACTCACAGGACAAGAGGAGGGGCGCTGGGGACAAGTTGTCTATGCTGTTCTCTAGGCAGCTTAGCTGTGCCATAGTGCTAGCAGCAGTGTTAGAATATGCTGGAAGCTTAAGAGCTACCCATAGGGTATCAAGAGAGGAGTCCTTAAGCCATGTCTGAGGAAAGCCAGGAGGCTGACACTGATGTTTTGGGCACAGCCCCTTGCTTCATGTGGGTATTTTTTTGTACATAGTGTTAAAGGTCCTCTTGCCATCTGTGGTGACAACCTGAGGTTAGCAACTCAATGGGAGATGTGAAAGGCCTGGGCATCTTTCATGGTGCCCATGTAGGTATTGATATAGATGATGGGGCCATACACTCGCAGGCCTGGTTTTGGGGTGTTGGGTTCTAATGTGTACAGCTGGGGCTTTTGGTCAGACTGGGGTGCTCCTCTGAGAGCAGTGCAGATTGCTTATATGGCGGACCTTCCAAACAGTGGCGTTGGGCACTCGCTGGTAAGCACAAAGGCCACCTCTGGCTCTGGGCAGCTGGTGCCGAGGATCAAGTGTGCCCTCAGCTCTCCTTCTCTTGTTAAGACAAGGTTTGATGCCCAAGCTAGCCTCAAACTCACTCTATAGCTGAAGATAACCTTGACCTTTTTAATCTCCTGCCTCCATTTTCAAAGTGTTGGGATTATCGGTATAGCTTCAATCTATAGACTCTCTTCCTCATTTAAAATCCCCTTATCTTTCAGTCAGTCTTCTCTGTCTGCTTACGACTTGAGTGCTGTGTGCTTACAGAACCCAAGCAGTGCCAGGAACATCACACCAGCAGCAGCTCTGAGGAGGAATCTGGAACCGAGGAGGAGGACGAGGAGCCCAGCGTCATTATCATGGGGCGATGAGGATGCTGTGACCAACCTCAGAAAAGAAAAGGCTGTGTGTGCCTAGCTGCCAGACTGGCTGTGTGGGGAGAAGGAAGCGCCTCCTGCAGCCCTGCCGGCCTGGGGAGCAGAAGGAGCATCCCTTAGACACTTGCACTTGTCTACTGTGTCCTGCCCTGCTCTTGCTGAAGGGAAGGGAGTGCCTCACCTTCCCCTGGCCTGTTCCCTTCTGCTTGAACAGCCTTGAGCTCTGGGCTGGGTTCTGTGAAGGGAATATTTATTTAGTAAAGAGCAGAAAACCTATAGGTCTTGTCCACACGTGCGAGATGTTGATTACCAAAGCCTCAGCGAAGCCATGAAATGACATAGACTGGGCCTTGAGATTTGGCAGGTTCTCTGGTGCTGACCTTCTTCTGGACCTACTACCCAGGCACATGGACTTTGCTCTGGGAAAGGCTTGCACTTAAGATGCACAGCCCTGTCCATTTATGTGGCAGGAGAATTCAAAGCTGCAGATCTGTGCCCACCCAGCAGTTCTCAAACAAGTATGGGCCAGTGGGGGCCTCAGTTGGAGCAGGAGAGGGGATCCAGGAAAAGAGCAAGTGATGAAAGAAAGCAGGAATGTCCCAGAGAGCTGGGGGAGTGGAGAAAACCTTCCTCCATCCTTAGACAGGGGAGATCTAAGCCGAGAGGGACTGGAAAGTCCCTCCTGTCACCAGGATTTTGAGGCTCCCAGTCTTTCACTGAGTGTCCTTGAGTGACTGGTTCAAACCTGCTGTGTGTACTGGCCCAGAGTGCAAGCAACACTCACAGAATTTAGAGGACCAGGCATCATGCCAGGGAGAAGACCCAGGACTGCCTTGGTCCTCAGAGCCATCAGGCTAGTGGGGTGGCAGGCAGTGTCTAGTTTGGGACTCTGGCGTGTCTCCAGCTTCCAAGTGTGTTGTGTGCCTTTTATGGATGTTGGTAGCATTTTGAGTGAAAGGAAAGCTAAGAATATCTTCTACTTTTTAAGTTTTGTGTTGTTTTTCAACAGCTCGTAAACGTTACAGTACATTTTGACAATGTTTACTCCCAGTCTCTTACCCCTCCCCCATGGAGCCCTTTTCCCAACAGATTCCCCTCTCCTTTCATGCCTTGTTTCTGGCATTGCTTGCTGAGTTCCTTTAGGTTTGCTGAGTGAGCTTGGGTGAAACAAGGAACCTTCCCAGTGGCACTGCCACTGAGGAAAGTGACTCCCTCTCCTTGTCCTTCCATAGCACAGACTCCATGGTCCCACTCCGAGCCATGTGACATCTGTGATAACCTCTGTCCCTTTAGCAGTTTGAGTCACATGAGATGTTCGTGTCTATGAGGACTGGTGTTGTGGTTTTGTGACTTGTTTTTAATTCTCCTTTTACCTATCTGTGTCAAGGTTCTTGCTTTGACCCCGCAGCCTAGACCTCATGGGCTTATACTACTGTTGGCTGCGGGCTGCTGAGCAACAAGGCTGGGCCTCGCCCTCTGCGGCCTCAAAGCTCCGGACAAGTCCCTTCCTGCCTCTGTCGGTTTGCCTGGCCCAGAACTGCATTTGGCACATGTGTCCAGTGGCTTGGGAATGACTAAAGAAAAGGACTCCAGGCTGAGGACGCATCTGCGGGGAGGGGTTTCTGGCTCAGGGGTTATCAGTATTCTGGGTTAGCTGACTCTTGGTCTGTCTTCAGATTGTTAATTTGTTTAGGGAAATGGAGCAATTAGGTGGCGTCACTGAGGCAGGTGGGTGATTCTGCCAGCCACCTCAAAGCCACAAAGAGGAGGATCATGCAGTTATCTGTTTGTTGAGGGCTCATGGGTACAGAGAATCCTGGCAGCAAACCCCAAGCCATAGCTGTCTCAGAAAGCCTCATGCATATGGCCATCACACCCCAAACACACCCAGTCTCTCCTAACCTCAGATGCTAAACTCGCTTATCCTGGGCTCCTCAAAAGGAACAAATGTCTCTGAGGGTCCCGGTTTACCCTTTTCATTCACTCTCAACAGACATGTTTGACAGCCTGGTCATTTAGAGTAGAATGTTCTTTACCCTTCTGTTAGATTTCTCATGGAGTTTCCCAAATAAGGTTTCTCTTGTTACAGATGGTGGTGCTGGGGTTGACCAGCCATTGTGACTAGGACTGTCATGGATGTGCTGTCCTGGGGAGAGCTTGCTGGTAGCATCACTTCAGCAGGAGACGGTGCCTAGTACTGCCCGGGCTGAAGATTTATAGCCTTCCTTTCATGAGCACATGGGGTGTGGGTGTGTGTGAGAAAGAGATGACTGTTTCATAAAAGATTCCTTTTTTTGTGTGATGGTGTGTGGTTCATGAACCTGTGCGTACATTCCAGAGGTCAAAGGGCATCACTATCATGCTCTGTATTACTTCCTCGAGACAGGGTCTCTGAGCCCAGAGGCTGGTGGCTAGCAGGCCCCGGCAATTCTCTTCTCTGGCCCCCACGATGCTAGGGTTATAGGTATGGATACCCAGATTTTTAGTGGGTGCTGGGGATTTGAACTCATGTCCTCATACTTGTATGGCAAGCACTCTTACACATTGAGCCATCTCCTCAGCCCTCATAATAAACTATAGTAAAGGGCTGGAGAGGTGGCTCAGCAGTTAGGAGCATTTACTGTCCTTTCAGAGGACCAATGTTTGGTTCCCAGCATCCACATAACAGCTTAGAACCACCCACTAACTCCAGGACCAGGCACCCTCTTTTGACCTCCATTGACACTAAGCATGCATAATGGTGTACCTGCATACATACATGCAGGCAGACAAAACATACATAAAATCTACTAGAGCTGATACCCCTTGTGCATGGATTTTATACTTGAGAATTGCCTAATGATTAAGATTTGTGTGTAGCCCACAAATCCATACTTGCTTGCACACACAATGTCAAAAAGTTTTGGTGGCCTGTCAACACATTCCCAGCTGAGGTTGAATCAACCCCACTTCTTGTTTTAGCTCATATTCTCCGTGTCCTTCCCATGGACTCTCTAGTGCCCAGTGTTCTGTGTCTTTTGGTTCTGTTGGCAGAGTTGCTGTTTACAAGGTCTCTCTGGGCATTGTGCTAGGATTCCTAAGAGCAGGAAGTCTGGGACGTGACTGACAGGAAGTCTGTTTGGTCAGCTTCCCTCTGCATGGAGTATGGTGACACTGCTGCTGGGAGTCCCATGTTAATGACTCAGTGGTAGAAAGCGAGTAAGGACGCATTGTAAATAGCTTGGCTGGTAATGCCAAGCTTAGTACTCTGATCCCTCAAACCCATGTGGTAGGAGGAGAAAACCAACTCGCAAAAGTTGTCCTCTGACTTCTACACACACAAATAAATAAATGCAATTTTATTTGTGTGTTTATTTGGCATTTCTCTGTATGGTCCTGGCTGTGCTGGAATTCGCTCTTTAGACCAGGCTGGCCTCAAACTCACAGAGATCCACCTGCCTCCCAAGTGCTGAGATTGAAGGAATGCACCACAGATAAATGTAGTTTTAAAAGTAAGTGTGGTGTCTTCAAACAACCACACTCACAAAGAGGTATATTGTGTCAATCAGCTTTTGGAAATGTGGTTGGAGGCATGAGAGACTCAACCCCAAGTCAGGGTACAGTACTCTGCAATACAGAGTTGATGCTGGTTAGAATGAGTCTAGATGTGTCAGCTGTGCATGTGTACGCATGTGCACGCACAGCTGTCTACAGAGTGTGTGAGCAGTTCCCATTGCCCCATGCCTTGCAACTCCTACTCCACAGGTCAATGGCCACAACACAGCCCTGTCTGCCTACCTCTCCAACTTGTACTTTACCTGGGTGCTCTTGGCACATCTCTACACCTTAGGCCTTAAGCGTGACCTGCCTTTTCAGCAGCCATTTCTTCAAGTGTGGAGAGCACAGAAACCTTCAGCCTCCTGTGCTTTCCAGCAGCCCTCTCCAGCTGGGTGTGGTTCCATCCTGTATACTAAACATCTGTCCACTGCTTCAGCCAGCAGATGAATGCTGGTACAAACAGGAAGTTTCAAGGACCCTGTCTCCATGAGCCTCCTAAGTCAGCACCATATTCTTTCTTTAAGGCCAACTCCCAGTATCCTGTTTTTCACCCTGTACTAGCACTTGTCAACTTGATACAATGACATACCTGGGAAGAAGAAGCTGAACTGGGGAATTGCCCCCATCACATTGGCCTAGGGACATCTATGTGTGACCCATTCTCTTGACTCAGTTGGGGGGCCTAGTCCACTGTGGGCAATGCCATCCCCAGGCCAGTGGGCCTGGGCTGTATAAGAAAAGCAGTGAATGAGTCAGTAAGCAGTCTCCTTCCATGGTTCCTGCCTGGCTTCTCTTGATGGACTAACCTGTTAGCCGAATAAACCCTTTCTTCCCCCGGTCGCTTTTGGTTAGTGTTTGATCACAGCAACAGAAAAGCAAAGAAGGATACACCCCTTCTCGCTCCATGTCAGTGTCCCATGGGATCTTCCTTGCCAAGCTGGCCCCTTGGAGACCTTGTTCAGTCATGGATAGTCAGCACTCCTGAAAATACTTGCCTGCTTCCTGTCTTGTCTTACTTAAGCGCCTGAGAGTTGGGTGCCCCAGCTTTCCCCTGTCCACACCAGGAAGGCCCCACGAGAGCCTGTCTTGCTTTGGATGTCGAGTTAACTGGTACATTCTGAGTCTGGGGGTTCTCATCCCAGACTCAGCCCTGCACACCTGTGTTCCGAGATCACTTAATGGTTTCTCAGGGGCGTATGGCGGATACTTCAAGCCTAGTGTAAATGAGGAGTCTCAGATTGGGCATGTTCTTCCCCCTTCTTCCCATGCACACACTAGCTTGGGAAACAGAGTCACCCTTGGTCCTGAACCTGCTTGCTCCTGTGGGCTTTGCCCCATGTCCCTATCCACACCACTAGTATCTGCAGCCTGAGCCTAACATGGTCTCTGAGCGTCATAGCCTGCCAGTCCTCCCATCAGAAACAGCTATCTCACATGCTCAGTCCCCTCCCTCCACAGCCTCAAACCCTCATCTTTCAAGAGCCTGAGCCTTGGTAGTGGCTGTGGTCTCTGGTGCCAGCAAGAAGTTCAGGACATGAGAGTAAATGCCTGGGAAATGGTGAAGGAAATCAGAGACTGAAAGCCAACCGAGACTTCTTCAAACTTGAATGTGTTAGCATGCCTGTCTGCAGGATGCTACCAGAAAGTCGAACCACAGGCAGTAACTACGGAAAAGCACCTCAGAATCCATGAGATGGCTCAGTGGATAAAAGTACCCACTGCCAGACTTGATGACCTGAGTTTGACCCCAGAGTCCACATGGAGGAAGGCGGCAACCTCTGAAAGCTGTCCTTTAGTCTTAGCACACCTATCATTACACAACATAACAAATTCTAGGTTCTGTAGTTGTGGCCCAGCTGATAGAGTGCTTTGCCCAGGTTACATGAAGTTCTGGGTTTGAGACCCAATTCTGCATAAATTGGGGGTCACTGGGCAGGGCATGGTGGCAACCGTCTTTAATCCCAACACTCAGGAGGCAGGGGCAGGCAAATCTCTGAGTTTGAGGCCAACATGGTCTGCAGAACAAATTCCAGGACAGCCAGGGCTATTACACAGAGAAGCCCTATTTTGAAAAACCAAATAAATAATAAATTAGGGGAACCCTGTCTCAAAAACATGAATGAATAAGTAAATTGCGGGAGCAGGGGGAGTTCATGGCACTTGGGAGGTAGAGGGAGGAAGATCAGGAGTTCAAAGTCATCCTTGGTCACATAGCAAGTCAAGGCCAGCATGAACTACATGAGACCTTGTCTCAAAAAAGCCAATAAGTAACCAGACTCCCTAGTGATAACCTCAAATTCTGGATTCCTTACAATTCCAGTCATGGCAGCAGGGGAAGTGGGGAGAGTCCAGTAACTTGCGTCAGGAGAATTAGACTGGCCAGAGAGGACATTTGAGCAAGAGCCTTGGGAGATTCTACTTCCATCCACCTTAGAAATGCTGAATTGAATCAAGTAGCAGTTTTTTTGACTTTTTGTTTGTTTGTTTGTTTGTTTCCCTTTTTGAGACAGGGTCTCACTGTGTAGCCCTGGCTGACCAAGAACTCACTATGTAGACCAGGTTGGTCTCAAACTCAGATCTGCCTGCCTCTGCCTCCTGAGTGTTAGGATTAAAGGCATGTTCTACCTTTGCCCTGCAAAGAGTCATGAGTTTTAAATTTACCTGTTTACACCATTAATCTTATAGAAAATTTGTCAAATTGAGTTAAAGGAATATTTTAGTTTTATTTCAGATACTATTATGTTTTTTTAAGAAACCTGACAAAAAATAACTTAGTTATGGAAGGTTTTTGTTTTTAGTTTTTAGCTATAACTTAGCTGTTACAGTCCAACAGTGTGACACTTCAAACAAGTTCAAGGCAGGAACTTCAAATAGTCACATCACATCTACAGTCAAGAGCAGAGAGAAGTTAATGCATCCTTGCTAACTAGTACTGAGCTCAGTTTCTCCACCCTTACACAGTTCAGGACCTTTTGCCTAAGGAATGGTACCACCCACAGTGGGCTGGGTCTTTCCACATCAGTTAACTCAAGACAGTTTGGGACTGGAGGAATGGCTCAACAGCTAAGAGCACTGGCTGCTCTTCCAGAGGCCTGGGTTCAGTTTTTAGCATCTACATGTTGGCTCATAACTGTCTGTGACTCTAGTTCAAGGGAATCTGACATCTGTTGTCTGGCATGGCACATACACGGTGCACAGATATACATCCAGGCAAACACTAATAACAAATTGTGGTTTGAATAAGAATGACCCCCATAGGCTTATATATTTGGCTGTATGGTTCTCAGTTGGTGGACTGTTTAGGAAGGATTAAGAGGTGTGGCCTTGCTGAGTGGTGGTGGTGCACACCTTTAACCCTAGCACTTGAGAGGCTGAGGCAGGTAGACATCTGAGTTTGAGTACAGCCTCGTCTCCAGAATGAATTCCAGGACATCCAGGGCTACAGAGAGACCCTGCCTTGAAATACAAGCAAAAAAGAGGTGTGACCTTGTTGGAGAAGGTATGTCATTGGGAATAGGCTTTGAGGTTTCAAAAAGCCACAACATTCCCAACTCTGCTTTCTTTCTGCCTCCATCTTGTGGATAAGATGTAAGCTCTCAACTACTGCTCCAGCACCATGCCTGCCTGCCTGCCTGCCTGCTGCCTGGCTTCCCTCCATGATGGCCACAGGAGTAACCCTCTGAAACTATAAGCAAGCTCCCAACTAAATACTTTCTTTTATAACTTGCCTTGGTCATGGTGTCTCTTCACAGCAAGAGGACAGTATCTAAGCTCACATTTAAAAAGTAAATTAAAAAAAAAAAGATAGTTTCCCACATATGTGCCCACACCCAACCCAAAGTAGGCAGTGCCTCATTCAAATTTTCCTGGTGATTCTAAGTTGTATCAAGTTGATAAACTTCTTTAGTTTTTTAATGTGTACGTTTTACCTGATGTATATATGTGTACCACGTGACCCAGTGCCCATGGAACCAGAAGAGGGCATTGGGTCTCCTGGAACTGGAGTTACAGATGATTGTGAGGCACCATGTGGATGTTGGGAACAGAACTCAGGTCCTTAAGAAGACCACGTGTTCTTAACCACTGAGCTAGCTCTCTAGCCCTAACAATTAAAACAAAAACTCACAAGGAATGGTACTTCTACTTGGCAATCTGAGCCTGTCTTTGCAGGACTAGGGACTTGGCTGCTTTCCAAGACAGCACAGAAGGAGACTGTGCAGAAACTGCTTTTCCTCCTGGCCCAAGAACCAGGCAGGCTTTTTTTCTCCTTCAGAACTTAATTTCTGTTTACTCTCTGGCCTCCTCCACTAAAGTGAGCTGTAATTACCATATATTAGCATGTATTTCCATAAAGAGAACACTCTTAGAAATCAACCTGGAGGGAGTCCAGAGAGGCCCTTTGCAGCTTCCTCATTCCATAGAGCGTAGTAAATGTTTACCAAAAGCCCAGCAAGTGCTCACCCTGGGATTTCAGAGCCAACAGGAACCTGGGGTGCAGTGGAGACCATGGGAGCTTCAAGGGCTTCTTGAAGGGATCTTTCACAGTGGAGGGTGGACTACAGTGGGTTAAGAGGAAGGCCCTGGCAGTGATGCCTCCAGAGGGGTGAACATCCTGACTTAGAGGCAGGTGGGGGCAGAGGAAATGGGGTGAGTCCAGGAACTTTCTACAGAAGGACTGGGCTCCCAGGGAGGACAAGCGCCTGGGAGGATAGAAAATGGATTGTAATGGCTGACCAAATGGCTTGGTGGTTAACAGCGATTGCTGCTCTTGTAGAGGATGGAGTTCAAGTCTCAGCACCCACATCAAGCAGTTCTCAACTGCCTGCAACTCCAGCTCCAGGGGACCCAACTTCCTTTCCTGGCCCTTGTGGGCACCCTTACACATGGACACACACACACACACACACACAGGCACACATAAAAAAAATCTTTAAAAGGGGGCTGGAGATATGGTTCAATGGTTAAGAGCACTTGTTTTTGCAAAGGACGTTGGTTCAATTTTCAGCCGACATTCACATAATGGCTCACAATCATCTGTAACCGTAATTCCAGGGAATCCAATAAGCACACGTACATGCATGCAAACAAAATATTCATACACAAAGTAAATAAATAATCTTAAAAAGTCGTTAGCCAGGCAGTGGTGGCGCATGCCTTTAATCCTAGCACTTGGGAGGCAGAGGTAGGCGGATTTCTGAGTTCAAGGCCAGCCTAGTCTACAGAGTGAGTTCCAGGACAGTCAGGGATACATATAGAAAGCCTGTCTCAGAAAACCAAAAAAAAAAAGTCTTTAAAAGCAAAAAAAACAGCCCTGTACACATAAAGAACAACCATAGATAGGGACAACAAAGGGTCTGAGAGAGACTTACTTGATAGAATGCTTGCCTACATGAAGCCCTAGACCCCATCCCCAGCACCAAGTAAACCAGCCATGGCAGGGCATGCCTGGTCTTTGAGAAGAAAAGGGTCTGGAACTCAAAGTCATCCTTTAACTATACAGCAAGTTTGAGGCTAGCTTGGGTTACATGAGGGAGCCTGTCTCAAAAAAAAAAAAAAAGCCATAGGACAGCACCGAGACACCTTCCGGTTTTGAACACCATGCAGGTGGACTGCTGAGAGTGGAGGGAAAAGAAGTGATGTCATCTCTGCTAAGTGAGATGGGGAAAGGAGAGGTCAAAGGTCAACAAGATGGCTGGAAGATCTTCAGCCTGGAGAAGGGTGGGTCTCAGCAAGGCACAGGAAGAGGATTGGTCGGCTGTAAAGTGAACAAGAAGGTCAGAGTAAGAAATAGACTCTGTTTCCCCATCACCATTCGAGCAGCTTCCCCCACCCCATCTTAAATTAATAGCATTACAAGTGTGGGACGATAATCCACCTGTGTGATCAGGGTGGGGCCTTTGGAAAGTGTTTAGGTCACTAGGGTGGGGCCACCATCACTGAATTCTGGTGGCTTTATAAGGAAGAGAGAGATCACAGTAAAATGCCTACACACCACCACCATATAAGGGAGTCCAGGGGGAAGGGGGGCTCCCACCATACTGCTAAACCTCTGACTCCATAAGTGGAAGCCAAAATAAACTTCCTGTCTTTATAATGTAGTTTCAGGTGTTTTGTTAACCTGCAGAAGTCTGAGCACTGTATCAGGGTATTTGATATTCAGTTTTTACAGTGGACTGTGGGAGGGGGGGAACATACTAGGTAGGCCATGCATGAATAGCTAAGGGGACAGAGTGAGGAGCCAGTGTACTGGACACACTGACCACACAAACTGTGAGACCATGCTATATGATAAGGCTTAGGGTTCATAGAGAAGCAAGGAACAAGGCTCACGTATCGAGGGTGAGTATGCTGTACACATTCATTACGTGTGCTCAAGAACTGATGTTCATGAACAGGCTAGTCGAGGTTCTAGGAAAAGAAAAAAATGGACCAGCAAGATGGCTCAGTAGCTAAAGAGCACTCACTGCCAAGCCTAAGAAGCTGAGTTCAATCCACGTGGTGGAAGGAGAGAACCAACTCCTGCAAGTTGTCCTCTGACCTCCACTCGTGTGTTGTGGTGCACACCACCACCCCCACTAAATAAATAGAATGTAATTAATTTTTTTTTTAAGTAATGGAAGTAACTTGCCAAGACTAACCAACTTCAGGCAGACAGCCCAGACAGCAATGGAGCGCTCTCAGAAGAGACCCTGCATCTGGACCTGAACCTCGTTTCTTCTGTGTAACCCCCTAGTCAGCTCCCTGGGATCCTAAGGGGGGTTAGGGGTTGTGGACCCTCCAACAGCGGGACCCTCCTTTCAACAGAACAGACACCATGGCTTCCTCCATTCTAAGGACGAAGTGAGTCAACTAACATTAAGGGCTGTTGCCTGGGTTTGGTTAGCAAAGCGGCTCCTAGGAGGACTGGTAATTATAGTTGGCATTTCGTTTTTGCCCAGGCATGCCAGATAATTGTGCTAGCGGTGGAGGAGCCTCACTGCCTGGCACTGGAAAGTCCTACTCCAAAGCCAGGCTTCCTAATAACCACAAGAAGCACAAACCCCGTGTCGAAAGAGTGTCATCCGTGATGCAATGGCTGGAGTTTACCAAGTGTCTCCTTCCTGTTTTCATTTACTCAAACTTCAGTTCTGCAAGGCGCCTGGCAGTTCCCTTGAGAGTGCGTGGCTCCCTGAGGTTCAGACCCTCATGCGGGCACACGTGGAACAGTAGCAGGTCCCCTGATGGCCCACGTTGCCAGGTGAGGTCAGCACCAGGCAGGAGGAATTGCTTTCCCCTGTCCTAAGTGAATGGGCTCGGCGACTCGAATCGAAACTGGTAACAGTCACATCTTTATACTCCCAGTTGTCAGGAAACTTAGACACGAGTGGAATTTTTCCTTCCTTTGGGTTAATGTGTCACAGTCCGATGCTTTTGTCGCAGATGGAAAACTCCTATATAGAGCGCGCAAGCAGAAGCGTACCAGGCAAATAGGAAGCACTCCGAAGGGCCACGAGGCACCCACTGGGGTGCTGAGTGTATACTTCCTCCAGAGCGGTTCCTGTTTGAGTTTCTCAGTTGTAAAACCCGAGTTCACCAGCAATGGTAGTAGGGTGGCTGTGTCAGGGAGTGGAAAGGGCATGCCTCGCTGCAGTGTCCAAACGACCCTTCTCTGCCACCATGAAGTGCCCAGAGCTCAGCAATGAGTGCATGCCCCTTGCGCTCTGGTGTAAGGCACTGTTTGGTCTTCACGGCCTTGCTGGAACCAAGAGCCACCTGTGTGACCACAGTAGCTCTGTGCATGGTGCCACTGCACAAGCTGGGCAAACCAGGATGTAGCCAGGCTGAGCCTTTCTTTCTCGCCTCTACCCAACCTGCAACGCTCACACCCTGTCCCCACCTCTCCACGCTGCCAACGACAGATGCTGGGCATCCCCTAGTGTCACTCGCTAGGAGCAGGGCTCGCCCACGCTCGAACCCACCCACCTGGGCCCCACGGGGATGATAGCACTTCACTGAAGTGAAGACCCCCTAGATCTTGTAGGAGGGGTCGGTCCCCACCCAGCTCTTCAAGTCACATGGTCCGCGACGGCCCCCACGGATGGGTCACGTGACAGCGGCGCAGCGTTGCCTAGGCAGCGGCTGCGGGCGGAAAGAGGGAGGGGGGCCGGTCCTCCGCCCTGGCCCGGCCGCCGGGCCACCAGGCTGCGACACAGACGCTAGCCACGAGCCGGAGCCGTGAGCTGGAGTCAAGCGCACTGAAGACTGGCCAGCCAGGGTGAGTGCTCGGCCGCGGGCGGGCCCGTCCATCCGAGCCTCGGGAGGGTCTGAAGGGGGACAGGAGAGGGTTCCCTCCTAGCTAAGGGGCGAGGGGAAATTGGATCAGGGACACTGGACAGGAGATGGAGCTTTTTCCTGGGTAGGCATGGCATGGAGAGGAAGGGACGGGATGATGAGAGGCAGAGGGGTGGCCCGGTGGCCCGGTGACCCCAATCCCTTGACATCCTTGGTGGGCTGCATTGTCAGAAGACTTGAATCGTGGGGCTGCCAGCTGATTCTCAGGTCCTGCAGTTGCAGGGACTTCCCTAGAGTATAGGGCAAGGATGCAGGTGGCTGATTTTGGCAGGCCGCTGCCGCTTCTCAGGAGCGTGGGTGACAAGAGACAGTTCCCGTGCCCCAGATCTTTAGAGGAAGTTAAAACAGGCAGACTCCATAACCTGCTGCCTGGGACAGTTTAAAACAAACCTGGCAAGAGAGCTCGTCTAACAGTCTCGCCGGGTTTTTTCTATCAGACCTAATCTTTGTACTGCTCCTTATTTTAATAATAATAATAATAATAATTTTTTAAAAAGGTTCAATCTGCCTAGCAATCTTAGAGGTGGTGCTGTCTGACAGACATGTGGGCTCCATCTTGTCTCACCGCTCCCCCTCCTGAGCTTGGAGTTTGTAGGCCAGACAGACTCTGCTCCTCCCCATGGGGCAAAGGTTCGACCAAGATAGGCCCTCTAAGTATAAGGGATGGTTTGCGGTGGAAGCTGGTGATACCATCTCAGTACTCAGAAGATGAGGTGAGACAATCCCAACTTCCAATCCAGCCTGGACTACACAGCAAGACCCCGTCTCAAAACAAACCCCAAAATAGAAAGGGGGTCAGCAGGGAGCTGCAGATGTAGCTGGGTTAGGAGAAAATCTACCTAGCATGCAGGAAACCCTGGGTTCAATCCCCAGCACCATGTAAAGCAGGTGTGTGATCACAGCCTTTGGAGCACCCAGAGTTCAAGGCTATGCTCGGTTACACTTTTGTTTGGAGGCTGACCTGGCCTACATAAGGCCCTATCTAAAAAAGAAAGAAAGAAGGAAGGAAGGAAGGAAGAAAAGAAAGAAAAGAAAAGGAAGAAAAAGGAAGGGAGGAAGGTAGGAAGAAAGAAAGAAAGAAAGAAAAGGAAAGGAAGAAAATAAAGGAAGGAAGAAAAGAAAAGAAAAAAGAAAAGAGCATGTACTAGTCTCCTGGGCTGATACAGGGGAAGGGTGCCTCATCTCCTTATAGGACGTGCAGACCTATCAAGATTCAGCAGGAGGCAGACAGCTCCCCATGCCCACCCCTAACCACTCCGAGGTTATCTGCATAGCCTAGCTCAGCTGCACCCTCAGACTGGAACCCAGGTGCCTTCCTCATTTGCAGTCCTCTGGGGAAACCAACTGCACATCATGAATCCTTTTCTTCTTGTGATCTTCTGGGAGAACTGGAGTCACTGACAGTCATTTGCCACCATGCGGATGCTGGAAACGGAACCTGGGTCCTCTGGAAGTGCAGCCAGTGCTCTAACCATTGATCTCCCCTACAAGCCATCTCGCTAGGTGAAAGATAGTCTATCCCCAGGAGACTTGGCAATATCTGACTTCCCATTGCAGCCTCCCATTGTGCCCCTATGCCCTGGCACTGCTGGAGAAAGTCCCACATAGCCCTACTGTCTATCTGCAACTAGCCCTGTGCTGCTGTCCCAGCCCCCAAGAGTCTTCTATTTCCTTGTTGTTCAAAACAACCGACCTTTCTGCCCCATTCTCTGGAGGATGAGAGCCTTCCTAAACATGGCTTCAGCTTTCTACTTCTCAGAACCCTCTCTGTGGGCAATATCTTGTCTTGGATAGAGGATCTGTTTTGGTGTTGTTTATTTAAGATTTTATTTTTACTTATATGTGTGTGTCTATTTGGGGGGAGGGTGTGCACATGAGTGCAGGTGCCTTTGGAGGCCACAAGAGGGCAGCAGACCTCCTGGAGTTAGACTTACAAGAAGTTGTAAGCTGTCTATCTTGGGCGCCGGAAACCTAAATCTGATCCTTTGTAAGAGTAGTATATGATTTTACCCCCAGCACCATCTTCTAGTGTACAAAGGGTCTGTCTAGGACATGTTGTCTTTTCTACCCATGTCTGTATGCCCCAATGTTGGGCTTGTGTGTGACAGGTAGCCAGCCCTTGTGTCTCTACCTGACCATGGAAGCAGGGTGCTAACTGGAGAAGCATGTTTCTTGCTTATCTGACTCCCCTATTGGGCAATGAGTTCTTTGGAGGTAGAGATCCTTTCTCTTGTGGGGTTTTAGTTTGGTTTGATTTTTCACCTCATCATACATGAGTTGGTCCTGGAAACCTGACTGGAGGAACAAGGGAATGGAGAAGGGAGAGACACACAGACACGAGACACACAGACACAGGTACAGGAAGGCTGGGGTTAGGTGGGCTGTGCTCACTGTGACAGAGCAGTACCAACTATATGATAACCTGGAACCTCGGTGAGTTTATTATGTACAGTATAAGGAGAACGGCTCATGAAGATGTCTCTGTAAGGGTGCAGACACATGTATTTCTGTCTCTTATCCTAGAGAATTTCCCAAAGCTGCAGGACCTGGGAAGTGGCTGGTTACCCCAATCTCTGTCCTCTGTCCTAGCAAGGGTGTCAAGGGATTGGGCTCACCTGGCCACCACTTCCCAGTTTGCTTCATCCTGGAGGTGGAGGCCACGGCTGTCAGTTTGTGCACACTGCTGAATCATGTATAAACACTCTCCTCGGACCAGAGAAGGCCTTTGCCATGCCTCTGAGGCTCACCTGGCCAAAGGCTTTGCCAGTTCCCATGGGTCTGAGGCCTTGGCCCTTGTCAATAAAACACACTTGCTCCAGGCTTCTGTGGCTTCCTATAATTTTTTGTCTGAGTTTTGGGGTTTTGTTTGTTTGTTTGTTTTTGAGACAGGGTTTCCTATAGCGTAGACTGAGCCTGAGTGTATAGCTGAAGATGGCTTTGAACTCCTAATCTTCCTGACTCCATCTAGTTTTATGCCATGCTGGAAATCCAACCTAAGGCTATGTACATCTTTTACCTGAGCCAAGCCCCCAGCCCCTCACTGGGGGATTCTAGGCTGGGGCTCTACCACTGAGCCACGCCTCCAGCCCTTCCCTGGGGGATTCTAGGCAGGGGCTCTACCACTGAGCCACGCCCCCAGCCCTTCCCTGGGGGATTCTAGGCAGGGGCTCTACCACTGAGCCACGCCCCCAGCCCCTCCCTGGGGGATTCTAGGCAGGGGCTCTACCACTGAGCCACGCCCCCAGCCCCTCCCTGGGGGATTCTAGGCAGGGGCTCTACCACTGAGTCACCCCCCCAGCCCCTCCCTGGGGGATTCTAGGCAGGGGCTCTACCACTGAGCCACGCCCCCAGCTTCTCCTTCCTTTACCTTTGATGCCTAAGCATCCATGAGATTTTGAGAGTATCCATGAATGTGGGAAATAATTTTTTTTCATACTTTCTTCTCTCTCTCTCTCTCTCTCTCTCTCTCTCTCTCTCTCCTATGTCCTGCCCCCCTCTCCTACCCCCAGACTTCAGCCTTAGTCTTGTGCTATATGAGTAGGCAGGAAAAGAAAAACTCCATTTCCAAATTGTGACATGTTTAATCATTTGAAGCTATCCCATGGAGTGGTGAGAAGTGTTTGACTGAATCTTCTTCAAGGGAGAGACATCCTTGAGGAAATGATTGGTCACAATACTGTTGGCTGCAGGTGTGGGTGACATGTAGCCCTAGCCTCACGTTGGCATTCCTTTATTATTATTATTATTTATTTTTATTTTTTATTTTTTGCTCATATTCCTCCTCTTTCTATGCCTTCCTCTTCCCTAGGGCCCCACTTTTGCTGACCAGCTCTATTCTAATGTCATATTTTCCAATTCTTTTTTTTAAAGACTTTTTTAAAATTAATTATTTTATGGATATGAGTACACTGTCACTGCCTTCAGACACACCAGAAGAGAGCATCAGATCCCATTACAGATGGTTGTGAGTCACCATATGGTTGCTGAGAATTGAACTCAGGACCTCTGGAAGAGCAGTCAGTGCTCTTAACCGCTGAGCCAACTCTCCAGCCCTCACGTTGGCATTCCTATAGACAAACCCAGAAGCCTAGTATGTTGCTCAGGTCTGTGACACTCAGGGAGAGAGATGGGCAGATCATTGGGGAGCTGTCCGATATGGATGCTACATAGCAAGGTTCAGGCCAGGCAGAGTTAGTGAGAGCCTATCTGCACATTGCACAGAAACAACTGTCCGGCAGTGATGGTGCACACCTTTAATCCCAGGACTCAGGAGGCAGAGGCAGGTGCTTCTCTGATTCATGGCCAGCCTGGTCTACAGAGTGAGTTCCAGGACAGCCAGGGCTACACAGAGAAACCCTGTCTCGAAAAACAAACGAACAAAAAAGAAGTGAAGGTATTGTTGTCAGCAGTTGTTCCCTGAGGGACATGAACACAGACCTTTGGGGACTCTTGTTGGCCAGTGATAGCTGAGATTTCTACAGCTTGCTTGAGAACAAGGAGGAAGGCAAGACAAAGGACCCTTCCTGACTGCTCTCTTCCTTTTTGATCCCCTTAGGTGTTTGGCATGGCTAATTTGAGGGACTCTTCCTTCACCGCTGACCCTCACAAACACCCCAGCCTCTTATGGGACCAGTGACTCTGTCCTAATGTTTTGTCTCTTAGTCTGTCTCTGCCTCGTTTCTTTTCCTCCGGTTTCTCTCTCCTTTAAATTACATTGTTTAGTTTGCTTTATGTGACAGCGCCCGTCAGGATCAGAGGGCAGCTTTTAGGGGTCAATGCTCTCCATCCACCGTGTGGGCCCCAGGGATGGAGCACTGCTCCTGGGATTGGCAGCAAGCACCCTTACCCTCCGAGATATTTCACTAGTGTGTGTTCTCCTCCTCTCTCCCTCCTTCTTCTCTTCCCTCACACACATACATGCATGTGCACACACACGTGCACACACAAGTGTACACACATGTACACACACACACACAGGCTCTTGTGCACACACTGGCCAGAAGCTTTCACTGTCCCTGACTCAGCCTCCACAGGGCTAAGGTGATAGACCTGCCTGGCTTATAGTTTTTTAACAGCCTTAGGTAAACTCCCATGGGGCCTGGTGGCTCTGAACACAGGAGTCATTGTCCTTTGCCCTTCAGGCTTATCCTGGAGAGATTACTCGCTGGCTCCCAGCTGCAGTGCACTGCCACAGGCTGCCCTGAAAGAAACCTGCCAGTCTTCACTTAGAATTAGTGAGGATTTGGGTTTAGAGTCAGACATCCTTTTTTTAAGCTTTATTTTTTTTATTATTTTCGCTATGTGTGGGTGTATGCACATAAATATAAGTGCCACAGACGTCCGAGTCCCTGGAGTTGGGCTCATACATAGTTTGTAAACTACCTGAAGTGGATGCTGAGAATTGAACTCAGGTCCTCAGGAATGCAGTATGTTCTCTTAACCACTGAGCCATCTCTGCAGTCCCCAGGGCCTACTTAAAAAGCTGCACATGAGGACCTGCCTGTAATCCCAGCATTGTGGGACAGAGATGGGAGTATCCTGGGAACTTGAGAGCCTGTCACAAAATTAAGGTGGAGAGCAACACACACACACACACACACACACACACACAGATACTCATGTACAAGTTCACATAAATACACATATTCAGACATATACACACACACACTCACAGACACATACACACATAGACACACACACACTCAACTCACACAGTCACATACACACATACACAGATATACACACACATGTACACAGATACATGCACACATACACATGCACACTCACACGCATACACACACAAACAGACATATACACAGAGACACACATAAACACTTATATAAACACACACAGACACTCTCACACACACAACCATACCTCACAGCACAGCATGGCCTCCAATTTTAAATCCCCCTATCTCAGCTCACTCTCGATTTTCATTTTGCTAAAGGGTTTCCATTGCAGCCTGGGTGTGCTTCACCTTAGAAAGTGACTGTAGGTTCTGATGGCGACTTGTCATGACTACGATCCGATTGGAGAAGCCAGTAGCTGCTGCCAAATGTCCCTCCCTCACATCGCAAGCAGCTCTGGGTGTTCAAGAGTCCAGCAAGTAGCCAGGCCTGGTGAGCAAGTCTGCAGTGCCCCCTAGTCCAGAAGCTGAGGCAGGAGTCTCAACCTGAGTAACTTATCAAAACTCTGCCTCAAAATACAAATACAAAAGGAAAAAGCAAGCAGAAGGGCTGTGAGACCGGCCAGAGAGAACACTGGCTCCTCTTACAGAGCAGTCCACTCCATCCTCGGTACCCACGTGGCAGCTCACAGTCCCCTTCTGGCCTCCCCTGGGCACCACGTATGTACATGGCACAGAGATGCGCGCACATGCTAGCAAATGAGAAACAGAGACAGAGAATGAGAGATTGAGATTATTTGAGTAGAAAGTGTACCTTATGCTTGTCTAGAGTCCCTCAGTGAGGGCCTGGGGGTGCGACACTCAGCAGTAGAACGTGTACCTAGAGTCCCCCAGAGACAGGCTGAAGCATACCTCAAGGGGCAATAATCGATGGGTTGTGGGCAAGTGCTGCACTGCAGAGCCCCACCCCCGCCTCCAGCTCCCAAGGCTCTTTCTGAGTCTGTCAGTCCCCTGCTCCTTGAAGACTCTGCCAGGCAGAAGAGTCAGCAGTCACACAAAATAGGCCCCATCCTGAGTATCAGGAGGGAGGTGGGTCCACAGCTTGGCCACGGTGGTACCTGGCATTACAGTCCTGACCCTCCTCTTCTGCAGACAGCCTGTGTTCTGTCTTGCAAGACTGCCTTAGCGACCAGGACTCCACACCCAAGCTACCTTTGGGCCCCTTGCCTCTAGCCTTTGGACTTGGAAGCCGAACGTAGCTGTAATTCCAACACTCAAGATGCTGAGTCACGATGCAGGTTCATGAGTTCGAGGCCAGCCTAGCCTAGAGCAAGCCATTATCTCAAAACAGAACACAGGGCTGGGGAGATGGGTCAGCCATAAAGGGCCTGTCATGTACACAGGAAGGCCTGAGGCAGGTTCCCAGCATCTGGGAAAAGCTATGCAAGGCAGCATGCATCTGTAATCTCTGTGCTCAGGAGGTGGAGCCAGGAGGACCCCTGGGACTGGATAGACAGCCAGTGTAGCCAAGTTGGCGAAGTCTGGATTCAATGAGTGATCCTTTCTCAATTATCAATTGGAGTCTGATTGAGGAAGACACACAGTGTCGACCTCTGGCTTTCGTCTGCACATGTACCAAACGCACTCACTTGTACACAGACAAACCAGCACACAAGCACACATATGCACACACTTCTAAGGTTTTTTTTTTTTAAACAAACAAAACAACACAGATGCTGGTGATGTGGCTCAGCTGTCTGCTGTCTGCCTAGAGTACTAAAGCCTTGGGTTTCATGCTTGGCACTAAACCAGGCCTAAACTAGGGAGATGGGACCCAGGCCTTTGCTCTGAGCCACTGTGGTGGTAGTGGTAGAAGCCAGAGGATCCTGTCATCCTCCCCGCAGCCCGCTAGGTTCCTGGCCTACCTGGGCTCCACAAAACCCTGTCTCAAAACAACAGCAGGGGAGTTTAGATTTTTGGCTCTTTCCAGGGTTGGCAAGATGGTTCAGCAAGTAATGGGGCTTGCTGCCAATTGGGAGAAGCTGAGTTTGATCCCAGGGATCCACATGGTGGAAGGAGAGAACCAACCCCTGCAAGTTGTTCTCTGACATCCAGTGCATACTGTGTCAGGGGTGTGTGTGTGTGCACACACGCTTACTTTCAACACACAAATTAAAATATACCAAAAAAAAATATAAAGCAGGATCTGCAGAGATGGCTCAGGACTCAGTTCTTCCTACTCCTGCTGAGGACCCTTCACTCCCGCATGGAGTCTTCACTCTCGCATGGAGTCTCACAGCCATTTATAACTCCAGTTCCAGGATCTCTGATGGCCTCTTCTGGCATCAGGGACACAGGTACACTTACATACTTGCAGAGAAAACACCCATCATATAAAATAAAGCAAATAAATCTTATTACTTTGTTTTTTGTTTTTTGTTTTTTTCAAGACAAGGTCTCTGTAGGTATCCTTGACTATCCTGGAATTCACTCTGTAGACCAGGCTGGCCTCGAATTCAGAAATCTGACTGTTTCTGCCTTCTGAGTACAAGGATTAAAGATTGCATCACTGCCACCAGGCTAAGAAATATTTTTTTTTTTAAAAAGGTTAGGAATGTTTGGTGTACAATCACAGGGAATGAACTCAGGTCCCAGCACCCATCCAACAAGTCAGGCATCCTACGTGTGTCTGTAGCTGCAGCTTTGAGCAGGGCAGAGCCAGAAGGAACACCGAGTGGTCTTACTGATTCCCAGCTTGGTGGAAAGAAGGTGAGACTTTAATTGAAAAAGAGACCCTTGGGCTGGAGGGATGGCTCAGTGGTTAAGCGCACTGATTGCTCTTCTGGAGGTCCTGAGTTCAATTCCCAGCAACCACATGGTGGCTCACAACCATCCATAATGAGATCTGATGTCCTCTTTTGGAGTGGACAGCTACAGTGTACTTACATATAATAAATAAATAAATCTTTTAAAAAAGGAAAAGAAAAAGAGACACTCAAAGGAGTAAGCAGAGTGATAGAGAAGGCTACCCTATGCCCTCTTCTGGCCTCTACATGTGTGCAGGCCTGTGCACACATGCGCGTGCGCACGCACACACACACACACATACACACACACACACACACACACACACACACACACAGAGAAATGTAATATGTCTTAAAACACAAAACCACAAAAGGCCCCAGACTCTGGTTTTTGCGCAAGAACCATCTAAGATGTTCCTACATGCCACGTCTCTTCCTCCCCAGCCTGGTCCCCACCATGAGTGCAGAGCTCAATGTGCCCATGGACCCCTCTGCCCCTGCCTGCCCTGAGCCGGGCCACAAGGGCATGGATTACCGAGACTGGGTCCGACGAAGCTACCTGGAACTGGTCACGTCCAACCACCATTCGGTGCAGGCACTGTCCTGGAGGAAACTATACCTGAGCAGGGCCAAGCTGAAAGCCTCCAGTCGGACCTCCGCCCTCCTGTCTGGCTTTGCCATGGTGAGTGCGGGGGTGGGGTGGGGAGTGGGGAGGGCAAGGGTGGCCCCAGCAAATGTGTTTACTGAGGTCTTGCAGTGCTCCTGGACACTTCTCCAGGCCACAGTGATAAACCAGCCAGCACTCAAAATCAGACGCACACAGCTCAGGCAACAAGGCACTTGCCACACAAATATAAGGACCTGAGTTCAATCTCACACACAGTGGAAGGAGAGATCTGAGGATGGAAGCTTGCACATGTGACCTCCGAGATGTGTGTGCACCTGCACTCATACAGACACAACACACACACACACACACACAATTAATTTAAAAAAAGTGAAGAGCTGGAGGGATTTCTCAGCAGTTACAGTGTTTGTAGTGTAAGCTTGAGGACCAGGGCTCAGATCCTAGAGACCCATGGAAGGCTGTCAACAATTCAGCCTTAGAAGGCAGAGAGGGAAGAGAGCCTCAGAGCAAACTGGCTTGCAGGCAGGACTAGCCTGAACTCCAAGTTCACTTGAGAGACTCCCTCCTCAATGAAAAATTTAGATTGAGGATGATTCCAGACATCATGTTTCCTCATGCATGTGTACTCACATACACGTACACTCACATGCACATACAAACATGCACACACATGTTCACCACACATGTGTACACATGTGTGTGTGCATACACACACACACACACACACACCATAAACACAAAAATAAATAACCAACATCCAAGAGGGAGAGACAGGCAGATCTCTCTAAATTCAAGGCTAACCTGGTCTACTTGTCCAATTCTAGGCTAGTCAAGGCTACATAGTAAATCTTGTCTCAAAAATAAACAAAACAGCTTCAGGGAGCAGGGTTTACTGGAAGAGGTAGCATCTTGTGTTTTGTCTGTTCCATCTCCGGCCTCACCCATGAGTTTGGGAATCTGAGGAACCTGAGCGGGAACTCAGGGATCTGTGGCCGGTGGCCAGCCCAGCTGGGGCTGTAGATGCTGGCCAAGTGTGGCCGTCTCCTGACCGTGATGTGACTGTGCTTCCAGTCTGGCTCCTGGCTGCTGCTAGTCTCTTAGTCATCCCAGGACAAGAGTCAGTCTTATCTGCCCTGTGGACTCCAGCATCCCTGCCCCACATCCCACAGGAAATTGACCCAGGGGACAAGCTGTGAGGGTATGACTGCTCAGTGGGGTACCACTGGGTAAGAAGTGATTTACTTCAAGTCATATAATTGTTTTTGTTTTTTAACTCCAGGCCACAGCCTCCGTTATCAAACAAACAGAGCCGCTGTGGTGGAAGAATGTGCTTGGCTGTGAGGGAGCCGAATTCGGGAAGCCAGGCTACCTGCCTCTGAGCAATGCTTGGGGTTTTGTTTTGTTTTGTTTTCTGTGTTATTTCTTTGTTTCTAGAGATTGAACTAGGGGTCTTTTTATTTCTATTTCCTTTTTTTGTGGTTCTATAGGGACCTTTTTCATCTTGATTTTCCCCTTTGTGTGTCTGTGACCTGTGTGTGTGCACGTGTGTGCGCATGTGTGTAGATGCACATCTGTGTGTGAGCATGTGTGTACAGAGGCCCAAGACTGAGGCTGGGAATCATGCCACTGTTCTTCCACCATATTTATTGAGACAGAGTCCTTGTTTCCTTCTCTCTTTTTGTGTGAGTGTTTGACCTGTGTGTACGTCTGTGTACCATGTGAGTGCCTGGTGCCCGAGAAGAGTGGAATAGGGCTTCAGATCCTTGGAGTTAGAGTTATAGGCGGTTTTGAGTCACCTAGGGAATCAAACCTGGGTCCTTTGGAAAAGTAGACACTGCTTTTAACCACCAAGCCACCATCTCTCCAGCCCCCAGAGGCAGGATCTCTCAATCAAGCCCAGGGCCCATCGATGCAGTCAGGTTTGCTAACCAGCTGACTCTGTAGATCCTGTTTCCCCTTCCAGGGCTGGAATTGTACGTGGGCCACCACACCCACCCAGCACTTACATGGGGTCTGGGGATCCAAACGCCAATCCTCAAGCTTCCCAAGCCATCACTTTAACCCCTAAGGGATCTCCCCAGCTCTAGGACCTTTTAAAAATATTTATTTATTTGTGCATCTGTGTTTCTGCGTGTGAAATTTGCACATGTGTGTGCAGGTATGCACACATGTATATGCACCAGGAGCCCAGAAAAGGGAAACAGATGTTATCTCCCATCATTTGATGGCAGACAGTCCATGAGGCAGGGTCTCTCCCTGAACCCAGGGCTTGAGTTTTCTCTGCTAGGCTTCCAGCTCTCGTATGGGTGTTGGCCCCAAACTAAAATCCTCAAGACCACATAGCAAGCACTCTTCTTAACCACTGAGTCATCTCGGCAGCCCCTAAAACTATGGCCTTGAATGTTGTCTTACTCAGGGTTTCACTGCTGTGAACAGAAACCACGGCTAAGGCAACTCTTATTCAGGACAACAGTTAGTTGGGACTGGCTTACAGGTTCAGAGGTTCAGGTGGGGACATGGCGGTATCCAGGCAGGCATGGTGCAGGAGGAGTTGAGAGTTCTACATCTCGTTCCAAAGGCAAACAGGAGAAGACTGACATCTAGGCAGCTAGGAGGAGAGTCTTAAAGCTCACACCCACCATGACACACTTCCTCTAACAAGGCCACACCCTCTCCAACAAGGCCACACCTCCAGATAGAGACACTCCCTGGACCAATCATATTCAAACCACCACAAGCATGCTCAGTAGTTGCTCGGCCCCTAACATCTCCCCAGTGTATTTAGCATTTCCCCCCTATGGCTTCATCATGCTAAGCATGTATCTCTGTCAGTAGAGTGCTTGCCTACCAAACCTAAGCCCCAGTACTACATAACCCAGACATAGGGGTGCACACCAGCACTCAGAAGGTAAAAGCAGGAGGATCAGAAATTCAAAGTCACCTCAGCTACACAGAGAGTTCAGTGCTAGCCTGGCCTACCAATTAGGCCAAACTTCATGGATAAAAAAGCAGTTGCCAGGTGCAGGGCCAGTGTGCAATGTGTAGCCTCAGATTCATACTCTTCCTGCCCTGACCTCCTAATTGTTGCAATTAAAAGGTCTGCATCACCATGCCTGGCCCCAAAGCTCATTTAACCTCCCCAGGGCCTGCTGGTTACTGTTCATGTAGAGAGACGTGGAGTCCAAAGGTGGCTTTGGTCTCTGACAGAACCTGGGACCATCAGCAAAAAATGTGGGTCAGACATACAATGCCAGTGATCACCATGGCCAGGCTGGAAGTTGGATCCACCTCTCTCCTGATGCCCAGTGAATCAATCTGTGTGACTGGAATTCAAAGTTTGACAAAAAATATCCACTGACTCCTCTGATGGCCAGGGACAGGAAACTGTCACAATCAGAAAGAGCTGGGGGCTCACAGTGGGGAAGGGGTTCTGTGTCGAGTGCCACTCAGCAGGCACGAGGCATGATGTCACATGCCTGTCAGTCCAGCACTAGGGGCTGTAGCAGAGGGGTTGAGAGTTCAAGGCCCTGACTGTCTTGGAATTCTATGTAAACCAGGCTGACCTTGAACTCACAGATCTGCCTGCCTCTGAATCTTGAGTGCTGGATTAAAGGTGTATGCCACCTCAGTGGACTTTCAAGCTCAATTTGAAGGAGTGTGTATGAGACTTATTTCCTTTCCCTTTATTTTTTATTTTTTATTTTCAGACAGGGTCTCGCTCTGTAGACAGGTTGTCCTTGAATTCACTGTGTAAACCAGGCTGGCTTCCAGCTCAGAGTTCCTCTGTCTCTGCCTTCCTAGTGTTTGGGTTAAAGGCAGGCACTGCCACACTCAGCTTCTTTTCTCCCCGTGTGTGTGTGTGTGTGTGTGTGTGTGTGTGTGTGTGTGTGTCTGTCTGTCTATGTATGTATGTGTGTGTCTCTATGTGTATGTCTGACTGTGTATGTCTATGTGTGCCTGTGTGTGCCTGTGTGTATCTGTGTGTCTATCTCTCTGTCTGTATGTGTGTGTTTGCCTGCCTGTGTATGTGTGTGTCTGACTCTGTGTGTGTCTATGTGTGTCTGTGTCTATGTGTCTGTGTTTGTATGTATGTGTCGTGTGTGTGTGTGTGTGTGTGTGTATGTGTGTGGTGCTGATGATGAATACCACGGCCTGTGTATGTCTGTCAGGCAAGCTCTGTACACCTGAGCCTCAGCCCCAGCCTGAGGGTTCCCTTCCTCTGTGAGGCACAGGGCTTGGAGCTCACTGCCGTCCACAGTTGTTGCTTTTGGATCCTGGCCTTGAGACCATTTGGCTCTTCAGACTTTGGAAGACTTTATAGTGTCTCACCCAAAAGTAAGCTTAAACCACTTGTGAGGTTTCCAGGCAGGTTCTGTGAATGATCAGACAGGGAGTGTGCATTCTGGAGACGGGGAGGGGGGCTCTAGACCTCACGGCAGCCTGCAGTGCATAGACAGGCATGGAGGGAGGCCTAGGTCATCCAGATGGCGCAGAGTCTGTGTGACCTCAGCCTGCCCATGGCGGCCATGCTTATGGTAATAATTTGTTCCTACTGTGTTTGTGCAATCCCGTTAGTACTGGTAGATCCTTCCAGAAGCAGTTGGAAGAGACATTAAGAGAAGAGCATCTCTTCTGGAAGTTTCCTCTGGTGGACTGTTATAGCCCACCATGCAATGCCCGGGGAAGTGGTAGGAAGCAACCAGAATGTTCAGAGTAGCGGCAAGGACAGAGTCAGGGCCAGCAGATAAATATGTTTGCTGCTAAGCTTGATGGCCTGGTGTCAGTCCTGGAATCCACATTGTAGAAGGAAGAGAAACTACTCCTGCAAGTTTTCCTCTGACGTACACACACACACACACACACACACACACACACACACACACACACACAAATAAATAAATAAATAAATTAAAAACTTTTTAAAAGAAGAAAGAAAAGCCACCGCAGTGGAGCTATGATTTTCTCAATCTACCACCATTAAATCAGGCTGCCACTAAGACTCCAGGGCAGATGGGGGAATTTGGTGACTAAGGCTGAGGCCAAATCAGGCAAGGATGAAGACGTGAGAGACTTTCCTACACAAGCCTCTTCTGTCAGTGTCCTGGAGTGGATGTGCCGAGCTGTTTCCCTGTCCAGCATTAAACACTGGTGCTCAACTTTCAGCTCATCAGGGCCCTCCTTCCCTCACAGGAAGAGCCAGTGATCTACAGTCACCTCACAGGTCTCCACATAAAAATGGAGAAGCATGGTTCCTGGCTGGCCTTCCTCTGGAAACACACAAACGGCATGCTGTAGGCCCTTTGTCCTCCCTTTTCTTACTTATTTACTTATTTATTTTTGAGGTGTTGGAGATCCATGGACAAGTTAGGCCAGACATATATCTCTGAGCCCTGCCCTGGCCCCTCCCTGGGGGATTCTAGGCAGGGGCTCTACCACTGAGCCACGCCCCCAGCCCCTCCCTGGGGGACTCTAGGCAGGGGCTCTACCACTGAGCCACGCCCCCAGCCCCTCATTGGAGGATTCTAGGCAGGGGCTCTACCACTGAGCCACGCCCCCAGCCCCTCACTGGGGGATTCTAGGCAGGGGCTCTACCACTGAGCCACGCCCCCAGCCCCTCACTGGGGGATTCTAGGCAGGGGCTCTACCACTGAGCCACACCCCCAGACTCTCATTGGAGGATTCTAGGCAGGGGTTCTACTGCCAAATCACATTCCAGCCTTCTTGTCTTTAATCATTTTTGTTTTCTATCTTAGAGTCCTCTGTTAAAAAACAAAACCCCAAAACAACAACAACAAAACCAGTAGAATCCCAGGGATGGGGGCATGGCTCAGTGGTAGAGCCCCTGCCTAGAATCTCCCAGTGAGGGACTGGGGGCGTGGCTCAGCCGTGTAGCTCTTGCCTAGCATGCCTATCCCACCCTACTATACCCAACTGATGGCCGTGGTGGGATGCATCCCTGCCTGCCTGACCCAACCCCTACTGTACCCACAGGTGGCCATGGTGGAGGTACAGCTGGAGACAAAGTACCAGTACCCTCAGCCCCTGCTCATCGCCTTCAGCGCCTGCACCACGGTCCTGGTAGCCGTGCACCTGTTCGCTCTGCTCATCAGCACGTGCATCTTGCCCAACGTGGAAGCCGTGAGCAACATCCACAACCTCAACTCCATCAGCGAGTCGCCTCACGAGCGCATGCATCCATACATCGAGTTGGCATGGGGCTTCTCTACCGTTCTGGGCATCCTGCTTTTCCTGGCTGAGGTAGTACTGCTCTGCTGGATCAAGTTCCTCCCAGTGGATGCCAAGGATCAGCCAGGCTCCCATAGCCACACGGGCTGGCAGGCCGCTCTGGTGTCCACCATCATCATGGTGCCTGTGGGTCTCATCTTCGTGGTCTTCACTATCCACTTCTACCGTTCTCTGGTGCGGCATAAGACGGAGCGCCACAACCGTGAGATTGAAGAGCTGCACAAGCTCAAGGTGCAGCTGGATGGGCACGAGAGGAGCCTGCAGGTGGTGTGAGAGAGGCCTCTGTGGTTTGACGCCCGCCTGCACAGGAGAGCCGCCTTCAGGCCACCACGCAGCCGCAGCCGGCAGGGGTAGCCAAGGGGCTGCCCCACAAACCCGGGCTGCGTGAGATCCACCCCGCATCACAAGAGCCACAGTGGGGATTGCTAAGCAGACTGTCCAGATGCTGCTCCAATAATTCCATACTCCTGTCCTTGCATGAATAAGGGTCTAAAAGGAGTGACAATAGCATTGGTTTCATCAATGGAGGCCAGAGGAAGAAACACGACCTAGTGGCCCTAGGAACTTCCTGGTCCAAGAATATCAGAGAGTCCTGTAGATCTCAGACATCTGGACCTTGTGATTGGCATGGTAGGATAGTGAATTCCCAAAGCTAGCTGGGGCTCAGGTGGGAGAGTGCTTGCCTAGTGTGCGGAAGCACTGCACAAACCAGCTCATCCCAGGGTCATCGCAGTGCAAGGGAGGTGGAGGAAAGTAGACCAGGGCTCAAAGTTGTTCTCTGCTACATGGTGAGTTTGAGGCTACATGAAACAGTCAGACACATGCACATGCATGCACAAGAGTGCGTGCCCCCCCACGTACACACATGTACATGCACACATACACATGTGCACACACATGCGTGCACACACACATATACACATGCACATGCACACACACACACACATACACACATGCACATGCACACACACATACACACATGCACATGCACACACACATATGCACACGCACATGTGCACACACACACATACACACATACACACATGCACACACACATGTGCACATGCACACAGACACACACAAAGAATAGGCTGCTTGAGAGAGCAGAGGTGGGCCCAGGGCTGACACAGGGTAGTATGGCTTATGATGAGAGACAGGGATGTGTTAACTGATTTGTAGCTCAGCTTGGTTCTTTCCTCCTGAGTCTGGAAAGGGTCACAGAGTGTTCAGGATTCTGGGCCACACAGCAGCTCCACAAGGGTAACAGACACTGTTATTGGAGACAGAGTTACCTGGTTCTAGAGAGACAGCCATAGGCCTGAGCCAGCCACCCTCCTCCCACCCCTATGGACTGTGTCAACACAGTCAGGGGCAGCATCTTAGAGACCAGGCAGCTCAGCTTCCTTCTGCCTGTGGCCCCCAGATGTTGAGAAGATAAACTGGGGAGACTTCCTGTTTTTGCAAAGTGGTTAGCCTTGTGGTTAGGTCTGGGAGTGGAGCAGGAACCTATCTGCCCCAGCCTAATATAGGCAGATATTCCCTGTAATGAGGTTGACTATGGGCAGAGAAGGGGAAACTTCAACATCCCATTGCTGGGCCTACCAGGACTCTCCATGCAGGTCCCTGCCCCATGTTTACACAGCTGTGCATGAGTTTGGCATTGTCACTACAGGAGTCAGAACGTACCCATTTCTGTAACATTACCTAGAGGACTGAGGTCTCTTCCTCTATATAAATGGTCACTGGGCTCCTGCCAGCACCACTTCTGTTTCTTACAACAGCTTTTCTCTGGAGTTTGGATTTGGTGCCTGTGGGATCCTAGAGGACCCCACTGCCATCTCTGGAAATGGGACATACTGCCAAGCAAAAACTTCAACACGCAGAGGGCCCTGGGGAGCCTTGTGGAGATCTTCCTTGTAAACTGTGACATCAGTGGACAGCCAGGACATAGGGTCCTGTGAACCCAGGAGGAACGCCCTCTGTCTTTCAAAGGCTGTATCTTTCAACACCCTCTGCCCCTGCAGACATCTGTCCGAGACCTCTTGTGTTTCAGACCTCTGTTTTCCTTGGGTCTTTTGGGAAGGCCAGCCTAGTTTGATTTGTTTTGTTTTGCTAAAGAATGCTAGAATCCTGGTGGACAAGATGGCTCAGTGGGTAAAGGCACTTGCCACCAAGCCTGGAGACCTGAGTTCAGTCTTGATCCTCTAACCCACACCCAAGTAAATATAATGAGAAAAATAATTTAATATCAGAATCTCTGTAAGCTGGTGTGCAAGCAGGGGCAGAGAGGATGACCTTTGGAATGAGCCCTTCTCACTCTTGGGTATGTTCTGAAATAGCGTGCTTGGGGCTAAGGATGCAGCCCCATTGGTAGTGTGTTTGCCTAGCATACATAATGAGCACCTCCTAAATCAAACATGGCCAGGTACGTCTGTATCTAAAGCCTTGAGGAGGTGGAGGCAGGAGGGTCAGGAGTTCAAGGTTGTAGTGAGTTCAAGGCCAGCTTGGGCTGGACAGACTGTATCAGAAGGAAGGGTGTGCTAAAGATGGCTCCCATGTTTAGGAGTGCGTACTGCTCTTGCAGAGAACCAGAGTTCATTCCCCAGCACCTCCACAGGCAGCTCCCAACTGCCTGTGACTGAGTTCTAGAAGATCCAACACCCACTTCTGGTCTCTGCAGGTGCCCACACACGTGTCCATATTTACACATACAAACCAAAAAGGGGCTTCCTGCTGGACATTGGGTCCATCCCTTCCACCTGTTTTCTGAGGCTGTTCGGTGCCTTGGCTCATGGGGCACCCAGCACTTAGTGCAGTGTGCGACTCCTGCCGTCTCCTCCTCACATCCTCCCATTAGTCATCCCATTGCCATCTGTGTGTGATCAGAGGTGTCAGCTCATGTGGTCACCCACGGGCAGGAGTTACAGGGCCATCACACAGCTTCGTTAGGAGTTGGAGGAGAAGCCCTCAGGGTGAACAGTGGCAGAAGCCAGCAGACTCAAGGCTGAAGTTCAGTTTCTGGAGGCATAACCTGATTTTGAATCTTGTTCTAACTGCAGCCACGTGACTAGAACCACTGGGGGCCCCCTGGGACAGGCACAGGCTTGCCCTAATTTCATCTATCCAAGATTCAGTCCTTCCTGGTGCTCACTCAAGGGACCAGTGTCCTCAGACACACCAAGGTCCTTCCTAACATGGCGCCCCCATACCCTTGATCACAAAGTCTCCAAATTCAAGTGTTTCTACCTAAGACATTTCAAAGCCAGAACATGATTAATATCTTTCAGGAAAGGCTACTGAAAAGAAGCTACAGGAGCCCGGAGGGCTCAAGACTGTGCCACTATTTCTGCAGGACACTGTAATTAGCTCCTTTCCTGTGTGTGGATTTTTTCTTTTTTCTTTTCTTTTCTTCTTTTTTTTTTTTTTTTTTTTTTTTAGCAGTTGCCCTGGATTGAGCTGAATAAACCGATACAGGTTTTAAAAACTCTGTGCTCTTGAGAAGTGTGTACCATGGGGTTTAGGGGCTCCATCCCAGTGCCTGCCACACCGCTGACCCCCCAATCCTGGCATGAGAGCTCCTTATTTGGAGTCTTATTTCTAGTCTCTGCCCACAGGAGCAGAATGAACATGGGCCCTTCCAGGATGGCTGCAGGATGTTGGGACCCAAGTGTACTTTGAGTGAGGTCCCTGTCAACTGGACCCCTGAGAGAACCTTGTCTTTGGCAGCGGGTGTCTCCTCCTGTCTTCCTTTCTGAAGGGGAGGTGGAAAGAAAAAGGGCGGGCTCAATGTGGGTGACTGAGCTCACCAGAACCATCTGGATAGGGTCAGGCAGATTTCACAAGTTTCTAGAAGAGGGGGCCTCTGAGGTATTGGTCCCTTAGGTCCCTGTGGCTCTTCAGCTGCTGTCCAGGCTATACACTGGAGCCACCAACAAACAAGACACCCCAGACATTAGCCCCGATCAAGAAAGATTTTCCTGATTGAGTTTCTGTCCGGACTTCCTTTGATGATGAACAACAAGGTGGAAGTGTAAGCTGAATAAACCCTTTTGTTCCCAACTTGCTTCTTGGTCACGTTTTTTTGTTGTAGCAGTAGAAACCCTCGGACTCTAATGATCTAGGCCTCCAGTCCGAGTTATTTCACTAAAAACTGTCTGAGAGTGTCTGTCTTATAGAGCTGTACCACCTTGGGTATGTAAAGTATAAGGAGAGATGTGGGGAGTGGACTGTGCCACCAGACAGAAAACTTGGTAAGATTGAGTGTATTCAGAATGCCTTAGTAATTCTCATAACTGAGAATGGTGGTGGTAGTCATTTAAATCTACTCCTGACGAGGTACCTGTCCTGGAACATGACACCCCAAAGAAACAGCTGTGACTATCAGTCATGAAGGGACAGTACCCAAAGCCCCTCTGTGGTTTTGCATGCAGCTGGGGTGTGGGAACTCTGCCAGGCAGATGAAATGCAGACTGCTAGACTACATTTACCCTGTGCCACCATTGGGTGCTGGGCTTGTGGGAAGCACCTCTACACCACTCAGGTGGGAAAATGTAGCTGAAGATGTGGGCCTCAGCCGGAGTGAGAAACAGCAGAGGCTGAGGTCAAGGGGTGAGGGGAGACTCTGACTCAGCTTAGCAGCGATTGTCAGGGAGCATGGAGGGGTCTTCTGTGGGAGACTTTGACAGCACAGAACTGTAGACAAAGGCATCCTCAGTGCTTCTACAGTGATTCTTGATGAGACAGTCCGTGCTTGTCCAGATCATTTACTGATTGTTCATTATGGAAAATAGGTGCATACCACTTCCTCAGGGTGGGCCAGAGGTTAAATACCTTTTGCCAGAAGGAATGTCCAGGAAGGGAATTTTATTGAGTAAACCCTCAGGGCCCATCTAGATACCTTATTAGCATGGAGAACTAATTTCTCCCTCCCATGTCAATCATTAGTCAAGAAAAGGAAGCACAAACTTCCCTGAAAGTCACCACAATGAAGATATTTCCTCAGCTCAGCTTCAAGCCTTTTCCTCATGACTATCAAGTCTAACTTCCCAGATGCTGGACCAAGTTGACAAGAAACTAACCAGCGCAGCTGTGACTAGGTAATCGAGAACCCAGGGCAGAGGAGGTTTTAAAGGTTTTAAAGGCAGCACGTGCATCATGACTCCATCTGTTTGAAGCCAACAGCAAAATGGAGACAATAGTCCCAGCCGTTTCAACAGCAGTGAAAAAACAGTATAGAGCAAAGATCCTTGTGTATGGTTGCCTGGGCAGACCGTGAATGTGCTCTAATCTGTAGGCAGATTGTCTTTGTACCCAGTATAAAGTTTACCCTTGTGTTATTTCAAATGCTGGTTTCTCTATCCCACTATCTGGGTTCATAGCTCTGTTAAGTTTATTCTCGGATGCTCCTGTCTCAAGTTTGTGTAAACATTGCTCCTCATTCATTCTCTGCCTTGTCTATAAAAGCCAATGAGCCAATCCAGAGCTCTAGAGAGAAGGAGGGACTTCCCATTCTAGGACAGGTGGGGATAGAGACAGGAAGTGAAAGAGTGGAGCCATAAGGAGAGGTCCAGGAAGCATCGGGAGAAAAGAGTAGGATCAAGAAATGAGGAAAAATGCAAATATTGTGGAGATATTGTCTGGGAGGAACCATGATGAGCTTAGAGGTTTAGAATGGAGTGATATTTGCTCAATATTTGGCTCAAGGCTATTTTAATAAATCTTAGTTCTTGTGTGGTTGTTGGGGACTACCGAAGGTAAAGAAATACAGGTGGCAGATTAATTTCTTACTTAGATTTATATTAAAAATAATTCATTTTACACTAACCCTGGCTCCCGCTTCTACTCCGTTTATATTGTTAGTTTTAGACATGGGTGCTTTCACTCAAGTCTGACCTGTACAAAGGTAGGCTGGGGAAATGTAACTGACCTGGGAAATGTGAAGACACTCCAAAGAGACACCGTGCTCCTCCCTTCGGATACTGGGAAACCAAAGCAGGCACAGCAGAAACAATTGGAATCTCGGATGCTCCTGTCTCAAGTTTGGGTAAACATTGCTCCTCATTCATTCTCTGCCTTGTCCATAAAAGCCAATGAGCCAATCCAGAGCTCTACATAGAAGGTGGGACTTCCTATTCTAGGACAGGTGGGGAATTTTCCCTTGGGAAATTTCCTGCAGGCAGAGGTCCAAGACTGAAGCCTGGTGCTGGCAGGAGGAGAAACTTGGCTCCCAGAAAAAACTCACAGAGTTCTGGTCACTTGTCAGATCACCTCGAAGGAGACACTGGAGTAGAAGCCATGGTGGCTCTGTGTGGCCTACCTTGCCTCACTCAGGACTACTAGTGTTGCACACTTCTTGCTTTCTGTTGCAAAGGAACCCTCATGTGAGGACCCGAAGGTGGGGTGCGGTGACCTAGAAGTACATTATTTGTTCCTCTTCTCAGTGTACTGACATGAATTTTATCTCCTTTCTCTGCTACTCTTTGGTTTTTTTTGTTTGTTTGTTTTGGTTTTTTTTGTTTGTTTCTTTTGTTTGATCTTGAGAGTCCATTATGTAGCCTGACTCTCCTGGAACTCATTATGTAGAACTCACAGGCATCCACCTGCCTCTGCCTCCAGAGCACTGGGGAAAAGGCCCTCATCACCATACCCAGTCTTTTTCTGCTCCTCACTTTTGTCTAACAGGTCCATGGAAAATGGGTGGTCACAGTCTAGGTTGGTAGGGCTGCCAGGGCCCAGGCTCTGACCCTAAAGAACACTGGAGGCCTCCCTGTGTATATGCCCTCTAGTGGATGTCAGGGGGACAGGAGCAGAACTCTGAGGAGCTGGGGTGTCAGAAGACAAGCACATCTGGCTGGTGGCTGGTGGTATCCTGGGTCAGAGAAGCCCCAACAGTTTCCCTGGGATGCTCACCCAGGCTCCCCTGGTTCACCTGGAAAAACAGGAGGAGCCAGACAAGATGGAGTTGGTGTCTCAGCCCCACCCTTTGTAAGCGAATATGGTCTTTATGTGAATGCAGGTTGGAAAGGGGCTGTCATCCAGGTCCACCCAGAATATACAAGGGGTTTCGATGTCCCTGAACATGGGACAAGCCCCAGCATTCCTAGGTAAAGCTGAATCTGTCTGAAAATGAGCCTCTGAAGAACCCCATTAAT
This sequence comes from Tokudaia tokunoshimensis, assembly GCA_036184795.1. NCBI lineage: Eukaryota > Metazoa > Chordata > Mammalia > Rodentia > Muridae > Tokudaia > Tokudaia tokunoshimensis. The sequence goes on along the minus strand of BTHU01000006.1, from coordinate 26,190,832 downwards.
TACCCTCTACACCCTCTGTCCCAGAAAAGGAACTGTCAGTCCTGGTTTGGCCCATGCTTCTGCAGGTGATGGGACTGGCACCTTTCACAGTAGCAGGGCCCCTTGCTCTACAGAGAATAAAATAACCTAAAAGCTACACTACCTGATTTTATCTTCACTGCCTATCAACGGCATCCAACATAGGAATGAAGCCCGTGCCCCAAGTCCTGTTCTGTTGAGCTCACTGCAGTAACCACCCCAACCCCCCTCCCTATCTGAAATGTCACTGAGATGCAAGCACACAGGACAGGGAGGTCCTCCTTGTACTTCCATGGACAACCACCGCCCTCTAGTGGCCACATGGTGCAGCATCCAAAAATGATCCTAAGAGATGGCTCAGCAGTTAAGGGCACTAGCTGCTCTTGCAGAAGACCTGAGTTCAATTCCCTGCACCCACAAGGCAGCTCACAAACATGCAGAACCTGGGTACTGGGGATTCAATTCAGTCTTCTGCTTTCTATGATCACTGCACACATGCAGTCATAGAAACACGTACATTCATACATGTAAAATGATAAGACTTTTTCAAAAACATTTTTAACTATGTAAAAGTTTCTGTGCATGGTAATGTGGGACAGGAGGCTATTGTTGTATAAGTACATATTTTTACTGGGCAGATCTCCTCCCATACATCCTTCTATCTCCATTGAAATCCCTTGACCCCATTTGGCTTCCAAGAGAGTTTCATGCTGTGTATACCAATATGATTTTTTTTGATTTTTCTATAAAATCTAGGAACCACACACTCCTCGCTTTTTCCTTCCTTCTTTGTCTGGTTTTGCACAGAAGGATTCCTTTTTTCATTTTTCCTTCAACAATCTGAAACTGGCCTATGAATTTATTTTAAAGTACTCATCAAAGAATTAGGATATGGAAACTCTTCCAAAGTCTTAATGTTAGTGAATCGTTATTCCTCAGGGTGGGAAATGTTGTGAGCAGTGTGTGACACCCCGCAAACCAGAACCAAGTCACCCATTGTCTGGGAACAAAGAAGCAGCACACTGTTGCCTGTGGAAGCCCAAAAGGGACAAACACTAGGACCTATAGAAAGGGAGAGGAGCCCTGCCTACTTCCCATAAGAGAAAGGCACAATTAAAGATGAATGCATATGCTTCACTAAAGTTCATTACCCCAATACTTACCTCCGCCAAATAGCCCTCATGCCCACCTAGGAGGGGCCATTCTACATTGACATGCTCCTGGGCATGGATGCTCC